>JAGFNQ010000558.1:0-88429 GCA_024364735.1 Boesenbergia rotunda | reverse complement strand
CACTGCTCCTGAGTGACCGGGTGGACAAGATGCTGGCGGAGACCATGCTCCTAACCCCAAGCAATTGGGGGAGTCAAGCTCTCATCTCCTCGTGGCTCAGTACGAGAAGGGATCCCTGCTTGCTACCACGCCCGCGCTCACCCTCCAATAGTGGCCGACCGGAGCAATACAGGGCAAATGCACACATCTACGGTATCCACTAACCCATGAGTGGCCGTGTGTGCCCGTCATGTACCGGAAAACGATTAGGCTCAACCACAAGGGAGTCGCTGATCGCCGGCATGCAACAGTGCATGGATGGTGTATGATAGATACACATACCTCCCTCCCAAGTCCTCAGTATACTAAGTCTCAGTCTGAAATCCTATAACAGGAACTACAGGTATCCTACAAGGTATACTGAACTGAGATACAGATCCCTCAAGGTCAAATGCAAGAGACAATACCCCGATCTCTAGCATACAAATGGATATGACAATACCTGAGACTGTAAGGAACTAATAACAGAATAACTCAGGGATGAAACACAAGTATACAGAACTGGCATAATAAACAAGGATAAACAGCAATATCCAGAGCAGACCTAATAACCCGGGATAGCGTAGAATCTTACTGCTATCTATAACATTCTATGCATAACAAAATGACAATATCAAGGTAGATAAGTCAAAGGGTACCCGCCTCCAAATAGGTGAAGTCCGTATCAACGAGACAGAACCACCAGCCAATATCCGCAATAAAAATCCGAATCAAGTCCCTGTATCAAGGACAGATTTAATTTAGCTATTAACAGCAATAACAACCAGTTAACTAATTCCCTAATTCGTTTTAGGGTTAACTAAATCCATTTCTTTAGTTTATTAGGTTTAAATTTCCAATTTAAACCTAACCTCATTCTAATCATCCCACCATTAACTTATTGTTCCACTAGAACGAATAGCCACAATAAAATTGAGCTTACCTCACACCTAGTCGCTCGGAAACCAATCTCAACAGTTAGAACGTTGAAATAAGAAGCTGAGCAACCTCCAATTAAATACTAGCTAGTTCAATTGCCAGGTTTGCGTTCAAGACCAAGATCACAACCCTAAACCCATAACACAGCTTTGATTCAAGGAGAAATCATCCATATCAATAGTAGAATCACCCGAAGACCTTACCTCAACTCTGGTGACAAAGATCCTCCATCTCACAGCTATGTTTCGATCAACCCGACTCTTACAGAACACCTCCTGCATACGAAATGGGAGCTCAATTCCCCAGCAATATCTGGAGCTCGATTGAGGAAGCCCACACCACCGGGACCTAGGAGATCGTAGAAAGCATCCATGGCATTCTGTTCAGTTTCTATTCCCAACCACGCATACATCATAAACCAAAACCTAGCTCCTTATCAAGGGAAGAAACCTTACCAGAATCCGGCCAATCTCGCTGCTCCAATCTGGCCACAGAAACGATCCTCAATCAGTCGGATAGATGATGTCCGACGTCGGATCTCAGCAGAGAGCAGAAGGTGGAGCAAAGCAAGAGGAAGGGCGGCGCCGCAACTCGGGTACGCGAGTTGTGGGAAGAAGAGGAACCGCCGACCTTGAGCTTTCCGGCTTCGTGTGGAGAAGAAGGGTCGCCGGGCAAGGGAGAAGAGGAGGGGGCGTCGGCTCTGGCTTCGCTGCGCTAGGGCACTGCGATTGGCGTAGATGGAATGCGGCTGTGGAGGAAACGACTTTGATCGGCCGAATGAGCTAGGTCACGGATATAAGAGTGGCACTTTGCAATTTAGTCCAGCGACTTTTAGCCTATTCGCAAGAACACCCCTAGTGCTTTAATTCCTTACACATTAGCCCTTGAAACTTTTAGTTTTATTACATTTTAGTCCCAAATTTTATATCCAAGGACTCGGAACCCCGGAATCTATCTGGTAATTCTTCGAAAATTTCCGGAACCTAATCAAAAGTGTCGGATTTAACATAGCAAGAGGTAGAAATCTTAGCAGTGGGGTGCGGCTACCAATGACGGAGAAGAAAAGAACAATGAGAGAAGAAAAGATATTAGGCTTAATTGAGAATGTGATGGCTGTGCCGGTCATAAGGATAGAGTAACGAAGAGAGAAAATCATATTAATAAATTATAAAATTTAAATTTAAATTATTTTAGATGTTTTATTTTATTATAATAAATAAATTTATTTAAAATTTATAAAAATTTCAACAGATATTTTTAAATATATTTTTTTTGATAAATATAATTCGTCTCAGATTTCATTTATAATTTGTATTTATTTGTTTATAAAAAAATTATTTATAAACTCATGTTCTAATTTATTTTAAATTCTATTTTCATTTTTTTTATATTAGTTTTTATTTAAATGAAATGGATTAGTAATTCCATTGCAAATCCGCACTTGATTTATTAAAATTTAAAATAGATTATAATTCTACTTAAAAAATTTATTTATGAAATCCTATTTTCTTGCAGTGGGATTGATCGGAGAAAAGTAATGTTTTGCCATTTACGCTACCTACTCTTCATAATAGTGTTACGGGTATGAGCTGGGTTCGTCACAATCATCCAGTGCGGATGACTCATGTACATCGAAGCACTGCCAAAGTGCATCACAATCATCCAGTGCGGATGACTCACGTAGCATCGAAGCACTGTCAAAGTTGAACGAATCTATTTTGAGAAACTGTGTTGAACACAGGGTTCGAGAACTCGATCTCTGGGCTCAGTGTTCAATAACCACTCGGATTCGGCTCCCAGCGACCCACTCGAACTCGATAGTCGAGTGGCTTGGCATTCCAACTCGGTACTAGGCGATCCAACTCAGTAGAATTTGGCATTCATACCTCTTACGAGCACTCAGTGTATTGGTCGGCGGTATTTAAACTACAAAACAAACCCCATTTAGTGATGGTAAATAGCCATCGCTATTCCGTCACCACAAGGACTTAGAGATAGAATTACGATGAATTTATGAACATCGTAAAGAACGGCGTTGGAAACATAAATAGCCACGGAATATGTAATTCCGTAGCTATTTAGAAACTGAACATATAATTCCGTCCTCTATTTATTGTGTCAAAAATTTTTTCCCCTTCTCTAACTTAGAGACGGAAACTTAAATTCCTAGGAAAATATAGAGATGGATTTAAATTTTCCGTCGCTAAAGAATGATGGAAAATTAAAAATATCATCATTAATCATGGTACGAATCTAAATTTCTGTTCCAAAAATATAGTGATGGAGTTTAATTTTTCATCGTTGTTCAGCTACGGAAAATTTAATTCCGTTGCTATCTTTAGCGATGGAAGTTAAGTTTCCGTAGCTAAGCCATAGAATTTAAGTTTTTGTTGTTATTTTGTCAATTATTCATCACTATATTTAGCCATGAAATTTAGGTTTCCGTCGCTATAGGCCAAACATAGTCTCGTAACACAAACTAGCGACAGAAAGTTTAATGCTATCACTATTTAGCCATGGAATTAATATTTCCATCGCTAAATCCCAAGAATTTTTGACAAAACCTTGCTGTTTAAGTGTTTACATGTTTACATAAAATGTATCAATCAATAAAGAGAAAATACATTAAAATGCCCCTATTGCTTCAACTTTTTCCCATTTGTCTCTCAAAATTTTTCTGTGCTATTTATATCTCTCATCCGCAATTTGATTTCCGAAATACGTCCCTATCGTCAAATCTCCGTTAATATTTAACAGAGAATTTCATAAATACGTCATGCTCGGCAAAGTTCCTGGTCGCAATTTTAATCTCTGTCACGTTGAATCTTCTCCCGACCCTGTTCTTGTTAGAGCTGAGCGAACTTTTGATCGTCGTCGCATTCTTTATGCTTCCTAGAGAACTCTTCTTCGCTAGCGGTGTTTTCTTCCGGCGATGTAATAAACCAACAAAAAGCAACAAAGGAATGCCTACTAATTCGACGGCGGCGCCGACGACTGCCGCGATCGCCCATAAAGTCTTATTCTTCGACTTTTGAGAGATTTTGTTACCTTGTGCTGCGCTAATTCGAGTGTCTGCATGAGCGAGAATTCCGTTCTAGCTCAGCTTAAAGATCTCGATGTCGTTGAGTAGGGCGTCGGTGCCAAATCCGCTCAACAGCAAATTTGGCCCCAACTGCACCCAATGCGAGTCCACCTTCGGCGAGATCGCCTCCACATAGTCCTCGTGGAACACCTTATTCTTCCCACCGGCTCTAACAAACACATCAAAGTTCTCCGCTGTCGTCTTGTTGTTTATATAAATCCTAAAAATCCTCTGGTTCGGCTTGTCGTAGATGAGCTTGGAGAAATGCAACCGGATAAGGTAATCGAAGTTGGGATCCAAGTTGAACCTCCACGACACGTTGAATCTCCTCTCTACCACCGGGTTGACGATCATCGCCCTCGCCATCTAATCTCCGCTCCAACGAGCTTGCGGCTTGACGTCACCTCAGAATCCTTCTACTCCTTCTGTGTCGCGGCAACCGCAGCTACATAGGTTGTTCCTGACTCCAAAGCCTTTGCAGACGCATTGAGATTTTCCTGATGATCATGCCATCTGCGACAGAAGAGCAACGCCATGAGGAGGAGGAAGAGGACAAGCACTGTATCTAC
Organism: Boesenbergia rotunda; assembly: GCA_024364735.1. NCBI lineage: Eukaryota > Viridiplantae > Streptophyta > Magnoliopsida > Zingiberales > Zingiberaceae > Boesenbergia > Boesenbergia rotunda. The sequence continues at coordinate 83,821 of JAGFNQ010000558.1, read as the reverse complement.
TGGGACGTATTTCCGAAATTCTCTATTAAATATTAATGAAGATTTGACAGTAAAGACGTATTTTGGAAATCAAATTACAGATGAGGGATATAAATGACATAAAAAAGTTTTGAGCGATATAAATGAAAAAAGCTTAAAATAATACAGACATTTTAATGTATTTTCCCATCAATAAACCATCATAAAAGATGGTTATCACAACACATTTACATTACATTTAAATAAAATCTAAACACCACAACATCCAATCCAAACATAATAAAAAAGACTAATGATACAATCAATAATACAATCCAAACACAAATAATGGGGTTGAGCACCCCGCGGCGGATACGTGAACTGAAGAAGCTATGTGATAAGATTCTCCAAATCCGAACAACTCTCTTTCCTGGACGCCCGAGGCCCCCTCGGGAGGGTGGCTACCCGAGATCATCTCAGACAGACATGCTCTTAAGGTCGCTCCAACAGGACACACGCTCGAGATCCCCTCGGGCGATCAGGTCCCGAGAGCACCTTGGGGAGGCTAATGCCCGGGATCCCCCCGGGCCAAAAGACCCCGAGATCACCTCGGGGCAGCAGAGCCCAACGAGCACTTGACCTCGAGTAACTGTCCTCTTTCTTCGGATCTGTGGATAATCTTCACCAAATATCACAGGATAATCACGGCCTATAAGATGCGATCATTAAAGCCTCAATCATCGCAATGGTCTAGACTTAATGGTTGCGAGGGTTGTTATAAAGGTTATCTAGTAACCGACAATCAAGGGAATGTGGAGAAGAATGTGGGACACGTGTGACCGCCACCGCAGGTATAAAAGCTACTCCAACCTCTCAGGTAAGGGGGTTACACACATTCGAACTCACACTATTTTCCTTACTTTCTCCACTCTAAGTGATTCAGGCACTGACTTGAGCATCGGAGTGGGCTTCGCTGGACAACCTCCGGCGTGTTCCCCTAACGCTCGTGTAAATCTCGCAGGGCAGAAGCTTTTCCTGCTTCGTCATCATCCTCGTGGGTTAAATCCTGGTGACTGGCCGTCGACGTCGATTCCTTCCAGAACAAGTTTGGCACCGTCTGTGGGAAATCTAGTAAAGCACCAGAAGGAGCACCGATAGCAGAGCCGACGGGACAATCTTTTGTCCTAACGAAAGAGGAACTAGATCGCTTGGTGGCCAACGTTGTCAAAGGGGCGCTCGAACAACACCAAATTGAGCAGGAGGCCTCACAGCGAGTCACCTCTGTGCAAGGGGAGATCCCCAGAGTCTCCACCGTGTACCCCCAAACACGAAGATCTGTCTCACCGCCGGGGAGACATGTCGGAGCAGCCCTGATCCACCGGCGAGATTCACTAGAAGATGTGGAGAAGACCAACTCAAGAGCCTCCAACGCGCCTAGACAAGAGGATGGACCCAGAAGGAGGGAGGAACCTAAGGCCTCCTCGAAGGCGCCTTCCACCCCTTTCTCCTTGGAGATTGTAGAAGATCCCATGTCGAAGTAGTTCCGCGGGCCTGAGATTGTCGACTACGATGGGAAAACAGATCCTGAAGATCATGTCTGCAAGTTTGAGAACGTGGCACTTCTGCACCAGTACACCGATGGTGTGAAGTGCCGAGTGTTCCTGAACACCCTATGAGAAGCAGCCCATTGATGGTTCCAACAACTACCCCAGGGTTCTATCAACTCCTTCATGGAGTTTAGAACTACCTTCCTCCATCATTTCACCTGCATCCATCGCTATCAAAAGACGGTGCTCAATTTATTTGCCCTAAAACAAAAGCCAAAGGAACCACTCAAAGACTACATCCAGCGGTTCAACCGAGTGGAGCAGGATGTGTCAACCGTGACATCGGAAATCCTCGTCAGTGCCTGCACTCAAGGGCTCTCAGAAGGGGACTTCTTCCGATCGTTGGTGAAGAAGCCACCCGCTAGCTTCGATGATCTGCTAGGGTGTTCTGTCAAGCACGTCAACGTGGAAGAAGTGCAACATTCCCGCCGCAAGGAATCAGCCAGGGTACCTCCCCAAACCATCGTACGGTCAGAAAGGAAGGAACCCCAGCTCCAGCACGAGGAAAGGACCCGCGCCTGGGGAAGGACTAGTGGCCTAATATGCGAAAGCTAGTGAGAAAGTTGACATCGAGCAATCAGAGCCGCCGTCGAAGTACTGCGAATTCCATGGCAGCACGACGCACTCCACTGAGGAATGCCACGCCATAAAGAAAAAACTAAGTGAGGGTGCAGACCTCAAACCTCGGCGGAAGTGGAAGAAGACAGGGTATTGCCGGGGGTCCCGCCGGCGAAGCTTGCCTCCCCCAAGATGGCATGCGGCGGAGGATGAGACACGACATCGGTCCGCGGTCAAGAGGGAGAAGTCGGGGAGCCACAACCTGTAGGTCTCCCTCATTAGAAAGAGACCCCAAGAAGGGAAAAAGCCCCTGCCCGTGGCCCGCCTTTGGACACGTAGGGGTGATTTTAGGAGGACCCGCCGGAGGAGACTCTCACTGGGTGAGAAAGGCTCGCACCCGATGGCTGGAGAACTACGCCATCGGGACGAGTCGAGACCAAAGGCCTAGTCCTACAATCTCCTTCAGCCCAGAGGACTTGGAAGACGTAGAAGCTCCCCGTAAAGATGCTCTGGTAATTCTAGCACGTATTGCTAATTATGAGGTGAAACGTATCTTCGTGGATACAGGTAGTTTCGTCACCATCCTCTACAAGGCCACCCTTGACCAGATGCATATTGATGAGGATGAACTGCATCTAGTTTTGACTCCTTTCTTCGGCTTCACCAGATACCGGGTACAGCCGATAGGGCAAATTACCCTCTCACTGTCATTGGGCAGTGACACTTTGGAGAGGACTAGGAGGACTCCCTTCCTAGTCGTAGACGCTCCCTCATCTTACAATGTCATTTTGGGATGCCCGACACTCACTATCTTCCAGGCAGTGGTGTCAGTATACCACTAGAAGATCAAAATTCTCCCGACCAAGTGGATGAAGTCAAAGGAGACCAGTTGGTTTCTCGGCGATGCTATAGCGGGGAAGTTCGGTCGGAATCTTGCAAAAACCCGAAGCCGCACGAAGCCCAGCAAATCGACATCGCCAATCCCGGGGATCCGTAGTGGAGTGGGCCGCATGAAGTCATCAGAAAGCTAGCTGAAGGTAGTTATCCTCCCCAGGAGGATCGGGGCAGAAAGCTGAAGAGGCCATAGCGTGCCAACTATCTCCGACCCTGTCACACCAGGTAAGATCAGCGAGGCATACTATGTACTGGTCTATGTATTCATGCTGCCTTGCAATGATTATCAGGAAATAAAAGAGACGACTCCTCGTAAAAGTGCCAACACATTTATCTACAATCCTATCACCTCGCGGTGCTGCGGATGCCCGAGGTGAATAGATTTGGTTTGGGTGCTACGGATGCCAAACCAAGTAACAAAACCCTATCACCTCGAGGTGTTGCGGATGCCCGAGGTGTATAGGCTTGGTTTGAGTGTCACAGACGCCCAACCAAGAAATAAATCCCCTATCACCTCGCGGCGCTGCGGATGCTAGATGTGAATAGGCTTGGTTTGGGTGCTACGGACCCCCAACCAAGTAAAAAAACCCTATCACCTCGTGGTGTTGTGGATGCCCGAGGTGAATAGGCTTGGTCTGAGTGCTACGGACGATCGACCAAGTAACAAAACCCTATCACCTCGCAGTGTTGCGGATGCCCGAGGTGAATGGTCTTGGTTTGGGTGCTACGGACGCCCGACATCACCTCGCGGTGCTGCGGATGTCCGAGGTGAATAGGCTTGGTCTGGGTTCTACGGGCACCCAACCAAAAAAATAAAACCCTATCACCTTGCAGTGTTGCGGATGCTTGAGGTGAATAGGCTTGGTCTGGTTGCTACGGATGCCCAACCAAGAAATAAAACCCTATCACCTCGCGGAGCTGCGGATGCTCAAGGTGAATAGGCTTGGTCTGGGTGCTACGGACGCCCAACCAAGAAATAAAACCCTATCACCACGTGGTGCTATGGACACCAGAGGTGAATAGTATTGGTGCAGGAAGCACCATATCGAACCTTATTTTGATATTGGCAAAGGATTCAAAGTTAAGTATTATTTGTTATCTAACAATGTTACTTGACTGTGCAGGAAAAGTCCTAGCGAAGGGCTGCTAGGCACCTGGCGAAGGACTGCCAAGATACGAAGCCCTAGCGAATGACTTCTAGGCACCTGGCGAAGGACTGCCAGGATACGAAGCCCTAGCGAAGGACTGCTAGGCACCTGGCGAAGGAATGCCAGGATACAAAGCCCTACCGAAGGGCTGCTAGGCACCTGGCGAAGGAATGTCAGGATACAAAGACCTGGCGAAGGACAGTTGGGCACCAGGCAAGGGACAGCTTGGTATCCGAGACCTAGCGAAGGACCGCTAGGCAAAAGTCCAACCGGAGGAGCCGGTTGGCATTAGGTACATTCTCCCGAGAGGAGTAGGTGAGGACGCGTTCCCCGTTGAGGGAACAGTAGGCGTCGGTTCGACCTAGGGATCCATTTTGGAGGCCCAAAGTCAGAACCAAGATAGCTAAGGCTGTATAAACTAACATATTAATTGCTTTATATTGTTTTGGACTAACCCTGGTTGCAGGACCAAAGGAACGAGTGTCTGTAGCTCAGAGAGCCTCATAGGAGTGAGGCAGCAGCTGACCAGGGCGCCCAGAGTGTCCCGGGTGCCCCCAAGGTGAACACAAAACAAAGTAAAGCAAGGTGAGCTTCGGCAGCTTATGGGCGGGGCGCCCCCCGTGCTCCCGGGCGCCCCTAGCGTCCCGGGCGCCCCCAGTTGAAGCCAACGAAGCAAGCCAACGAGAAGCCAAACGGATGAGGTTTTGACCCGGTCAATCCGGGCGCCCCCGTCAAATCTTGATCCCGAGTTTTAAGGGATCAAAGCTGACCGAGACGGAGGCGAATCGGCTGACACGTGGGGGGCGCCCCCGATGTTCCGGGCGCCCCCAGGTGCTATAAAAAGGGCCCTCGACCCAAGGCTTCAAGCATCAATCGTTCCCAACGCATAAACTCTCTTTTGCTCTCGTGCTCTGCCCCGGAAACCTTCCAACTCAAGACTCAAGAGCCGACGACGTCCCGCTGCTCCGAAAAGACAACCTACATCGGACGTCGGTAAAAAAAGAGTTTTCATTTTAGAGTTTACTTTGCTATACTTGTAAATTCAATCTTGTAAACTGATTTGTGCACTTATAGAATTGCCCGCAGAAAACGGTCAACGACCGTGGGCCTTGGAGTAGGAGTCGACCTAGGCTCCGAACCAAGTAAAACTACCTGTGTTCGTGATTGATTTTATTCCGCTGCGTACTTACTCTATTATTTATCCGAAAAGCGTTTAACGATATTCACCCCCCCTCTATCGTTTCTATCGATCCAACAAGTGGTATCAGAGCCAGGTTGCTCATCTAGATCTAACCATGTGCATTAAGCCTTAAATAAAGGATATGTGGGCTCCCGTGTCTTGATCAAAGAGGATCAGTTCTAGCTGCGGCTAGGTGGTTAAGTCTAGTAGGTCAGGTGGACCGAGGGGCAGAAAGTCCTAGTGGATCAGACATCAAGAACTGAAAAGGTTTCCGTTTGTGGTGGGGGCATGTGGTCCTTTGTTTGAGGGGGGAGGATTGCTAGAGGTTGCAAGGATGCAAACTTAATCCCACATTGAGAAACACATGGGAAGATCATTAGTTTATAAGGAATATGATATCTCCATTGGCGAGAGACCTTTTGGGGAGAGCCCAAGAGCAAAACCATGAGGGTTTAGGCCCAAAGTGGACAATATCATGCCATTGTGGAGGTATCTTAATTCCTTTTGGTCCCAACAAGTGGTATCAAAGCGGGGTAGCTCAAACTTGGTACAAAATTTTTAATCTTATTTATTTTCTTTCTAGTTAATCAACACCACTCGATCTTTTTCGCCTTCTATTTTAAAATAAAAAATATCTGTAGGTGGATTTAAAATATCCTTATGCCTTTTTCAATTTTGAATTCTCATTTTTTCACCATAAGTTAGAATTGTTAAAATAATCAAATTTTGAAAATTTGTCATAAATTTTTTATTATTTTAATATTATTTTTTCTCGAAAATTGTGCTACCTTAATCTGAGTAAATTTTCTCCCAAACATTAAAGTCTTACTTTTTATCATTAATCAAAATTGGTAAAGTAACATTTTCAAAAATTTGACATAAATTTTTTTTATTATTCTGCCTCAAAATTCGTGCAATATTTTTTGTTAGGCTATTTTTTCTCTCTCTCCCGCACTACTAATCCAAGAGCAAGTCTTGGTACATTTCTATTTTTTCCCTTTGTGTACAAGAATTATCCTTAATGGCCAATCAAGAATGGAACAATGTTCGTCCGCCTCTATTCTCTGGCGAGAACTTCAGAACCTGGAAGGGGATAATTGAATCCCACCTAAAGGCCCATCTAGAGTTATGGATGATAAACCAAACGGGGTTTACAGTACCTACAGAAGATGGAATATCGATCGCCTGGGATAAATTGGACGAACCAACTCTGAGAAAGATCGAGACAGATGCAAAGGCGACTGCAATCCTACAATGTGGCCTAACCAAGGAGCAACTCGAACTAGTAGGTCCATTCAAATGTGCGAGAGAAATTTGGGAAAAATTGATTAACCTTCATCAAGAGATCTCAGAAGAAGAAGAAGATCAGGTAAGTTGTCTTGCACTCTCGGTCCAAGCACAAACAGCCGAGTCAGAGTCTGAACCCGAATCCAAAGTCGAAATCAAACCAGAATCAGACGACGAATTGACTGAGATGGTAACCGATTTCAAATTCCTTTCAAAATTAGAATTAAATAATCAAACAGATACTGTAATGGTCGAGGAAGGTGTAATTTCTATTGTAGGGAAATCTCCAAAAGAACCACCAAAGAAGGAGCTTCAACCAGTACCCGAGTCCGACTCAGACATGGAATCAGAAGATGAGTCTAGATCCGAGACGGCAAGAAACAAGGGGGAGATTCCCAATCGGGAATCAAAAGGTAAATTTACAGTATTTAAAAATCCAATATTTACCTTGAATAACATGATTAATTCGTATAAATTAGTTAAGGTCAACACGTTAGAAAACTTAATTCACAACCATGCTGATTTTAAAAACCCAGAGTTTTATTTCGATTATGATGTAACTTAGATTATTTTTCTTCTTGTTTGCTTTAATTGTGTGTTGCTTTTTATTTTATTTCTTTTATGCTTAGAATTAGGATTGATTAGTTTAAGGACTAAAATGATTAACTGAAATTTGAACAACATAGTATTGGGTGGAGGTGAGATGATAGTATGTTAGGGAAGCCTCTTCTAATAAGGTCAAGTATACTCTACTTGGTCTCTTTAGACTGGTGAAACTAGCCGAAGCTACCGATCCAAAACCCAAACTAGTTAGACCAGAATTTTTCAAAGATTAATTTTGAAAATGAAATTTCACTGAAAGGCTTTGTCAAGGAAAGGGTTGATGATCCAATAAGGCTACGGCCAAAGAAGGCCTAGTGTCTCGCCAAGACCTGGAAGCCAATTTTTGAAATTCAAATTCAATTTACTCTTTGTTAAATTCGAATCTAACACAAATTTTCAGTTAATTTTAGATTCAAATATCTCTTTTCAAAATAAATTTAAATTGGGTTTAAAAAATTAATTTAACTTTTCAAAATTAATTATGGCCTTTTCAAAATAAATCTTTCTATTTAAATATGTATCTCACAAAACAGTTAAGGATATCCTGTTTTGTCACTTAGAAATGGGTGAGATGCTTAGGACCTAAAAGTTGAGTCCAACCCAACCAATCTTAATTAAATCAATTAAATTCAATTAAATCTTAATTAAATCAATTAAATTCAATCAAATCTTAATTAAATTCAGTTAAATCTCAATTAAATCAATTAAATTCAATTAAATCTTAATTAAATTAATTAAATTCAATTAAATCTTAATTAAATCAATTAAATTCAATTAAATCTTAATTAAATTTAGATAAATCTCAATTAAATCAATTAAATTCAATTAAATCTTAATTAAATCAATTAAATTTAATTAAATCTTAATTAAATTCAGTTAAATCTCAATTAAATTCAATTAAATCTTAATTAAATTCAATTAAATCTTAATTAAATCTTAATTAAATTCAATTAAATTCAAAATAATTCAATTAAATCAATTTCAAATTTTAGAATTTAAACTTTAATAAATACTTTTAAAATTCAAATCTAACTCAAATGAACAACTTTCAAAATTCAAATTCAAATTTTTAATTAATTTCAAAATCCTCAAAAATCATTCTAACTTTTCAAAACTACAATTTAATGTTTCAAATCATGGTACTTAAAATTGTTCACCTTAAGTTTCGTTTGCTTATCTACTTGAAATTGATTCCTTTTGACATTATACAATGAAACTCTTTTTGAAAATCAATGTGTTGGTTAACAAGACTTGCAAAAATCACCTTGCATTTTTCACTTAAAAATTGTCTTCAGTCCAAGCCTTGACATTTATACATTTTTCAGACTTGAGCATTTTTCAAAGAGTTCTATTGTATTTACATCTCCTGCAATATTTTCAAAATTACTTTAAACATAGAAGTCCCCTTTGTAGCTCTTTACTATTTTCAAAAAGAAAATTTAGTCTTCAAATCGAAGTAGTTTCCAAAAGTGTTTTAACTTTTTTTTGTGTGGATTCTTTGTGTTGAATCAAACCCTAAGACTTAGAGGAAGATTAACTTGTGATCAACAAGCTTCCTAGGACTGTGTCAGATCTAGGGGAGATCAAATTAGAAGAAGCTCAAAATACTATATTTCAAAATACCATTATCATTTTTTTTCGGGGCTCATTCTTTAAAAATTCTCTTCATTCCAAATTGAATTTTCTAAAATTATCTTCTTGAAAATTACCATACTGTTATTCAAAACTATTCTCTTGATTCTGATAAACTCTAAAGACACAAAAGAGGTCTACTTAATGATCTACAAGGACTCCTAGGAAGTGTCAAATTTAGGGGGAGTCTAAATCGAAAGAAATTAATTCTAATAAGTATTCTCTTTGGCAATTATTTTTGAAATTATTAGATAATTCTTTTTGATCCGAACTGACCCCTAAGGACTCAGAGGAAGAATACTTGTGGTCAACAAGCTTTCAAGGACTATATCAAGTTTAGGGGGAGGTTAAATTAAAAGAATTATTGCACATTTCAAAATAATATGTTTTAATACACTAAGTTTTCAAAATTCTTTTGAAAATACAAGTAATTTGCCTTTAAAAATATCATTATTCTATTTTTCAAAATGTTTTTGTGGTTTAGTAAATCATTTTTGAAATATATTTTGAAATAATAATTGCTTAAGTCTTGAGAATTTTCAGGACACTTAGGAAAATGCTCTTGTAGTTAACAAGGTTTCCTAGGATTGTGTCAAACTGGAAAAGAAATCAAGTCACACAAAGTATTATGTTCTCAAAGTGATATTAAATTTTTGGTACTTATATTTTTCAAAAATGTATATTCTTTAAAAGTACTAATACTTTTCAAGGCACTAATGTTTACAAAGTACGAATAGTTGTTTCAGTTTCAAAAGTGAAATACCAACATGTTTCAAAGAACAAAATTTTCAATCTTTTTCAAAATGAAAACGTGTTTCAAATTTTCTTTTGCATAACAATTTTTATTCTTCTAAATGTACTATTTGTTAAATGAAAATATTTTTATGAGTGCATTCTTTTTCCTTTCTAAATGAAAGTTTTTCTAAGGCAATAGTGTTCTAAGTTCATGAATTTTCTAAAGAATTGCCTACAAATACAAATTTTTTTTATTCCACAATACATTTCAAAGTGGAGGTTTTCTTTGATGCAATTTAAGCTGTGTGCTATAATTTCATATTTATACTAAGTATTTTTATTTTTAAAACTCATAAGCTCTGATACACCCATTTTTTCTTTAAATCTTCTTTCAAAAATTCTTTATTAATATATGGCCTAGGGGGAGAGAGAAAAATTTTGAAAATATTCCTAAGTAATATTTTTCTTAGTAAACAAATCCCTGTTTTAGCAAAAACTTGTCTATTTAAAGATTTTTCCAAGTAAAAATAGTTCTTAATGCACAAAATATGTTCCAAGGAAATTTTTTATGTGTGCAAAAGTTGAAACTTCTTAAGGGAAACTTGTTTTCAAAATGTTGGCTAAGTAAGTTACTATTAAGTTATTCTTGAAAACTATGTTACCAGTTTTTGCAAGCTTTTTAATATAAGGAGAAACTCTCTATTAGAAACCTTGTTCACCCATAAATGTTTTTTTTATATATGTCAAAGGGGGAGGAAAGGTCAAAGTTAAGAGTAAAGTTAATTGTTGATTGTTGTTTTATTATTCAGGGAGAGTATGAGGAAATTTTTGTTGATTGTTGTTTTATTATTCAGGGGGAGTATGAGGAAATTTTTCTCAGTTCAAAATTACATTGGTTTTAGATTTTATACTATTTTAGAATTACTATGTTTTATTGGTCTTAACCTTCGTGCTTAAACTAAAAAAAAAACCTTCATGCTTAAACTGTTGTAATTTTTACTTAACTTTGAATTGTGTTGCCATAAATCAAAAAGGGGGAGATTGTTGGTGCAAGAAGCACCATATCGAACCTTGTTTTGATATTGGCAAAGGATTCAAAGTTAAGTATTATTTGTTATCTAACAATGTTACTTGAGTGTGCAGGAAAAGTCCTAGCGAAGGGCTGCTAGGCACCTGGCGAAGGACTACCAGGATACGAAGCCCTAGCGAAGGACTGCTAGGCACCTGGCGAAGGACTGCCAGGATACGAAGCCCTAGTGAAGGACTGCTAGGCACCTGGCGAAGGAATGCCAGGATACAAAGCCCTAGCGAAGGACTGCTAGGCACCTGGCGAAGGAATGCCAGGATACAAAGACCTGGCGAAGGACAGCTGGGCACCAGGCGAGGGACAGCTTGGTATCCGAGACCTAGCGAAGGACCGCTAGGCAAAAGTCCAATCGGAGGAGCCGGTTGGCATCAGGTACATTCTCCCGAGAGGAGTAGGTGAGGACGCGTTCCCCGTCGAGGGAACAGTAGGCGTCGGTTCGACCTAGGGATCCATTTTGGAGGCCCAAAGTCAGAACCAAGACAGCTAAGGTTGTATAAACTAACATATTAATTGCTTTATATTGTTTTGGACTAACCCTGGTTGCAGGACCAAAGGAACGAGTGTCTGCAGCTCAGAGAGCCTCAAAGGAGTGAGGCAGCAGCTGACCAGGGCGCCCGGAGTGTCCCGGGCGCCCCCAAGGTGAACACAAAACAAAGTAAAGCAAGGTGAACTTCAGCAGCTTATGGGCGGGGCGCTCCCGTGCTCCCGGGCGCCCCCAGCATCCCGGGCGCCCCCAGTTGAAGCCAACGAAGCAAGCCAGCGAGAAGCCAAACGGATGAGGTTTTGACCCGGTCAATCCGGGCGCCCCCAGCGATCCGGGCGCCCCCGTCAAAGCTTGATCTCGAGTTTTAAGGGATCAATGCTGACCGAGACGGAGGCGAATCGGCTGACATGTGGGTGGGTGCCCCCGACGTTCCGGGCGCCCCCAGGTGCTATAAAAAGGGCCCTCGACCCAAGGCTTCAAGCATCAATCGTTCCCAACGCATAAACTCTCTTCTGCTCTCGCGCTCTGCCCCGGAAACCTTCCAACTCAAGACTCAAGAGCCGACGACGTCCCGCTGCTCCGAAAAGACAACCTACATCGGACGTCGGTAAAAGAAGAGTTTTCGTTTTAGAGTTTACTTTGCTATACTTGTAAATTCAATCTTGTAAACTGATTTGTGCACTTATAGAATTGCCCCCAGAAAACGGTCAACGACCGTGGGCCTTGGAGTAGGAGTCGACCTAGGCTCCGAACCAAGTAAAACTACTTGTGTTCGTGATTAATTTTATTCCGATGCATACTTACTCTATTATTTATCTGAAAAGCGTTTAACGATATTCACCCCCCTCTATCGTTTCTATTGATCCAACAAATAGGCTTGGTTTGGTGCTACGAACGCCCGACCAAGTAACAAAACCCTATCACCTCACGGTGCTGCAGATGCCCGAGGTGAATAGGCTTGCTCTGGGTGCTACGGATCTCATCCAAGAAATAAAACCCTATAACCTCACGGTGTTGCAGATGCCCGAGGTGAATAGTCTTGGTCTGGGTGCTATGGAGGCCCAACCAAGAAATAAAACCCTATCACCTCGCGGTACTGCGGATGCCCGAGGTGAATAGGCTGGGTCTGGTTGCTACGGGCGCCCAACCAAGAAATAAAACCCTCTCACCTCATGGTGCTACGGATGCCAGAGGTGAATAGGCTTGGTTTGGGCGCTAAAGATGCCCAACCAAGTAACAAAACCCTAGCACCTCGCGGAGCTGTGGATGTCTGAGGTGAATAGGCTTGGCCTAGGTGCTACGGACACCCGATCAAGTAACAAACCTATCACCTCCCGATGCTGCGGATACCCGAGGTGAATAGGCTTGGTCTGGGTACCACAGATGCCCTACCAAGAAACAAAGCCCTATCGCCCCGACCAGGAGCTGGGTGACCCCTACAGCCACTAACCATGAACTGGAAGAGGCTTGGGGGAGGCAGTGGAAGGAGGCGAGCATATAGCCGACTAGATATGAAATAACGTCATCAGACCTGGAAGACATACTTCATATCTAATCATCACTTGAAGCCTTTACACATTAGAGGTAACAAATCCCCCTTTACTTTTGAAGGGAACACCTTAACCACGGTATCTTCGGGAGGGACAAGAAGTAGGCATACAGAGGGGATGCAAGTAGGGGACCCGGCGAAGAAGTCCATTCCATTGCCCGGGTTCCCCTCTATTGCCTTGTCTTCGCCATCTGGCCGCTGAGCTCGGAGTCGTCTCCTTGTGACGGGTGAGCTGAGAACCATCTTCAGGGTGGTGGTGACCTCTAATCTTCGGCTGTAAATGAGACCTCTGGGTCCTCCGCCAAAGGTAAAACCCAAAAGGCAATGGACGTAGTTTAAGGCCGAAATAGTCCTCGTGACGATTCATAAATGAAAAGGAAATACTCTAGGTACACAAGATAAAGGGACGAACAAGTTCCATTCAAAAGTCCTGATTACGCCTTACATTCAACTTACATTTGGAAACAAAACGAAGAGCAAAATACAAAGGAAGAAAGGAAAGGCGGCATCTACAGCTCCTTCCCCTTTGATGGCAACTTATCCCATGCCTGACTGGCATTAGGGTGACTGGGGTGGACGTCCGGCTACGGCACTTCCGTCCGTTGGATCTGCGGAGATGCTAATGTGAAACCTTGCTTCAACCCTTGCAGAGCGGAGCCGGCCGGTGGATTCCCAAAGCTCAGGGGATGGAACGATCAGGAGGTGGAGAGCATTTGAAATGGTTCAGAGAGTAACTAGCCGGAGACACTTTTTGATATACAGTCCGGGGGAGTTTGCTATGCTCTCGGGTGAAAGAGATGACATCATCTCCGCTATGCTCCCCGGCGAGATATGTGATGTCTCTTCTGGACTCTCCAATGAAACATGCGGTTCCACCTTTGCGATGCTCTCTGGCGAGAGAGGCGACATATCTCTAGCATGCTCTCTGGTGGGATATGTGATGTCTCACCGGTGAAACATGCGGTTCCATCTCCGCTGTGCTCTCCGGTGAAAGAGGCAATACCATCTCTGTTATGCTCTCTGGTGATGCTAGCGACCCCTGTCAGAAGGGGGAACGATGGAGGATATACTAGAAGGCTATACGCTTCACCGGGGATTCTGAGAGCACCTGGCTTAATTTGTGCGGAAGGGGCTTTGCACCCCTCTGGGTGGCGAACCTCCTTCCTCTTCGATTTCTCCTCCAGGCTACGACTTCTCTTCCTTTCCTTGCTCATGGGTTTTAACAAGAGGAGCAAGGAAGGATGGAGGGAGAAGAGAGGTTTAGCCTTTTACCTTTATAGGGGTAACCACCCTCGTGTGATTAATGAGGGCGCGGTATGGGGGCAATAATGGACGCAAGCCCAAAGCGTCACCTCCTTTTGTCGCCGTCGATTGGCATGTTTTGGCGGCACCTCAGAATTCACAAACCTTTATGAATCAATCAAAGGGACTGCCCTAGGGCTCGGAGACGATTGTTCGGATTCGTGGACTCACCTGACACCCAACAGAGGAGGGAGCCAATACAGGCCCCACAGATGCATAGCTCCAGGCTAGGCAGACGAACTTTCGGGGTTGCCTTGGAAAGACTTACATCTGAAGTCGAACCTAATGCCCCCGAGGTTATCCTGGCCCGAGAGACACCTGGCATCATAAGGGACTCAGGGTTCCTAAAACCAACCTAAGGGATTGCTAGGAACGAGCATTGGCTCCATGGCTCCCTTGCCCCACGGGCTGAGAAGGCCCTATTATTTTCTAGGAGTGTGAGTCTGCCATCTAGCTCCTTGAGTCAAGAAGAAACACTAGCCCTTCAGTTTCCTCATGTCCGTGACAACAGATACAAGGGGTCAAACAAAAAGATACTTAGGATAGTAAGTCGAAAAAATATTTTCATTATAATCAAAGTGAGTACATTGGGAGAAGACAGTGAGCCTGAACAGAAAAAAAGTCGATATCCCGGGGGGGAAAATAGTTCTACAACTCCTTGTCTTCTGGTGGGAGCTCCTTCTAGACTCGTCCAATGCTCATAAAGCTCAAGTTGACGTCCAGCGGAAGGAGTTTGGCTTGCCTCAGTTGATCAAGGGCTCCGTCGAAGCCCTGCTTCAGATGCATCATTACTTGGCTAGCCAGGATATCGTCAAAATCATCCGACTCCAGGAACCTGGCCTTGAATTCCACCTCAGCCTCCTTGAGGCGGGAATCCTCAGTAACTCGGAGATTGCGCATTTCAACCTCGGCTGCCTCCTGGGCAGTCTTCAGCCGAGCCACCTCAGAAGACATTCTGTCCTGGTCTTTCAGGGCCTTTGAGTCTTTCCGAAGTGGCTAGAGCATCTGATCATGCCTAGGCAGCATCCTCCTCAAGGTCGGTCATGCGATCAGCTGCCGCCATGAGGTCGTATTCCTTCTGGGCTAGTTGTTGCGCTTGGTCCTTGATGCGCTCGTTCAACCTCCCGACCGAAGTCTCCAGAACTCAGACCTCCCCCAACAGCTTCTTCTCCCTTGACTAAAGCCAGTCCTGCTCCTGAGTCACTTAAAGCATGTCACTTGTGAGGGCCACTGCCCTCTCGGACATCAAACGTTCTTGGTGCCATGAACTAAATAGGGAAGACTCCATTGCCAGCAGGGTGTCCAGCTGATGCTCCACCCTCAGTTAGAGAACTCTACTGACCTCCGCTTGCATGAGTCCCACCCTATGCACATGGTCGGCTGCGGCCTCTGCTCTCATAGCTTGGCGGGTCAAGGCCTCAATCTCAGGTTTGGCATACAAATGGTGGTCGGTCGTTAGGCAGTCCTGAGCTGTTTATTATAGTACAATGGAGTTATAAAACATAAGGAGAGATAACCTATGAAATGGGGACACCTACCTTCAAAAGAGACTCCCAGAGGGTGGTGAGAGTCCTGGTAGAGACCTGCATGGCTCCCCTCCTGAAACTCCTTGACTTCTCGGGGTGTCAACCTCACTCTCAAAGGGAAAGAGTCTCAACGCGGGAGGAGTGGCAAGACAGCAGGAGCTCCCAATGGCACTGTGTAAGGGCCGGAGTCATCCTCCTTTAAACTAGATGCCTCCTCAGAAGAGACACCCTCGACAGACCTCCTTAAAATGTATCGGGGGGAAGGATTGTGCGGCGGCCTCCAAGGCCACGTCAAGCCTTTTGTGTAGGCGGTCGAGCTGCATCCGAGGCTGTGAAGGCATTGCTTGTTTGCCCTTCACAGCCCCGAAAGAATCAACCGGGGAAGGGTTAGGGGCCTAACCACCTGTATCTGTAGAGGTAGTCCACTGGAAAGGCAGAGATGGGGGAACAACGCCCTCATCATCAGAGATAGAAAGGTCCTCCTCAGGAATGGAAGGAAGCATGTTATAGCTGATATGACACAACCTTTTCCATCGGGGAGCTAGGCCTTCCGTAATTTTCCTCTTGTGCCGCCCAGGGAATTTGTGTATTTGTGGGCTAGTGGGAGGCGACGATGTCCCCTCATCCTTCCTCGTAGGGACAGAGGCAAAAGGAAAATCACTCTCCGAAGGGATGCAAGTCTCCGGGTCGACAGGCCCCCCCCCCGGCGTCCGTTGGTCAGCAGGTGTCCGAGGCACGGCAGGAGCCTCTGTCCGCTCCGACGCTGCAGACTCACCAGATGATTCAGCAGTCTCCTCCGAAGCCTCAGCCGAGGTAGAAGGGGAAGCGATGGGGGTAGGGGGAGGATCCAGGGCCCCCTTGTTGGCTTCATCCCACTTAATGAGTCGGTTCATCGCCCTCGAGAGCATGATTTCCTCTGCAATTGACAGGCAATAGAACCTCAGTTAGAATTAATAGACATTAATGGAAAATATGAACTTACCAAGGCTGCGACTAATGCGGGTCACTTTAGGGCTGAGTCCTCCTCGATACATGATCTCCTCGCTCTGTACCAGGCTCGGACTGCTGAATTTCATGCCAGAGAGGCTACTCCTAGCTTGCTGGTAAGCGAGACTCTGTGGAAAATTCCCTAGTATAGGGGGAGTCGGTAGATCCTCCGTCCAGCAGTGGGAACTGAAAGGACTGTAGGGTAGTTGAATGAAGAAAAATATCTCCTTCCACCCTTTATGAGAAGAAGGGAACCCCCCCTAAGAACCTATGGCTAGGGCGCGCTATGAAGCTAAATGTCTCTCGCAAGCCAATTGGTACGAAGAAAGAATGGAAAAGGCGAGGGGTCAGGGGGATATCAAAGAGTATGAAGATAATGTACGCCCCACCCATCTGAGCAAAGGCGTTGGGAGCCATCTGATGGAGAGGGATATTAAAGTAGGAGGCTACATTCATAAAGAAAAGGGGAATGGGGAAACGGAGCCCTGACTCCACCTGCCCTAGGAAAAAGGAGGCTCTACCGGCGACTGATCCACCTTGGGGATCACCGCCACCATCTCGGCCGAAATACCATAAGCCTCAATGACCGCTTGCAGAACTTTCGGCCTCACTTTAGAGGAGGCGGACTCATACCACTCTGCTCGGTAGGCCCCCCCCTCTGGAATCTCTCTCCTACCCTGGTCTTTCTTGCTATCTTTACCCATGGCTCTTAAGGAGGAATACGAGAAGAAAGTAAAAGACTTACGCGCAAGGGGTCCTTGGGGAAGAAGATGAAGACGATGTCTGTCAAGCGATGGAACCGAAAGGTGGTCGAGCGTCTTCGCCCCCCTTTATATGGAGGAGGCAACCTGCGTGTGGGCGATGGGGGCAAGACACGTGGACAACTGGAGACAGTTACGTCGAGGCGCCACCACTAGGTAGTCGTTGAATGTAAACCTGCTAAGCATGTCAGTCGGAGCCGCGCATGGCAGCAAGAGATCGTGAGAGGGGTAGCTGGGGCACGTGGCGAAGGTGAATTTGTGAAGGGGTTTGTTGCCATTAAAAGACCCCATGCGCTTTTAATAAATTTTGCCTTGAAACAATGCCAATAATAGCAATAAATTTTGCCTTGAACATTAAATTAAAAAATTTATCAAGCTTGTGGCATGCTCCACAATAGAATGTGATCCAACAGTATGCTTTATGAATCTGATGTTTGGCCCAACAAGCTCAGCCTTACGATTAGTTCGAGCAATCGCCGAATTTGATTGCCATCTTTTACAGACCGAATGGCTCTCCAAGCCTTCAAAATCTCATCAAACACCTCGAATGGCCTGGCTCCCCTCCTCCTCCACTTGCATAATAAGTCATTGCAAAGTTTAGTGCAATAGATATTCTATGTTTCAATAAATTCGACCTCTACAAAAATATTCCATTTATATTCCAAATACTTATCAAAAATTCATCATAATAGAAAATTTTGAAATCTTCTTCTACATGTCTCCATGCAGTAATAGCGCAGCTCACACCCATTCTTTGAATTTTATAGATATGTACATGGAAACTTTATGTCCATCTGGAATAAAGTTAGATGAAAAAATATGGAATTAATTAGGAATGCATATTAAATAAAAAGAGCAGTAAGTACTGGAATTACTAAATACATAACTACATACCAATCAACAGAAACCTTCAAGACAGTCCGCCCACCCTATGCTGCTAGAATGTCTAACATGTCTATATATGTGCAAAATCATAGTATAACACATAACATTCGAAATGATAATGCCGTCTTTGCTATAACTTTGGAGATGTACATGTTAAGAAAAATATTTCCATACAATGTTCAATGATAATAATTCTAGTTTATAAATATCATGTCAATCTGACTCAATGACGTTAATATTTTGTAAGTTCTCATCACTAGACTCCATTGGTAAATTAAGCTCCTCACTGTTAGACATCTTGTCACGACCTCAGAGGCACATATTTACTTTAAAATCACCCCAGAGGCACATACTTATTCAAAAATCGGGCAGCATCTCCCCTGTACGGCGGACAAGTTGGGGCAATAATACATACACTCTAATCACAAAAGATGGCTCAGCTATCATAACAGAAATAAAAACATCACCACGTAGTTTTTATATCAACAAAAGAGATAATGGGTGGCTCAACCACTTTGGCATAAAAGAAACCACAACCAAAGAGAAACTCCACAACGAACAAACCCGGCCAATAAGACACTACTACAAGTTGGTCAAAACCATACCAGATAAGAAAATAAAAAGCGAAAATAGAGAAATTACGGAGAATCAACTTTAAAATAACCCGGTGGAATGGAGGGACTGAGGGGCTGGCAACTGGATCATCTCTTGACTCCAAGCAAAATATCTACCTGCTACCTGAAACAAAAATGGAAGGTAGCGGTGGTGAGTCCGGACGAACTCTGCGGGTATATGAGTAGACAATAAGCATGGCATAATAAAAGATAACTAAGTGGAGAATCAATAGAGTATAGTCCATAAGAAATATAGAATCACCTAAACATGCATAACATATATAGAACAACATGTTATAAAAACCGAATAACAACTAAACAGGTGTACAACGCAACAACAATAAACCAAGATATAGATACATGCCAATCAAGTGCAACAACCATAGCTCATATAAATGCAACAATCACAAGAAAATGTATAAACGAAATACGTATGCATATGATGACATGTGTCACCCCTGACGCCAGTCAAGCCGCCAGCACATCTCATCTGTGTGACCGAGTGGGTAGGGCTGTGACAACTGTACGCACTCCAACGAATACCACAAAAGTATGGTTGAGTGGACAGGATGTTGGGGAGCCAACTACTCCAAAAAAACCCTGATACATAGGGGGAGCCACCAACAGCTCTAATATCCCTCGAAAACAACGGTGAGGGTGAGCCACCAACAGCTCTAATATCCCTCGAAAATAATGGGAGGGTGTCACTGTTTGCCTACAGCTACAACATGTGTGGCATAACAAGACTGTTGCTCACACTCTAACAACTACCACGACAACAAGTGGTTGAGTGAATCGAGCAACTAAATGACTAACGATGGCTTAACCATATGGAAGCCCAACAGTCGTTAGTATTCAACGTGCAGATATGGTGCATGCTACGAGATGCACGAACAACCGGAGAAACAACGATGCAACAAAATCTAACAAGTAAAACATGCATCGATACAACCAACCAGATATCGAAAACAACGATTATGCACCTACACTACTAGGTAGGATATTTCTAATGCCAAATAAACCTAATTGTGTTCAATGGACTTCTAAGTACTTGCGTACAGGTAGCACTTTATAGAACAGAAAACCAACAGGGACTGTACGGATACGAATTTGGAATACTCGAAGATCAACGAAAAATAAGTATCAACGACGATGTTAAAATAACAAACAATAGAGAATAAGGTCAAGCAACCTACTAGACATAAAATAGTCATGCTTTAAGGTAAAAGAAACTATTCAAGTACAAAGGAGAAGTATTCGCCTTTAATTTGTAGAACGTGTCCAAATAAATCTCTCACGATCATCCGTGCGAGGCCAACGCCAAGGTCCTGTACCAAGGACTAAATTTAGCTATTTATTTAAGTGAGTAAAGTAGCTAAACTAACTACTAAATATAATTATAGTTTAATCCTAATTACAACATCCATTTATTTAAACCTAAACAATAATGAATCCCTTCTTACTCCACTACATCACAGATCCAATACACCTCTTTTACCAATTCTAAATCATAAAAGACAGAACTAAACTCAACCCAAAATAGCACCATGCTCAATGGAAACTCACGACACATTTAGAACAGGGCAGAAACAGAAACTCCATATCAGATTCAACACCCAGAACCAATACCAAATCAATTTCACAACTGACACAACCCATTACTAATTCCTGCAACTCACAACACAAACCCAAAACACAATCCATTTTGTAGTACCCTGCAAAACATCACCAACTCAACTAATCCTATCTAAAACTCTTTCACAGAATCATCCAATCACAAGTCAGAATCATATACCTCATATTCATAAATTTGAAAACCCTAAACCTGTCAATATAGCATAGATAAGAAACCAACAATTCAGAACCTGACCTGAGATCAAAGCTGCCGGCGATGAGAGGGGTTTGCAGCATCACTTGCTCGCGCGAGGGATGAGGGAAAACTTGCGGTGTCAGCTGGCTCACGCGAGAAACCAAGGAACAACGAAAGAAGGTGTCACGAGATGGTGAAGCCGCCGGTTGAAATCGTGTGAAGAGGAGCTTAAGCGACTAGGGTTCGCGGCAAAGAGGGATTGCTCGTGGCAAAAGGGTGATCGCGTCGACTTGTTGTGCGCGGACGAGTAGGAAGGAGTAGAAGAATAAGAGGAAAAAGAAAAGAGGTAGAGGTTCGTCGGCGTCAACGGCGAAACTGCTCGTGTGGCGTGGGTTCGGCGTCGAGGAAAGAACACGGGGAGAGGGGAAGAAACTGCCACAGTGAGAGGGGATTTAGGGTTTATATTGTTTTTGCCTTTTTTGCAAAAAGGCCCTCCAAGTTTGATAATTTCCAACTAGGCCCCTAATTTTCAAAATTTACTTATTCAACCCTTAATTTTTTGGTATTCAACACATCTCTCCATCATCTATTTCCTCATAAGTGACATTAACATCCACAAGTAATTGTGATATAGATTGAAATTCTGAATCAACTAAGTGGTTCTCGACTTCTTCACTTTGATATGCATCATGATTTTGAGTAGCGATAATATTCGACATTTCTATGGTCGATCGAGTCTTCATTTGACAAATACTAACCACTCACTAGGTCTTCTTCTCTTCGTTTGGTATTCAAAATAGAATACTTGACCGGATTTTACAGCCAAAATAAAGGGTTCAAACTTGTTGAATTTTCTATGTTTGTTATCCTCAATTAACTTATAGTTTGGATGTATTCTGGTACCTATTCTTGGAGTCGGGTTATACCATAAACATTTGAAATATATATTGGTTTCGGAAGTACCGATCGAATCTTATTTTGATATTGACAAAGGATATAAAGTTAAATATTAATTATGATTTAACATGTTACTCTAAGTGTGCAGGAAAGTCCTAGTTAAACTAGGCACTAAGTCCTGGTCGAGAGCTAGGAAACGAAGACCTAATCAAGGGCTAGGCACTTAGTCCTAACCAAGGGCTGGCAACAAAGACTTGACCTGGGGTTGGGCCCGCAAACCTAGACAAGGGCTAGGCATCGAAGTCCTGGTCTGGAGGATCGGGCAGAAGACTTGGCTGATCGAGGATGACATACAGGAGTTGAAAAGAGTCGAGGATCGGACGTCGTGAGTTCCAGAGTTGAGATCGAAAGTTGAGTAAAAGTCCAACCGAGGGTTGTCTAAAGGTAAACTCTCCTGAAAGGAGTAGGTAAGAACGTGTTCCCTAGAAGACAGAGTAGGCATCAGTCCAATCTAAGGTTTCGGTTGAAACCTAAAAGTCAGGACCGGACAGCCTGAGCTTTCAAGTGCATTCATACACATTTCTATATTTGCTTGTGCTAACTTTGTGGATGCAGAAGTCTAAGCTGAAGGCTGGAAGAAAGGGGCTCCAAGGGGGCTGGAAGAAATCTAGGCGCCCAAGAACCAAGCGCCTGCAATAATACTGGCGCCCGGAGTCCCAGGTGCTCGTAAGTATACAGGCGCTCGGAGTCTCAGGCACCCGAGAGCATACAGGTGTTCGGGACTCACCAAACTCAACCAAGCATAGTTGAGCTAGTGGATGCTGGTTGGTCAATCCACGTCATCATATAGGCAGCCCGGAGGTATACAGGCGCCCGGGATTGATAAAACTTCAAGACGAAGTATTGATGATCGACTGCCACATCACAACAATGGGGGCTCCCGGGATAGCTTTCAGGTGCCCGAGTCATTCAATAAAAGGGCCTTCGACCTCAACACTCAAAATCAATAATACTACAAACTTCTCTCTTGTGTTATGCAAAAGATCACTCTACAACATCGTAACGTTGCCCCGACAACAACAAACTTGTTCTTCATCCCTTTAAAGTTGTTGGTATACTTGTGATTTATTTTGTACTTAATCTTTCATATTTGTACTCATTTTGAATTGATAGTGGATTTCCCATAGTAAACAATCAAGGCTCATGGACCTTGGAGTAGAAACCATCGTAGACTCCGAATCAAGTAAAAACAAACCTATGTTAGTCGTGTTTATTATTCCCTCTTATCTTATTTGCACTGCGTACTTGATTTATTACTCAATTGCTTAAAATGTGAATGAACGATATTCACCCCCTGCCCCATTGCTCTCCTCGATCCTACATAATACACACCTTTTTATGGGTAAAGTAGGATACTCAACCTCAATAATTTTCTGAAGTCTAGCTACCATAGTAATGAAATTATGGATCATTGTTGTTGGTAGTTATGTGAATACCAAAATTATAAGTAAGCCTTTATGAATTGCATTGGGTCATGTGAAATTTGAAGTCGTTTACATAGTAACCAGAATATGATGTTATGTTACGGAGAGTTCGTGCCGCAATATTTTGTATGCTTTCATCTTGTACATTTAATATCTATAATCATTCACCTATAAAAGTAGTTTTCAGTTGAGATTAGATGTTTATATAATACAGTTGCATGAAAATATGCTTTAATCGCTAAGTTACATAGATTTGAAACAATAGTGCAATTAAATTTCCTCTCTAATTTTATATCTACCTCACTTGCACTTATTGATGGATTTTGTAGGTGTAGTTGTTTTTCATACAAGCGGTAAAAGAAGGTAAATTTAAGATATATTAGATAACAAACATGTTGGGGATGCTGCGGTCGGCAAGATGGGGTGAATTGCCCCTAAAAAGTAAAAATAATATTTTGTTCATTCTAACAAAGATAGAAATTAGTTTAAAAACCAAAACATAACATCAAAGAAATTATAACAGAAATAAAGGAGGCACAATCAGTAATTTGGTTTGCAACTAGGATGGTTGCTAATATAAGGTAAATCAAAGCATGTTCTCCAAATGTACTTCTTGTGGGAAGAAGCCTCTTACACAAATTTAAACTCAGAAAAATAATGAAAACTAGAATAAATTCATGAACAAGTGAATTGATGATTGTAACTGAGCTCTGGGGTCTATTTATAACTCTAGTGAAGTTTATCCGATTGCTGATGTAGCCCTATATGGGTGCCCAGTGCATAAGGGTGTCTGACATGTGGCACAAGCGTTATTCGCATCCCAACATTCACGAACGGCTACTTCTGGATGAAGTTCAACTTCTCGAGCACCTGTATTGATTGGGCGACCAGGAACACGGGAACCCGAGTCAATAGGAGCGCCTCTATTCACGGCCGCCCAAGTTGAGTCGGGTGCTCGAGTTGACTTTGGTCAAGAATCTGCTGACCAATCTCCCGGCGGGTCTTCTTGATTGACCTCAGACCTTCCAGAGTTGGGCTCACTCGAACCCTCCTCCAGCCTTCTCCTCGAGCGTACTTCCCCTCAGCTTCTCGTCCGTTGGACGTCGCGCGCGTCATTCTCAATCCACCGGCTTACTCTTCAGCAGACCACTGCGTCCCTCAGATGCATCGAGCTCGTCGGCTCCCTTCCCGTGCCATCTTTTTTGACCGCTACGTCTTCGGCTCGACTTCTTGCGCTCCTGAGCTCCTGCATAGTTAGACACAAGGATCAAATACAACAAGATCTAACTTAACTCGATTAACCACATCAAAACATACCTGGGATATTTACAATCTTCCCCTTTCTGATGTGCATCAACTCGAGTTAAGTTAGGATAAAACAAAAAATGATAGAAACAAACATTTGACAGTGTAACTAAAAAATAAAATTTGCAATTTAAACCTCCTCTTAATTTAATTCTATTTTTTCTCCATTTGATCACATAAAAAAAAATATGTTAAGGGTAAACTCAACATTAATAATAAATGTTTTAAACTAGTTACTTACACAAATTAGACCAAGTTTTGATAAAAAAAAACTTAAAGTTAAGTAAATGTATCTTGTTTAAAAAAAATCCATAGAAAATTATTAGAGTATCTAAAATTTTCAAAAACTTTTAAGAATATGTTAAAGATAATGGTTAGTCTCCAAAAAATCCATTTTTTCAAAAATCGATCAAAAAATATTTTTTAAAATTAAAGGTCCAATTTTTGATAAAAAATAAAAAATTTTATTTTTATTCGAAAATTACTCAAATTTTTATCCAAGTTAGAAATTAAGTAGACTCATCTCTGTAAAAATTATCAATGTAAAATAAATTCTCTAACTATAAAAAAATAATTTTGAATTTAGAGTTGATCATTTTAAATGAAATAATTTTTAAAATTAGATTTAAACTTCAAATAAATTTGAAAATTTTTGTAAATGTTCAAAAAACAATTCATAGATCTAAAAAAATGAATTTAATGAATTTAATTTTTAAGTATTTTTAAAATTAAAAGATATATTTTTAAATGAAAAATCTTAACAAATCTGTTATCTATTAAAAAAAATTTCAAAAAACATTTTCTGGATAGCTCACAATGAACTCTATCATCAAAAAATATAAGGTTAAATTTTATGCAATAATTTCATATTCCAAAAAAATTCAAAAGGATCATAAATAACCATTAATTAAAAAAAATGGTAAACAAGTATTAAATCAAATCTTATAATTTAGTACAGATTTTGGGATCCAAAATAAATTATTACCAATAGGATTAATAATAAATTTAAATGAATATAATTTCTAAGAATATTCTTTCAATTTGACCCTTATGATATCGTAAATACCAATTTAGTCTTTCAAAATATCTAATTTTTGAATTTTAAAAATATTTTGAACATACATAGTTATTTTCCAGTTTTTCTACTTGAGCCTTGAATTTCTCATTTTCTAATTTTAATTTATCATACTTTTCAAGCAGACATGTAGAAGTTAGTTATTCTTTCAATTCTAAATTTTTATTTTCTAATTTATATATCAACTTCATCATAGCTTTAATACTTGAATAAAGTTGATTAGGAGATAGAAAATATACCTCACTTACCATGTCTTTTTCAAAGTCTGAAACTCCCCCTTCGTCGCTACTATCTTCTAATGTGGCTCCCCCTTCATCGATGCTTTCTTCTTCTTTGTGGGTGGCCATCAGCACAAGCCCGGTGTGTTCTATGAGATCGAACTCATCTGATGATGATTCATCTCATGTGGCATTCAGGTTCTTGTGTTTGGCCTTGTTGGATTTGTTTACCTTTAGCCTTGGGTAGTTTTCCTTGATGTGCACTTCTTCTTCGCAATTATAGCAGCGGATCTTCCTTTGGTTTGGGGTACATTTCTTACCCTGCACTTTATTAAGTTTTTTAGATTTAAAATACTTAGACAATTTTCTTACCATGTATATTATGCCTTCTTCATCTTCTATAGATTCATCCTCGTGCTAGATCTTCCTCATGCTTAGGGATATGTTGTCCATCTTATTCTTTCCTGCACACTGAGATTCATGAAGTTCTAATATCGAAAATAATTGTTCTAAGATACTTACCTCAAGATCCTTAGAGATGAAGTATGCGTCTATTACAGAAGTCTAGTCTAGGGTCCTTGGGAATGCGTTTAAGGTATATCTTTGTGCGTCGAGACTCGTTACCATTTCTCTGAGGTTCTTAAGTCACGTGATCAGCTCTTTGATTTTGGTGTGTAGTTGGGCGATTAATTCTCCTTCTTCCATTTGGAGGTTGCTGAGTTAGTTGCGGAGCAGATCTTGTTTTGCCAACTTTGTTTCAAAACTACTTTCATGGAGTTCTAGGAACTTTTCCAAAGTTTCTTCGCTGATTGGTAAGTCCCGATTTAGTTGACTTCTTGTGTAGGTAGTACGGTTAGCATATGGAATTCTGCTTTACTGTTTGCTACAAAATCCGCTTGCTCCTTTTTCATCCACAGGCTTTCATCTTTATCTTTATTGTCGACGTCATTGGGAACTTTAACATTATTTTTCAGTAATAAATCAAAGTCAGTTTTAGAAAATACATACATTTTTTTCTTCCAAATAGCGAACTCCCCCTCAATCTTTAGCGGGTAGATAAATAGTCCAACAATTTTGTATGTGCTTCAGATGGCGGTTTGTCTTTCTACAGCATCCTGGCTTTGATACCACTTGTTGGGGATGGTGCGGTCAGCATAAGGGGGCTGAATTACTCCTAAAAAGTAAAAACAATCTTTTGTTCTTTCTAACAAAGATAGAAATTAGTTTAACAACCAAAACATAACATAAAAGAAATTATAATAGAAATAAAAGAGGCATAATCAGTTACTTGGTTTGCAACCAGGATGCTTCCTAATCCAAGGCAAATCAAAACTCATTCTCCAAATATGCCTGGGGCGGAGAAGCCTCTTACATAAATTTGAACTCAGAAAAACAATGAAAACTAGAACAAATTCGTGTACAAGTGAATTGATGATTGAAACTGAGCTCTAGGGGTCTATTTATAGTCTCAGTGAAGCTTATCCGGTTGCTGACATGACCCTATACCGGCACCCTAGTGCATAGGGGTGCCTGCCATGTGACACAAGGGTTATCAGCGTCACAACGTTCACTAATAGCTACTTCTGGATGAAATTTACCTACTCGGGTGCCTGTATTAACTGGGGAGCCTAGGAACATGGCCACCTGAGTCAATAGGGGCGCCCACATTCACAGGCACCCGAGTTGACTCAGGCGCCCAAGTTGACTTTGCTCATCAATTTGTTGACCAATCTTCCGACGGGTCTTCTTGGGAGATCTCGGGTCTTCTAGAGTTGGGCTCACACAAACCCTCCTCCGGCTTTCTCCTCGAGCGTTCTTCCCCTGGGTTTCTCGTCACTCAGATGTCGTGCATATCTTTCTCGCTCCACTGGCATACTCTTCTGCAGACCTTCACGTCCCTCAGATGCACCAAGCCCGTTGTTTCCCTTCCTTTGTCATCCTTCTTGACCACAATATCTTCTGCTTGACTTCCTGTGCTCCTAAGCTCCTACACACTTAGACATAGGGATCATGATGGTGTCGGAAGCACTAGATCAAACGTGGTTTTGATAATGTCAAAGGATTTAAAAGTTAACTATTATTTTGGATATAACATATTTCACTAAGTGTGCAGAAAAGTCCTAGTTTATCTAGACACGAAGTCTTGACCTATAGGGTTGAGCCTGAAGTACTGATCAAGGACTGGGTACGAAGTCCTGGTCGAGGGCTAGGCACCGAATACCTGACCTGCTAGGATCTTGGGATGGCTAGAGAGGGGGGTGTGAATAGCCACCCACCAAAACTCGTTTCTTCCTACAATCAGATTAGCAGCGGAAAATAAACAAAGTAGAAATAAACTAAAACAGAGACTAACACACTGTTTACAAGGTTCTGGGATAACTTGCCCCTACTCGTTGGCGTGCCCGTGAGGTGGGCAATCCCTTGATCTTCGGTAGATCAGGCCCCGGAATGAATCCGTCTAAAAACTTCCTAATTCTCGGTGGAGTAACCTCTCCACAAATATCTTAGAAGTATATCAAGTGAAGCACAAGAGACTAGAGAAGGAAGCTTACACAACAGATGCACACAACCTTAAGCACAAGCACCAATAGTAAGCAGAAAGATCAAGCAAGAAGAAGAATGCAGAGAACACCAATAACTCAACAGCAAAACCCTTCGCTCTGTTGTTTTCTAGTTGTCTTCTCTGCTTCGCCAACTTCTTCCTCTTAAGACATTCTTCTGCACACATACAAGGGGTCGTCACCCACTGACCCCTTCTGAGCATACTGAAGTCATCCTCTTCAGCTGAAACTTCAGGTCAGGTGTCGTTGAAACCTACAAATGTGTATCAAACAAAATTGCACCATGGAGTCACACTTGACCCTTCTTCTTGCTCCTTCATTTGAATTTCAAAGCTCTGTATTGTCTGCACACTTACAGATTCATTAGCGAAGCAAATCAGAAATCAGAACTGCGCTGACAACAATTTGAATTAAAGTTCATAAGTGTTGATCGGTCACCTTGACCGATCAGACAACCTCCAGACCCATCAGACTCTATCCTGATTGGTCCAGTGATATTCTAATCGATCTCACTGACCGATCAGAGACCAGGGGATCGGTCACCAGACCGATCCCTAAACTCACTGGGATTTCAGTCAAAGCACCTGATCGGTCAAGGTGACCGATCAGGGAAGTACATGATCGGTCAAGGTGACCGATCAAGCAAGTGCCTGACCGATCAGGATCCATCCTGATCGGTCCAGGTCTGTTCTGATCGGTCGCACTAACCGATCAATGATTCTTGTGATCAATCCATTGATCGATCACAATCTTTCTGTGACCACACAGAATGTTTTCTGATCGGCCACCAGACCGTTCAGAAAACTTTCTGTTTCCTCAGAAGCTTTTTGGATCGGTCAACAGACCGATCAGACATCCTGGATCGGTCTTGTGACCGATCTACTATCAAGAGAGTTTGTGCCAACTCCCTGATCGGATTTCAGACCAATCCAGCCAACTTTGCTTTGATCATTTGATTAATTCATGGCCAATTCTGACCATGACTAACTCAAGTTAGACCCTGAGTCCAGCGAACAAGCTCCCTTGCCCTCTCTGAGCCAGTCTGGTCCAGAGAACGAGCTACCGAGCCCTCTCCGACTTATCCTGGTCCAGAAAACGAGCTATTGAGCCCTCTCTGACTAGAGTCTAGAGAATGAGCTACCGATCCCTCTCTGACCAATGTCCGAAGAATGAGCTACCGAGCCCTCTCCGATTCATCTCGGTCCAGAGAATGAGCTATCGAGCCCTCTCTGACCAAAGTCCAGAGAATGAGCTACCGAGCCCTCTCCGACTCATCCCGGTCCAGAGAACGAGCTATCGAGCCCTCTCTGACCAGAGTCCAGAGAACGAGCTACGGAGCCCTCTCCGACTCATCTCGGTCCAGAGAACAAGTTACCAAGCCCGCTCTGACTCATCTCGGTCCAGAGAACGAGCTGCTGAGCCCTCTCCGACTCATCCCAGTCCAAAGAACGAGCTACCGAGCCCTCTCTAACCAGTACACTTAATCCGAACTTAACTATCCGATTTCAATTCTCACTCAACCGAACTTAAATCGGTGTCAACATCAAAACAACAATCAGGTCAGACTGCATAAACATGACCGAGGGTTGAGCACGAAGATCCGGTTCAAGGAATTGGGTATGAAATCTTGTCCGGGGGTCAGGCACCAAAGACCTGATCTAGAGGATCGAGCAGGAGTCTTAGTCGAGCGAGGATAACGAACAGAAGTAGGGATGGGTCGAGGTACAGACATCTCAAGATCCGGAAGCTTCTGAGGCCGAGTAAAAGTTCAACCGAAGGTGCCGGTTAGCAAAAGGTAACTTCTACAAAGTGAAGTAGGTGAGGACACATTCCCCGGAAGAGGGAACAATACGTGTCGGTCTGGCCTAGGATTTTATTTTGAAATCCAAAGTCAGGATCGGATAGGTTCAACTATCGAACATGTATCCATTTCATGTATATTATATGTTACTTATATTTCGGACTAATCTTGTGTTATAGCTGAAGAAATTGGAGACCAACAGCCTCTAGGGCGCCCGAGAAGACAAGCGCTCGAGAGGTCTCGGGTGCTCAAGTACATAGGTGCCCGAGGGGTCTTGGGCGCCCCTGTGTGTAAAACCCAACCTGGGCGAGGCTAAGTTGGCAGCTGTTGATTAGATGCGCCACATCACCAACACAGGTGCCCCAAAGCCACTCAAGCGCCCAAGAAGGATAGGATTTGGCCTTGGTCAGTGGATCATTGTTGGATCGGGTTGGACCGGCTAGAGGGGGATGAATAGATGGTAAAAAAAATTATGAAAGAGGAGGCACTCGTCTTTAAAAAAAAGAAACTTGGTCGCAACTGAGAACGTTGCTTCCAAGGCAGTGGACGCTCAATAAAAATCTCCTTGTGGCGGAGAAGCCTTACAAAAATAGCACACTAGACTTTTAGAGATTTTACAAGAATGAATTAATTGAATGATTGAAAAGGTTGAAATTCTAAGCCTATTTATAGCCTAAGAGAATAAATATGGATTGTTGATTGTTGAGGAATTTTCTCATGACCGTTGATCCATGGATGTAATCTGGATGGTTGATCTTGGATGGGATTAAATTGCATCCATTGGATCTGATTAAAGGATAAAGTTATCCTTTAAGAGATAACTTTGTCTTCTACTCGCAACAAATAAATAACTTTATCATCTGCTCGCAACAACATCAATTACATCTCTTCTTTATCCCAGTCGGTAAGGCTAGTGATATATATTGTAAGGCTGGTGATATATATCGGCGAGGTTGCTGGTTCGAATCTTCACAGCAACAAATAAAATTCTTTTTGTTTCAGGTGTCTGGTTTGACTTGGTCAAACTGACCAGTCTTTTGGTTCATCTTCTGGGTGATTTCCGACCAACCGGAGCTAGGCTCACCCGAACCCGACTCCAGCCTTTCGCCCCTCGAGCGTCCTTCCTCCCGGCTTCTCGTCCCTCGGACACTGCGCACGTCCTTCTCGCTCCACCAGCGTACTCTTCCGCTGCTTCCGTGTCCCTCGGATTGTACCGAGCCCGTCGGCTCACTTCCCCGCACAATCCTTCTCGTCCACTACGTCTTACGCTCGACTTCCTTTGTACCTAAGCTCCTGCACACTTAGCAGAGGGATTAAACATACCAGGACCTAACTTAAATCGGTTGATCACATCAAAATCATCCAGGGGTACTTATAATCT
The DNA here is from genome assembly GCA_024364735.1 of Boesenbergia rotunda. NCBI lineage: Eukaryota > Viridiplantae > Streptophyta > Magnoliopsida > Zingiberales > Zingiberaceae > Boesenbergia > Boesenbergia rotunda. The sequence continues at coordinate 52,492 of JAGFNQ010000558.1, read as the reverse complement.
CTCCCTTTTTGATGTGCATCAATCCGAGTTAAATTAGGGTAATCAAAATAAAAAAAACATATATAATAATGTAAACAGTTTAAGTTAAAAAAAACTTTAATTTCGAGTAAATTAAAATTCTACCCCTTAACTTAATACTATTCCTCCCCCTTTGATCACATCAAAAAATTGAGAAATATAAGCAAGGAAGAAGAAAATTTTTTGAGTGTGATAAAAAATATTCTAAGTGAAAAAAAATCGTGTTGCCATAGATTTTTCAAATTTAAAATGACATATTTTTTCAAAGTTAATTTCATTTTTTTTAAAATGACTTAAATAAAATCTAATTTTTTTTTGATAAAATCCGCAGCTGATGAGGAGTTCTATAAAAAATCGAATCCTGTCAAAATATTTTTCTATCAAATTTTGAAAAAAAAAATCATATTTCGATAAATAATTTATAAAAAATTGAAAAAAAATCTGAATATTTTTGTTAAAGTCGAAGATGAAGATATGAGTTTTGACAAAAATTTTGAGTTTTAAATTCATTCATCAAGTCCAAAAATGACAAACCAACACATAAGAGTTCTTGATGAATAAATTTTAAAAAAATTGGAAAAAAATACTTCAAAAAATTTGAAAAAACAATTGTAATGAGGCTTTCCCCTAAACTCTTAATTTCAAATTTCGAGGGAAAAAATATTCGAAAATTTTTGAAAGAAGTTCCAGTAGATAAACAGCATAATTGTGCATAAAAAAAATAAAGACAAAATTTTTGTTAGAGAAACAAAATGCGCACATATATAATAACCAAAAAAAATTATCAGTTTAATACAAATTTAGGAACCCAAAATAAGTTCTTGTCTACATGATTAATTAAAAACTTAGGCGGAATATAGCTTTTGGGCACCTTTTTAAATTGGCCCTTATGATTTTTAAAATACCAATTTAAATTATTAGGAAAACTATTTTTCTTTTGGCGTAAATATGCAATATCAAGTTCTAATTTTTGCACTAAGTTTTTTAAATTATCATTTTCATTATTCAAAATTTCGGACGAGGATGAAAGTGTTAATTCATTTTTTAATTTTTAATTTTCTTTTTCTAATCTACAATTAAATTTGAGCAAAGCTTTAACAACAGCATATAACTGATCATGAGGAAGAAAACAAACCTCACTTACTGAGTCGCTTTCGAAAAGCGAGGTTCTTTCTTCATCGTCGGTTTCTTCTGACGTCTCTCCCCCTTCATCAGTGCTCCCTTCTTGATGATTTGCCATCAACGCAAGTCCCGCGTATTCTTGACCTTCCGACTCTTCTAACGAGGACTCATCCCAGGTGGCCTTCAATGCTTTTTTCTTCTTTGGCTGATTTTTGAGTTTAGGACACTGGTCCTTCAGGTGTCCCTCCTCTTTACAGTTGGAGCATCTGATTATTCGCTTCTTTGGGGATCGTCTTCTTTTCTTCGTTCTTGAAATTTTGTTAGCTTAACAAAAACTTTTAAAAGAACTTACCATTATTGTTGTTTCGTCGTCAGTCGAGGATTCCTCGTCGAATTGGATCTTCCTTATGTTCAGTGCGACGATGACTGCTTTCTTATTCTTTTCTACAAAACGAGATTCGTGAAGTTCCAAAGTAGAAAATAATTTCTCTAATGTACTTACTGCTAAATCTTTCGAAATGAAATAAGCGTCGATTACCGAGGTCCATTCCGGGGTTCTCGGAAACACATTTAAGACATACCTTTGAGCGTCCCGACTTGTTACCTTTTCTCCGAGGTTTTCAAGGTCTGTGATTAGTTCCTTTACCTTGGCGTGTAAATGCGCAACTGATTCTTCATCCTCCTTTCGGAGGTTTGTCAGTTGGCTTCGAAGAAGGTCTCGTCGTGCTAGTTTTGCCTCTGAGGTACCTTCATGCAATTCTAGGAATTTCTCCCAGAGCTCTTTTGCCGAGTTATAATTTCTGATGCGGTTGACTTCTTGTGCGGAAAGAATGGCTAGCAGATGAAATTCCGCTTTGCTGTTTGCTACAAAGTCCATTTGCTCCTTCTTAGTCCACGACTTTATTTCTTTATCCTTGTCGTTGTTGTCTTTTGGAACTGATTCATAATTAATAGCAATTCAATATCTATTTTAAAAAATACCTGCATTCGGCGCATCCACATCGCGAACTCCCCCTCAAATTTCGGCGGGTAGATTACGGCTCCAACCATTTTTCTTGAAATTGTTGAAGTCGGCGTTTAGTCCTTCTGCGGCGACCTTGACTCTGATACCACTTGTTGGATCGGGTTGGACCGGCTAGAGGGGGGGTGAATAGATGGTAAAAAAAATTATGAAAGTGGAGTCACTCGTCTTTAAAAAAAGAAACTTGGTTGCAACTGAGAACGTTGCTTCCAAGGCAGTGGACGCTCAATAAAAATCTCCTTGTGGCGGAGAAGCCTTACAAAAATAACACACTAGACTTTTAGAGATTTTACAAGAATGAATTAATTGAATGATTGAAAAGGTTGAAACTCTAAGCCTATTTATAGCCTAAGAGAATAAATCTGGATTGTTGATTGTTGAGGAATTTTCTCTTGACCGTTGATCCATGGATGTAATCTGGATGGTTGATCTTGGATGGGATTAAACTGTATCCATTGGATCTGATTAAAGGATAAAGTTATCCTTTAAGAGATAACTTTGTCTTCTGCTCGCAATAGATAAATAACTTTATCATCTGCTCGCAACAACTTCAATTACATCTTTTCTTTATCCTAGTCGGTAAGGCTGGTGATATATGTAGGTGAGGTTGTTGGTTCGAATTTTCACAGCAACAAATAAAATTCTTTTTGTTTCAGATGCCTAGTTTGACTTGGTCAAACTGACCAGTCTTTTGGTTCATCTTCTGGGTGATTTCCGGCCAATCGGAGCTAGGCTCACCCGAACCCGACTCCGGCCTTTCGCCCCTCGAGCGTCCTTCCTAACGGCTTCTCGTCCCTCGGACACCGTGCACGTCCTTCTCACTCCACCGGCGTACTCTTCGCAACTTCTGCGTCCCTCGGATTGTACCGAGCCCGTTGGCTCACTTCCCCGCACAATACTTCTCATCCGCTACGTCTTACGCTCGACTTCCTTCGTACCTAAGCTCCTGCACACTTAGCAGAGGGATTAAACATACCAGGACCTAACTTAAATCGGTTGATCACATCAAAATTAACCAAGGGTACTTACAATCATGGTGTAGTAGAATCGCTGGGTTAGGGTGCCCCTATAGGCACTCGACGCCCGAGTGCTTATATAAATGTGGTTTCGAGCCACAACTTTCAATATTAAGTTTTCACATCATTTGTGCTCAAGTGTGCTGTTATGAAGTAATCCAGGAATTCCGGAATGCTACTCCGATAACAACGCGCTCTCCTTTTCATTTCAATCAAAGTTGTTGGTATTAAGTTCATTTCTATAGTACTAAGAATTGCACATCTGTAACTATTTTGCGAACTTATAGAATTGCCCAACGTAAACAGTCAAGGACCGTGGGCCTTAGAGTAGGAGCCGTTACAAACTCCGAACAAAGTAAAATCAAACTTGTTAGCATTTATTTTGACTTGTATTCATTCATTCCGCTACATATACTCGTTCTAAATCCGAGAATTTTTGAATCGATATTCACCCCTCCCCCCCTCTATCGATTGCTCCAATCCCACAAGTGCTATCAGAGTGGGTTTGCTCAATTCGGTGAAACCACCACTTGAGTTGTTTTTTTCAAATTTTTTTGATTTTTTGAATTAATCAGAAAAGGTATTCTTGCCTATTTCTGATAATTTTTGTTTCTTTTTTTCATTCGCAAGTTTTTCGTTTCTCGAAGTTGGTACAACACCAATCGAGGTTTCTTTTTACTTATATTTCTTCCTACACTGCTAATCCAAGACTAAGTTTTAGGACAAATTTTCTTTGTTTTTGTAGAATTTCTCTATCTTAAATGACCCAACAAGAAGGTTACAGCACAACCCGTCCTCCTCTCTTTTTGGGAGAAGACTTCAGCTACTGGAAGAGCCGCATGGAAGTCCATCGGAAAACGCAAGTGGAAATGTGGATCATTATTCAAGCCAACCTCAAAATTCTAAGGAACGTTCAAGGCGAACTTCATGAATACACTGAATGGGATGCAACCCTGAAGAAGAAGATATAAGCTGACGCCAATGCGACTCAGACTCTCCAGTATGCCCTATAAAAGAGAAACTTAACCGCGTCGGCCCCTTCAACAACATGAAGGACCTCTGGAACAAGTTAATTGAACTTCACAAAGAGACTTCCGACACGAAGATAAACAAGCAGGATCTGTTTCTGAACAAACTGTACAATATAAAGATGCAAGAAGGTGAAACTGCTGCACAACTACACGCACGCATCCAGGAGCTGATGAACAGTCTTCATGCAATCGACCACAAGGTAGAGAACCGAGATCTAATATGGTATGCACTAAACTCTTTCCCAAGAAATACGTTGTGGGCATCCATAGTGGAAGTATACAAGGTTTCTAGGGACCTTGCTAAAATAAATTTAGATGAATTATTTTATGATCTTGAATTGCATGAACAATCTAATACTATACACGTTGAGAAAGGAATTGCCTATGTTGCAGGTAAAATCAAGAAGAAAAAGTCGCAACCAAAACCCGAGTCTGATTCCGACTCGAAATCTGATGAAGATGGCTTTGACTACACCGAACTAGTCAAGTTATTTCAGAGTAAGTACAAGAAAAACAAAAGTCAGAGGAAGAAGAAATTGGTTTAGTCACAGGATGATCCAAGTGAACCAAGCACGAGCCAGAAGAACAAGACGGAGATTACCTGTTATAGGTGCAACAAGAAGGGTCGCTTCAAATCAGAGTGTCCCCACTTAAAGGAAGCGAAGAAGCAATGAAGAAAGAAGGTGCTACAAGCTACGTGGGATGAGTCTGTTGGTGCCGGAAGCACCAAAGTCAAACATATGTTTTGATGATGGCAAAGGGTTCAGAAGTTAAGGGTTTGTTGTGATCTAACAAGGCTAATCAAGTGTGTAGGAAAAGTCCTAGGTACACTAGGCACTAAGTCTTGGTTCTAAGAATTGGGCACTAAGTCATGGCCGCGGGCTGGGCAACTAAGTCCTGACGTAAGGTTGGGCACTAAGACCTGGTGAGTGAAGCTAGGGCACTAAGACCTGGTGAGTGAAGTTGGACACTAAGACCTAGTGAGTGAAGCTGGGCACTAAGACCTGGTCAGGGACTGGGCACCGAAGACCTGGTGAGTGAAGCTGGGCTGTCACGCCCCCAGAGGCACATGCTTCCTCGAAAATCGGGCAGCATCTCCCCTGTACGGCAGATAATATGGGGCAAATATACATAATATCTCCACCAATATAGCTCAGCCACATGCGGCTGGCTTCACAACAATAGTAAATAGACACAACCACGCAATTTATATTGAAACAAAATAAATGGATGGCTTAGCCATCTTAAACACAAAAGAAGGTCTACATACCAGTAATAACGACAAAATCCAAACCGATACTTGACAAGGAAACTAACTGCGGAAATAAAACAGACTCTAGAACAAACCAAAACAAACCGACACTGGGACTGAGGGACTGGCAACTGGATTATCTCCTGGCTCCAAGCAAAACATCTACCTGCTACCTGAAACAACAAAAAGGGAAGCATGGGTGGTGAGTCCGGGCGGACTCTGCGGGTATATGAGTAGACAAATAAGCATGGCATAATAAGGATAAACAGAGTAGAGAACTCAATAGTGTACAGTCCATAAGAATTATAGAATTTACCTAATCATGCATAACATATATCAATCGACATGGTATAAAGTCCGAATAACGACTAAGCAGGTATAAAACAACTCAATAACAATAATATCAAGATATACATGCATGTCAAACATGTGCAACAATCATAGCTCATATAAGTGCATCAAACACAAGCAAATGCATAAAAGAAATACGTATGCACATGATGCAATGACATGTGTCACCCCTGACGCCAGTCAAGCCGTCAACACATCCCATCTGTGTGACCGAGTGGGTAGGGCTGTGACAACTGTACCACTCCAACAACAACAATAATACCACATAAGGCGTGGTTGAGTGGACAGGATGCTGGGAGCCTACACTCCAAACCCCAGTACATCGGGGGAGCTACCACAGCTACAATATCCCTCAAAACAAACAACGGTGAGGGTGAGCCACCAACAACTCATCCCTCTAAAAACAACTGTGAGGGTGTCACTGTTTGGCATAACAGGACAGGTGCTCGCACTCTAATATCTACCACGACAACAAGTGGTTGAGTGAATCGAGCACAAATATGACTAACGACGGCTTAACCAAATGTAAGCCTAACAGTCGTTAGTATGCAACGTGCAAGTATGGTGCATGATATACGATGCACGAACAACCCGAGAAACAGCGATGCAATAAAGTCCAACGAATACACGATGCATCAATACAATCAACCGGAAATCAAAAACCAACGATTATGCACCTACACTACTAGGTAGGGTATTTCTAATGCCAAATAAACCTATCTGTGTGTTATGGACTTCTAGGTACTCGCGTACAAGCGGTACTTTATAGAACAGAAAACCAACCGAGGACTGTACGGATACGAATTTAGGAATACTCGAAGATCAACGAAGAGTAAGTCTCAACGGCGATGTTTAAATAACGACAAAGAACAAGGTCAAGCAACCTACTTAGACATAACAGCCATGCTTAAAGGTAAAGGAAACTACAAGAGCACAAAGGAGAAGTACCCGCCTTTTATTGAAGAATTTCGTAAATGAAGAGGACCTTCCACGATCAACCAACGAGTCTGAATCTAGGTCCTGTATTACGGATATAATTTAGCCATTTTTATAAAATTAACTAAAATAGTTAACTAGATGCAACACATAATTAGATCCATTTCACAACGTCGACTCGTGTAGGAAAATAACTGATATAAAGGAATGAACAGGCTCTTCCAATTATTAATAATAGCATTTGGTATACTCTCGAAAGAATAAAAGAAAACAAGAATCTTGTCTTAGAGGCATTGATGTTTTCAAATATCGAAGCTTCTACCAATTGAATGCCGAATTGAAAACAAATACTATTGGAGTCTGAGAGAAGTAACAGAATAGAAACAGAATGGAGCAGACAATTAATTCGGTCAAAAGATAAGAACGTGCAATTTGTCCTCGTTAACTTGACATATTAATGACCAAATCAAAATATTGTCTCACCATAAGGCATCATTTTATTTGAATTTCATCAATAGAATACATAGAACTTGTTCTCGAAACAGTGTGACTTAAACTACCAAAAGCAAGGCAACGGCAAGGTGCTACCCATGAACTAACAAGTTTATGATGAAGGATTGGAAAGTTACCAGTAAGACTGGAAATGCATTTACAAGCTTAGGAAAAATTACCCAAAGAGAACTGCGATCGAGGGCACTGGAAGTTAAGGGCACTGCAAGTTGTTGAAAATCCAAGAGTACCATTGATGGTTCTGCCATCGAGAAGAAGAAATAGAGGCTTAAGGGTTCGACAGAGCCTCGTCGACGTCGGTCGAGTGCGGAGGAATCCCAATGGTTCCACTCCTCAGACAAAGGCTGCGGTGACGGGGCTAGGGCTTCTCGCGAGGGCGACGGCGCTCTACTCGTGCACGCCGGAGAAGATGGGAGAAGAAGAAGTGGAGAAGGCAGGACGGCGGTCGCGAGGAAGAAAGGCTAGGGTTCGGCGGCTTCGGTTCACTGCTGCGTCGGTAGAACTGAAGGGGACGGCTGCGGTTTCGGTTTCGCGCAAGGGAGAGGGGGTTCGGGTGCTTTAGGGCTTAGGATTTAGTTTTTTTTTTATAACTGTTTTTTTTTTGACATCTTGCAATTAAACCCTCCAAGTTTCGAAAATTACAACTAAGCCCTTTAAAATTTCAGTTTCCAACATTCTCCCCTACTAACAAAAATTTGGTCCCCAAATTTAACTAGTGAACCACAACAAGCACTAGTCCACCATAAAACCAACTCAGACTAGTCCACACCCACAAACTATAAACCATAAATCACAACAACTACTAGTTTCCTCAAAGGTACTAGTCAACGATAGCAGGTATCAATACCTCAACTATAATATAAATACGGAGTAAAAACCAACCATACGCACATCATGTAAATAGATGAGGGTAGCGAGCTCTGATCGTATCCTCGAGCTCCCAAGTAGCTTCCTCATCAGAGTAGTGTTGTCAACCAACTTTAACCCTGATTACGAGTCAAATGCACTATCTATCATATTGGGAAATGTTCAACATCTCCCAAACGGTAGCTACCCAGTTACAAACAGTGACCTACACGTAGATACTCTATAGCTCTTTAATATCTCGGAAAATTGATTCATCAACCTGCGGTATCTTCTCTCTGGTGACAGTGTAAACCCGGTCCATCTCTGGAACTGATGGTGGCATCGTCTGAAGAGGCAGTAGCTGAATCATCTGAATTGCTGCTAGTTGCATAGTCTGAGGTGCTAGAGCTCCAACCGTCTGCTGAGTCTGATAACTTGTAGCTTCGACCATCTGCTGAGGCTGTAAACTGATGACTAATATGCTGGGCACAGCTGATCTCCTGATCTAGTCATATTTCGGTCCATTCCTCAATCGATGCCCTTTGCGGTCCAGAATCCGCATAGGCACCTCCTCATACGTCACGTCTGGCTGAAGTGTGACCAGCACCTCCGATAACACATGTATAGGATCCGGTACATATTTCCTCAGCATGGAAACATGGAACACATCATGAACTCCAGCCAATGACGGTGGTAACGCCAAACGATAAGCGACAGCTCCAATCCGCTTCAAAATCTGGAAAGGTCCAATATAGCGGGGAGCTAGCTTATCTCTCAACCCAACCTCTTCATCTCTTTCATGGGTGAAACCCGTAAAAATACATGGATATTGGAGATAGAGAATATGAACAAAGGGTGGTCTTTGAATACGAACCTAAATTTTGTTAAAGTTTGAGAGTAATTTGAGCCATTATCTGTGGCTTATAGAGAAACATTCCCACCACCCTCGAGAGTGACAAAGTAACATATCAGAGACCATACAATTTGAGATGGATAAATCAACCAGAAAGAGCTGGTCTTGGTGGGAGTGTAACATGAAAGACTAGCCAGTATTCTAGTATTAATCCATATCAGTAAATTCTATAATGCAAGGATGACATCTATAAAAGATCCTATTCTAAACCCCGTATAAACGGGCTGACATTCTCCAGCTAGCTATAAGTAAGCTCTTCAACCGTCACACTACATCGTTTCATTCTAACGAAATAGCAGAATCTGTGTAAAAACTGTCAAATTATGAATAGCCTGCACATGGCACATAGATACGTCGGCCTTCCATGTTTATTAAGCAAATACATTCCAGATAAGGAAATCACATTTGTTCCTAATCCATAACTACAGAAAGCAACATAGAGAGTATGAAAAGGAATTTGAAGGTTATGATAAAATGATAAAGACGACATAAAATGGAATTATGAGCTACCACTTCAACAAGTTCTTTCCATGTCAATATGCCCGTACACAACACCTAGTGTGACCCCCTAGCATATTCCCACATGAGGAATTATGAGCTAATAAAGAGAGAGTAAAAGATACGATCATCTGAATGTGCTATTATTAATTTAGTTAAGACATTTATTCTCATATAGGATTGTGACATCTGGAGTAGGAGAAGTTGAACAGAAATCATTAGAATTAGAAGAATAAACTGTAGAAGTGATATATGGCTGATGAACATTGAGACCATTCATCTTGGCAAACATAAATTGACAGCGGCTTAATGACATTATTCGTCATTTAATCTCAGTTGAGCCTATAAAGAGATGTGAGGAGAACAGAGAGCACAGAAAGACGCAGTGGAATTTTCTACATCGCCCCGCTGATAGCAGTCGTATTAGTTATGGAACGAGTGCTGTTGTGTGTTTGTTTTTGAGAACGGAATCATTGAGTGAAGCGGAGAGGAGAATCTGTTTCAAGAACTGCGCTCCAGTAGATTGGTAGACCTACTGTTCAGATCCCCCTCCCCCCCTCCCTCCTCCCCCCTCCTCCCCCCCCCTCCTCCCCTCCTCATCGGCTCCCCCCAGATTCATCTTCATCGCATGGAAACCTCTCGGAGATCCACCATCATGCATGACCATCGTTCATTACTCCAAGATAAATGTTTTGACAATGCTGGACATTATTGGTACTTATGTTTTATCTCATTGGCACATAAAAACCAGTAATCTGCAAATTTTTTCAGATGTTGACAGACATATATTTATAGACATGTGAACCAACCAATTGAAATTGTTTTTTTTTTTTGAACAAAGTGAGCATAAGAAAGGTATCGATAAATGTTTTAGCATAGGAAAGGTAACGATAAATGTTTTTGTAACTACTAAACACTAAATATTTTTGCGAGTTACAAAGCTTCTTGAACAATATGTGAAACATTAATGTCTCTTATTGGTGCCTATCAACTCCACTATCCATCTCTGTTAAGGGGCTTCTAACTAATTGGCTAATTCGATATGGCAGCCACTAACTTTCTTCGCTCCCACTAATGAAACAAAAAGCTAAATTAATCCTTCATAAGCTTCTATCTCAGAAACTGATTCTTAACTATTTGACATCCAGGTGAAAGTAGCAGGATAGTTTCTTTATCCTTCATAAAACTTCTATTTCAGATACTGTTTTAAACAAGGAACTATAAATCAGACAAGGAACTATAAATCAAAAAGCTAAATTACTCTGTGATTGTTGCAATTCAAATGGGAGCATCACAACAGTGTGATCTTATTGCAATTGCATCCACTAAGCGACTTAGGCAAGCACCAGCAGCTGAAAGACAAACTGCAAATGAACTGACTGTGCAGAAGCATAGTCTCAGTTCAGAATCTGTAACTTGTGGTATGGAAGCTATTGAAGCAAATTCTAATGGAAAGTTAGAAGAAGGGAACCACAGATGGTGCAAACACAATCACGGACTGCTAGGAGGAAACCACCAACAATACAAAGCTTTCCAAGCAGTTCAGTTCTAATTTGGATATGCAGATTTTTTTTTTTTCCCCTCAGGAACCAGATCTCTCCATAGCTGTTACCAATGCCCTCCCTGTTTCAGAATGTCCTCAAGATCTGCATAAGCATGGAAAGAATGCAAAAGGCAAAGGTCAAGAAATAGCAACAGGCCTGGGATCACAAGGGACCAAAGGTGTGGAGCTTGATACAGAAATCAGCAGACACAAATTAGGAGTTTCTGAATTGAAACCAGTTACTGTAATCAAAGTTTCAGAAATTAGAGCTTGAAGGGATTTGGCTTGAAGCATGAAGAATTAAGCTTGGTAAAGGTTTCATTTAGCTCTGGAATGATTCAAGCTTCGATTCAAAGCAATGCTGATGAGGACAGCATCAGCAGATGGCACAAAACAGTTTTCTGAATGCATTAGTTGTTGTATTCAGCTTCAGAAATCAGTATCAGGATTCATAAATTCTAGTACTTATCCTGGAGGTCTAGAGTTCGAATCCTAAGGAAGGCAAAAATCCACTGGCCAGGGGTGAAAAGACCTAGTGAGTAACGACACGGTTGTTAGTCGTCGACATCGGTTGTTGGTCGACGACATAGTTGGGCCGCCAAATGTTGATTTGGCCGCCAGGTTGTTGGGCCCGAGGGGCCAGGTTGTTCGGCCCGAGAGGCCAAGTTGTTGGGCCGCCAAATATTGATTTGGCCGCCAAAGAGGTTGAGAGACCGTGTCGTTACATGGGCACTAAGTCCTGGTCGCGGACTGGTTACGAAGACCTGGTGAGTGAAGCTGGGCAAAAGTCCAACCGGAGGAGCCGGTTGGCAAACAGGTAAACTCTCCCGAGAGGAGTAGGTGAGGACGCGTTCCCCATAGGAGGGAACATTAGGCGTCGGTTCAACCTAGGGTTCCATTTGGGAAGCCCAAAGTCAAAACCAAGACAACTCAGGCTGTAAATCATGATTAAATATATCTTATTTGTATGTTTCTTGTGTTTTGGAACTAACCCTGGTTGCAGGAACAAAGGGATGGAGGTTTCTGCTCCTAGGCGCCTTAATGGAGTGAGGTACTCTATTGGGCTAGGCGCCTGTGTTGAGATAGGCGCACCAGACAAAGGGTAAAATCCAGAACAACTCGAAGCAAAGACTCAAGACTACAATAGAGGCGCCTGTGTTAACACAAGCGCCCTAGTTAGCTCAAGAGCCCTGGTTGAGGGGATAAGCGCTAGCCGAGTCTGCGGATTAAGTTTCGCACAACAAGGGCCACGTGTCAGGCGCCCCCTTCAACACAGGCGCCCCAGCTACGACTATATAAAGGGGTTCACCCCCTTGTCTTCAACAACAATCTTCCAATGCATTCATTCAAGAGCTCCGCTTCGACAAGCTCCGTGCTCAAGATTCAAGCACCAACGACGACCCGCGGCTCCGACATTCCAAAATCTCCCGGTCGTCGGTATAAATTCTTTTTGTTAAAGTGCTATAATTATTTTTAATACTATATTTGAAACTCCAACTTGTAATCAATTTACGCAATATAGAATTTCTCATCGTAAATAGTCAAGGACCGTGGGCCTTGGAGTAGGAGCCGACTGCGACTCCGAACCAAGTAAAAATAAATGTGTTAGCGATTGTTTTTGCTTTTTCGCTGCGCAATTATTCTTAGTATTTTCGAAAATTTAATGATCGATATTCACCCCCCCCCCCCTCTCTATCGATTCAATCCGATCCCACAGAGTCATCCTAAGAAGATGAAGAAGAACTATCCCACTTGAACCTTCTCGCGCTGACAGCATCAGACGAACTTGACATCGAGTCCGAATCAGAAGTAGAGTCGGAGCAAAGCCACGGAACAGGAACAATCTGTTGGTGCCGGAACACCATATCGAACCTTGTTTTGATATTGGCAAAGGGTTCAAACTTAAGTATTATTGGTGATCTAACAAGGCTAATTAAGTATGCAGGAAAAGTCCTAGGTATACTAGGCACTAAGTCCTGGTACTATGAATTGGGCACTAAGTCCTGGCCGCGGGCTGGGCTACTAAGTCCTGACGTAAGGTTGGGCACGAAAACCTGGTGAGTGAAGCTGGGCACGAAGACCTGGTAAGTGAAGCTAGGCACGAAAACCTGGTGAGTGAAGCTGGGCACTAAGACCTGGTCAAGGACTGGGCACCGAAGACCTAGTGAGTGAAGCTGGGCACGAAGACCTGATCGCCGATTGGGCACAAAGACCTGGTGAGTGAAGCTGGGCAAAAGTCCAACTGGAGGAGACGGTTGGCAAAAAAGTAAATTCTCCCGAGAGGAGTAGGTGAGGATGCGTTCCCCGTAAGAGGGAACATTAGGCGTCGGTTCGACCTAGGGCTCCATTTGGGAAGCCCAAAATCAGAATCAAGATAGCTTAGGCTGTAAATCATGGTTAATATATCTTTTGTATATGCTTTGTGTGTTTTGGAACTAACCCTGGTTGCAGGAACGAAGGGATGAAGTTTCTGCATTCAGGCACCTCAATGGAGTGAGACGCCTCACTGGGCTAGGCGCCTGTATTGAGACAGACGCCCCAGTGCAAGGCCAATCCAGCCATTCGAAGCAAACTGCCTCTGGACCAAGTCAAGAGAGGTATCTGTGTTAACACAGACGCCCCAGTCAGCTCAGGCGCCTCAATGAAAGGGGATAGGCGATGACCAAGTCTGCCAATTGGAGTTCTCGTAGGACAGGCCACGTGTTAGGTGCCCCCTTCGATACAGGCACCCTACTGACTACTATAAAAGGGGGTTCACTCCCAAGGCTTCGATATCAATTGCTTTCAACTCTTACGCTCAAGTACTCCGCTCCGACAAGTTCCGTACTCGTGATTCAAGCGCTGACGAGATATGGCTATGATTTTTTCTGAATAATTGATGTGATACAGATGGATTGATGTGGCTGTATTGATATGCAAAAGAGCTGAAATAGATTTATTAAGGATTGAGATGTCCAGAAGAAGCGATACAAATGAATTGAGGCGTCTATGATTTGAGAAGGATACTAAATTAAAATTACTATGAAACAAGAAAATTTTAATTTTAGATTTCATAAAATCATTTGAGAATGGGTTGTTAAAAGGATTAGATTCTTAAGATTATATCTTTTATTAATAACTTCTCCGTATATCTTACCAATGTGAACGATTGCAAATATATATGTCCCATCTCCGATATCGTGCCAATTATTTTAAATATTTGAACGATCAGAAAATATCCTTTAGATTACACAACTTTGTCGCAATTAAGTAAATTGAGTAAAACAATTGAAATTTTAAGCATGATGATTATGATTAATTGTCGAGCAAAATAAATTTCCGTACAAATTAGGTAAATAGCGATAAAGTACTTTCCTCAATATTTAATTTAAACATTGATCACTATGTTCTAGCTGGATGAATTAATGATTAATATATATGATATTTTTATTTTAAAGTTTGATAGTCTAAATCTAATAGCTAGTATGTCCTCCTTCTTCACGTATTAATCATAACATTTGGATTAGTCATTCTCATAATTTTTTTTTTCGTATTAATTCTGATTTCGATTAATAAAAATATTAGAATGAACTAATCATATTTTACCACCAAGATAATATTATGTTTTTTTCCCATTAATTAACACTATTTTTTGAGTTTTAAGCCCTATAAATTTACCGGCCTTCAGCTCATTCTTTTCAGAATATCTATTATCTCTCACATAACCTTAATACTATGAAGGTTCAATTTAACAAATAATTAAACTTTCCAGCTGTCTTCGAAAGCAGATCTTGTAGGCAAATCTTTTAGGATAAGGTGGCACTGTTAAATCTTTTAGGATAAGGAAAGTATTGGAGGATGGTGGATGTGAGCGTGAATTAATTAAATTATGTGTCGATGTGGCGCTTAGTACTAGCATAAATCTAAAATCTTATGTGGTGGTCTGGTTATTTAATTAAAAACTGCGAGATAAATTTAAAATTTTATTATATTTGTTTCTGATATTTTAATATCGATCTAATGCTGGAGTTCATTGTAGCCGTGAATTAACTGAAATACAGTTCAATTTCCATGAACTATTATATATAAATTCTGAGGCCCGATTAAGATTTAATAAAATGTCTAGAAATTAAATTTTGTATATCTCATAGTGGTGGCAAAGAGAACGTTACAGATTATGATGTAATAAGGGAATTATGGTATAAATTAATATTTTGCTAGAGTGTTTAGATGTTGTTATAGCGACGGGGGTTTGCTACATTGTTTTAAGAGTTAATATAATGATTGGGGGTTGCAATAGTGTTTAGAGTTTCTTCTACCGTGATAGTCGATTCATGAACAGTGACAATCTAATGGTTTTTTTTTTAACAAATAACAAAATTTATTGATTATATATAGAGCTAGCGCTAAGGCTAGGTCTTGAAGTAGTCTTTTGGAAGGCTATAAACTAAGTAAAATCACGTTATTGTGCTTGTCCTGTCGATTTCATTCAAGTTTCTGCTATGCAACCTAATAAAAAATGGAAGCTATTCACCCCTCTAAACATCACATCAGTCCTAACAAATTTTAAAATAACATAAGATTTATTCAAGATAGAAATAGCTAGACTCAAAGACGGCTTAGTTGTAAGTCATCCATACATGGTAAATCATACAAGAGTTAGAGATATTATCTTCACTTGGTTTTGCAATGAGGATCCTCTGTTTTTTCTTTTTCTTTTTATCCATCCATTTATTTGATATTAATCATTAGTGTCAATATAGCACAATTGCTTCTCATCCATTAATACTCGATATGTTCTCATATGTATTTACTATAGTGACATTTAAAAAACATGCACTTGAGCTTGTCTCCATTTTATTACTACATAAATCACAATCATCAATTTTCAATAATTTTTTTTGTCTTTTGTTAATAACATTTTTTTATATATCTTATCTATATGAACGGTTATAAATATATGAGCCTCATTTACAATTGAACCTAAACTGAAGGGGCATTTATTGGCAAGTTTTGCCATATTACTTTACAAATCAATGATAAATTATTTACTTTGATTATGAACGGCACAATCACTCCATATGAATTTTATTGCAGTGAAAAGATTTCGATTTATCCTGTATACGTAGACGATGAAAAATTATGATTATAAATATATAAGCCTCATTTTCAATAGAACGTAAATGGAAGGGGCATGGGCATTTATTGGCTAGTTTTGTCATACTACTTTACAAATCAATGATAAGTTATTTACTTTGATTATGGACGGCACAATCACTTCATATGAATTTTATTGCAATGAAAATTCCGATTTATCCGAGTAGTCGATAAAATTTTTTTGCGAAACTAGATCGACACAATCATTTTCGTGAAAATGATTTACTCACTCTTAGCCTCCATCAATCCGTGACAGGGTTAACACAAAAAAAGTAAATCATGAAACTATTAAATTAAATAGTGACTAACACATAAGGGAGAATAAACACCTAACTTCACCGCCAACAATGCATGTATCGTCTTTAAATAAAAGAGAATAAAATGAAGCACGGCATAAATATTAATTAGCTACATGTATGCTTGGTACGTAGCTTCGTTTTGTATGTTGCCACCACGAACTGTTAGCGTCGGTCGATCACCTTAAGTATCTCCTTGCACAGGTCTTTTTTGTTTTTAAGTCGAATTGCGTTTAAAAAAGAAAAACAACTGATTAATGTCTAACAGCACATTTAATTGAAAAATAAAATTAATACATGGTGGAATCTAATTAACCTTCCCGCATTGTCATTGATAATATGAAACATTATTATTGGCTATTTATGCAAATATATTCCCATTTAAACTCTTTTAACCGTGTGACATGATTTAATTTTGGTTGATTTTATTCCCCATTATCGAAATTAAAAGCATGCCTCAAAACAGCACGTGCCTTAATATATATTGAGGTAACAATTAACATTATTTTATTGAATTTGTTTTTATCATATTTATTTATTGTATTAAACTCATGTTTATTTGATCATAAATATAATTTTTTTTTCTGAAATTAATCCTAATAATATTTGTATATATTAGGAATAATATTATATTATATTTCTTAATTGAAGAGGAAAATATATTATGATCCGTTTTCATGATTATGATATACAATGCGTATATATAATTCAGTAATATAAAAAGAAGTACATAAGAAAGCGGATTATTTGGATAGATCGATTACCATGGGCATCTTACAATTTACTTTGAATAAAAAATTTTATGAGGTCAAATTTATCATCGATTAATTGATCCTAAAATTAAATATTTATTATCAATAAAAAAAATTACATGAAAATATAATATTCTTTTATTTTATTGTGCTGTGCTTTTTATACATATTTATTTACAAACGATGGAATGAACTCCTCTCTTTATATATATATATCTAGATATATATATATATATAACCATTAACATTATTTTATTAAATTTGATTCCTTTTGCATTTGGTTGTTGTATTTAACACATGTTTATTTGATCATAAATATAAATATTTTTTCTAAACATACTGATAATAAAAGTCTTATACATTAGAAATAACAAAAATATATTATTGTCTAAAATTTATAATTTTAACTAACATGTTAATTATTTTATTTGTGTCGATTGTTTAAATATTAAAGTAAGTTTTTTTTAATCTGAAATGTAATATATATTAATTCATAAAATATACATATATTTGACTAATTAAAAATCAATCACATTTATATTCCTCTAAATTAAATTAATGTGTAATCATATTGTGACAGTAAAATCATACTCAGAACATATAATTTTGATATTTAATAGTATTTAAGTTAAGAATGAGATCTCATCTCCGTGTAAGTGTAAATGTAAAATCCTCGCAGGTCAAATGACCAAATGTAAGATAGTAAAATCCAAAAAATTTGGAGATCAGATTATTTGCAAGAAGAAAAGTTTGGGCAGATTAAGAGATCGGATGCAAAGGCGAACGGCAATTTACCAAAGGACGTACCCAAAAATTAGTATTTACCAAAAGACGTACCATAGTTTCATTGTTATCAAATAACACACTTATTTTAGTAAACTTCCTCTTATACCCCTCCTGCCAAAGTACTGTATGTCTTTCTCTTTCTCTTTCTCTTTCTCTTTCTCAATAACGAATTCCCAGACATTTGAAAAGATTTTTTCAGACTTTTTATTTTAAAATAATATATTATGGAATCGGATAAAAAACGTTAGATAAAAACCGAAAAAATATTTCAATTAAAAAAATATCTCATCAAACGTGATTTCAAATATATACAGAGATCATTTTTATATAAATTAGATGAGCGGAGATCATTTTTATAATTGATTAATATTAATTAATATATTAAATAATATTTAATAAATATATTAATATATAAACATCTTGAAATTAGAAAGGCCTGAAATCTTTTGATTTCAAGCCCAGCGTGAGCCTGAAATCAAAAGATTTCAGGCCCAACGTGGGCCTGAAGTAAAATATTTCAGGCCCAGCGTGGGCCTGAAATAACTCAGGGCCTGAAATCAAATGATTTCAGGCCCTGCGTCGAATTGAAATTATATATGTGTTATGATAGGTTTTTTTACGTAAGTCTAAAACATAAAGAAACATCTCTTTATATATTTGAAATCACAATAAAAATCATTAAGAAAGACTACCTTACGAGAGAAATTCTAATTAATATAAAAAGAACATTATATTAAAAACGAACTTTATATCTTTATATATATATATATATATATATATATATATATATATCTCGATTCTTTGAATAAAAAAGTCAAATATTATTTATTATATTAATTTAAATATTATATATTATATTAATATATTTAATTTTAATAGATTTTGATAGGAGAGCCTGAAGTCATCTGACTTCAGGCCCTGCGTAAATAATTAATTTAATAAAAATAATTAATTATAAAAAAAACATCTAATGATTATAAATTATGTTGCAATAGGAGTTTTCTAGGTCTATCAGTGGGTTTCACTCAAAACCCACTGATATTTTTTCAGAAATCCAGATATGGGAGGTCCATCAGTGGGTTTTACTCAAAACCCACTGATGGAACTAAACTACTCCTATTGCTTTGGGAAAAATAATAATTTGAGGTTTGGACACTTAAAATACATTCTCCTAACTCTACCCTAACTATTGATAATGTTTTTCAGAAATCCAGATATGGGAGGTCCATCAGTGAGTTTTACTCAAAACCCACTGATCGAACTAAACTACACCTATTGCTTTAGGAAAAATAATAATTTGAGGTTTGGACACTTAAAATACATTCTCCTAACTCTACCCTAACTATTGATAATGTTTTTCAGAAATCCAGATATGGGAAGTCCATCAGTGGGTTTTGCTCAAAACCCACTGATGGAAGAACTAAACTACACCTATTACTTTGGGAAAATTAATAATTTAATAATTTTTAAAAATATAAATAAATAATTTTTTTATATTTGATTAATATAAATTAATATATTTAATAATATTATTAAATATATTAATATATAAAAAAAATAAAAAAAAGCTAAAGTTTTTTGCTCAAAATCAATTCCAACCATGGTCAAACCGATTAAACCATGGTCAAAATGATGACAAGACAAAACTTTGTCTTTACCCACACTATTCCGGGCGCCCGGAACCACGCGGGCGTCCCCTACCCCATCTTTTCTTACTCCCTAGGCAAAAAGCTGATTTTGCTTTTTGACCAGGGCGCCCGGAACCACGCGGGCGCCCCCATCACCTCCAATGCAGCAAAAGCTGCAAAAGCTCTCTGTTGAGGGTGCCCGGGCTGTCCCGGGCGCCCCCAACAGCCAAAAGCTACTGCCTTTGGCAGCAGTTGCTGACCGGGGCGCCCGGAAGCTCCCGGGCGCCCCCATGGGTTTTGCCTATATAAAGCACCCGAATTCCTCTTCTCTTCCGACACCAAAATCAACCTCCTTCTTCACTTCTTTCTCTTCAAGAAGATCTTGCAAGTCCTCTTCCTTAAATATGCCTCCCCGAGCCGTCCGATATGATTTTTATGTATTTCTATTTCATTTAAATTTATTTTCTTATGCAATATCTTTATTCTTCCTTTAATTTCCTTAACTTAGAAGACGCCGACCAAACCCGGCCAACCCCGGTGCCGAACCTAGTCCGGACCCTAGATTTCCCACCCTAGAGCTATGTATTAGGTTTGCACAAACCATTTATAAGCCTATTAAAACGAGTTATCTCAATAGGCACTTCTTTACCCAATCATGCCCTGTCGCCATGAACATCATCAATTTCTATCAATTGGATAATCTTGTCTTCTGCACGCATACCATTAATGAATCTTTATGTGCAGAATTCTACAATAATATAATTCGACAAGATAATCTTATGTTTCACACTACTGTCCAAGGGATTCCTTTGACTATCACCCCTACTCTGTTGAACCGTTTCCTAGGACTGCGACCCTCTCAGTCCACATTCTGCTGCTATCCTCCTAGGAACCCCCCATTTGATCCTCCCTACTCAGACATTACCCTAGACACCATTCACTCCTATTTCTATAGGGCAGACCTCCCCGCAAATAGACGCTTCCAAGCTGTTGAACTTCAGGCACAGAACTATGCCTTGTATAGAGTTCTGGTCCGCTGTATCTTACCACTCTCCACCAGAGACCTAGGAACTATGCGACCCTTTCATGCTTTCCTTCTTTATGCTCTAGTCCATCACCTTGACCTAGACATTGGACTCCATATGTTTCATACCATTCTGCATGCGTCCAGTGTCACGACCCAGGGACGAGTGCGCACACCATATTGCCACATCATCACATCCCTCCTTCATCACCACGGTCGTGACATTACCGTTGGGGAAATTACCACTATGACTGACTTTGACGAAATAGGATTTAGGAACTTTTCGTTAGCGGGTTTAGAGGTATCGGCTACCGGGGTTCTTAGTTGGAGACGACAGCAGACCGGAGAGCCAATCGATTCAGACGAAGAGATTGAAGTCGACGTTGGAGACATCGCTGCAGCAGCCCGAGCACACATCGACGAGCCCGCTCCACCGACACTCTACCAGAGAGTGACACATTTAGAGACAAAGGTTCAGAGTCTCCGAGAGGAGGTCGAAGCCTACCACCTAGAGCAGATGGAAGCTCGTCGAGCCGATCGAGAAGTGGCTGACGCACGATTCATTGAGATGATGGCACGATTTGATGCATGGCAGCCTGGCCCGTCTGATCATCCTGGTCCTTGGTCTTAGATTCACTTAGCATTGTACCTATTTGACTGCCCCTACTCAGTAGGGTTGACTTGTGTTTGACTGTTTGACTGTGTTTGAACCTTGAGTACCTGCTTTATTTTCTGTTGACTAGTTTATAAGTACTTGTTCTTTTTGGCAGTTAGGATTGTGCTTTGTAGAATAGATTAACTTTTTTTGCTCTACTTGATTTAAACTTTTTTTTCTAAAAATAGAATTTGAAAAACTGTTTTACTTAATTTCAAAATCAGCTTTCATTTTTGACTTAGTTTTATTTTTATTTCAAAACTACCCCCTTCCAAAACTAGGGCTTTTTCGAAAATGGACTTAGCCTAGGCCCTAACCCTAGAACTGCATGCACCTATAGACTTAGAAGCCAGCATCTCACAAGCACCTTAGGGTACTTTTGATTGATAACTTAGAAAGGGTTGAGATGCTTAGGTCTTTGCCTTAATTCAAGATGCTTTAAGTCAGTGCATCTGCAGTAATTGGGGCACTAAATACAACTTACATAGCAATCAAGTTAAGTGTCAAGCTTAGAAAATCTAACTTGAACAGAAACATTTAACTTGACTAACCTTAGCAAAAACTACTGTTTATAACAGTTAGTAAGTAGCTAATTGGGTTAGACAGGTCCCTACAGAGAAAATTGACTGATTTAGTTTAAGTCTAATTAGGAATTGATTCAGTACAGCAAAATCTTACTTAATTCTTTTATGCAATCTTATTTTTGCTATACTTATCTGTTTTGATATATGGCAAAGGGGGAGAGATAGGAAGAGTAAAATTAATTTTCGTTATTCAAAAAGTTTTCAAAAATTTAATTTTACTCATTCAAAAAGTTTTCAAAATTTTTTTTACTTAAGCTGTTCTTAAAGCTTTAAAAATTTTTACTCAAGCTTTCAAAATTTTGCTAAGTACTCTAACCTTTCAAAATTTTCTTACTTAAGCTGTTCTTAAAGCTTTCAAAATTTTTACTCAAGCTTTCAAAATTTTGCTAAGTACTCTAACCTTTCAAAATTTTCTTACTTAAGTTGTTCTTAAAGCTTTCAAAATTTTTACTCAAGCTTTCAAAATTTTGCTAAGTATTCTAGCCTTTCAAAATTTTCTTACTTAAGCTTGTCAAAATTTTTATAAGTACTGTGAAGCTTAAGTTTGTCAAAACTATATAAGTACAATGTTACAAAGTACTTAGGTTTTTCAAAATTATTAAGTACTTAAAGTTTTCCAAATGCACTTTATTAAGTACTTAAAGTTTTCCAAATGCACTTTATTAAGTACTTAAAGTTTTCCAAATGTACTTTATACTTAAGTTTTCCAGATATACGAAAATGTTTCAAAGCCTACTAAGTACTTAAGCTTGTTAAATCCTACTAAGTACTTAAACTAGCATTTTCAAAACTCATGAGTACCTTAAAACTTAAAACTTTAAATTTTTTAAGCACACTAATGTACTTTTAACTTAAGTTATTAAAAGATTTCTAAATACCTAAAACTTAAGTTTCTCAAAGTACAAGTAAAGTCTTAAACCTAACGAATTTTTGAAAAATCTAGGGGGAGATTCCTTCCAGGGGGAGGGAACAAAATTTAAACCTTTTTAATGTTTGCTTAAACTTAACTTTTTGAAATAGGGTTGTCATAAATCAAAAAGGGGGAGATTGTTGGTGCAGAATGCACCTAAGTCAAACCTGAGTTTTGATAATGGCAACATAGGTCAAAAGTTAAGTCTTACTTGTTTTCTAACAAGTTACTCTAGTGTGCAGGAAAAGCCCTAGCAAAGGACTGCTAGGCACTGGCGAAGGAATGCCAGGGTAAAAAGACCTAGCGAAGGACTGCTAGGCACTAGCGAAGGAAAGCCAGGGTCAAAAGCCCTAGCGAAGGACTGCTAGGCGCCAGGCGAAGGACAGCCTGGGACTGAAGCCCTAGCGAAGGAATGCTAGGCACCGAGTGAAGGGCAGCTCAGCATCCAAGACCTGACAAAGGACCGTCAGGCAAAAGTCCAACCAGAGGAACGGTTGGCATCAAGTAAATTCTCTCGAGAGGAGTAGGTGAGAACGCGTTCCCCGTCGAGGGAACAGTAGGCGTCGGTTCGACCTAGGGCTCCATTTTGGAGACCAAAGTCAGAACCAAGACAGCTAAGGCTGTATAAACTAACCAATTAATGTCTTGTTGTGTTTTTGGACTAACCCTGGATGTAAGACCGAAGGAACGAGTGTCTGCAGCTCAGGGAGCCTCAAAGGAGTGAGGCAACAGCTGACTAGGGCGCCCGGAGTGTCCCGGGCGCACTCCGGGCGCCCCCAAGGTGAACACAAAACACACAAACAAGAAGCGCGCTTCGACAGTACAACCTGCGGGCGCCCCCGTGCTCCCGGGCGCCCACGCTGCTCCCGGGCGCCCCCTGCGCTGCGGGCGCCCCCATGCGCATGCCTCAAACCAGAAGCCATCGAAGCCAAGCAGATAACGTTTGACCCGGTCAATCCAGGCGCCCTGAGCGATCCGGGCGCCCCGGTCAAAGCGGATCCAGAGGATCAGACGCGACCGAGACCTTGGCGGATCAAAGGCCACGTAGGGGGCGCCCCCGACGTCCCGAGCGCCCCCAGGCCCTATATAAAGGGCCCTCGACCAAAGCTTCAAAGCATCAATTCTCTCAACGCCTCAAAGCTCTTCTGCTCTTGCGCCTTGCTCCGGAATCCTTCCAACTCGAGCCGACGACGTCCTGCTGCTCCGAAAAAGTTGATCTACTCCGGACGTCGGTAAAAGAGCTATTTAAAAGTTTACTGTACTTAATTTGTAATCCTTTGTAAACTATTTTGTGCCTAATATAGAATTGCCCAAAGTAAACGGTCAACGACCGTGGGCCTTGGAGTAGGAGTCGACACAGGCTCCGAACCAAGTAAAAACGACTGCGTCTCTGTGTTATTTTTTATTTTCCGCTGTGCACTTGCTCTTAATTTTCCGAAAGAAAGAATACCGATATTCACCCCCCCCCCTCTATCGGTTCTATCGATCCAACAGAAAAGAAGCAAAGTTTTTGGTGGCTGGCTATTCACACACCCCCCCCCCCTCTCTAGCCATCCCAGATCCCAACAACTTCTTCTTGAATGCCTCTCAGAATACAATCCAAGTGACGAGCTGCTCTTCGAGGATGGTCTGTTGCATGGTCCACTATGTAATAGCCTAATCACACAGATGATAAACGATAAGCTAAGCCTTCTCCCAGTCCATGCATGTCATATATCGAAAGGTGTCGTCCAATGTCTTGATCCAGGACCATGCAGTGCATGGATCTGGTCCTCTATGGAACAGAGTGAAGCGACCCTTCACAGACTCGACCAATACTAAGATTCGTTCTCTATCAATAATCAAGCCCGCAGGGGTGGCTAGTACCACAGGTGGTACTTTTAGTGATATGAGAAAAGTGTCCTAAGGCAATCGCCTTATGATTGTAATCATTTATTTTAATAAATGAATATTCACTATTTGAGTATACATGTTTATGTATTTGATTGAGATCTTAAACTCATTTACTGAATGTCCGCAATACAATTCACAGCATGAGAGAATTTGTGACGAATTCACAACTAGTGATTATCTCTACATGTGCAATTGTGATGTATTGAAATTGTCCCTAGTCGATGAATTGATAAAAACGGGCACTATCAATTCTGTTGAGACTAGCATGTGTTATTCTCTAATTAGCTGATTCTCACTGGCTGGTGACATTGGGATGTCCGGAGATAAACATGAATGCTAGTTAAGGGAACTAGATCATTGGAGTGACTGGCTGTAAAACTTCATATGGTAGTCTACATATAGACATGTCAGTGAAGTTTTTAATGCAGCTTAAGTGCAATGTTCCTTTGACTTGCGGTGTTCAAGTCATCTTGGTCATGGTGACTTATACTTTGACATCTTAAGCAAGCACCTCCAAGGAGGTACGGACCCAGGATGATTGGGTATAAGCCGAAGTGCCCGAAGATGTTTGAACAGCCTACAAAGGATTCACTACTTCTTGTTTGGAGATGTATACCCAAGGCCTATCGTCGGATTGTTACTCGAAGCCTCTGGCCAGAGCATGACATGTTCAGAGTATGAATCTCTTAGATACATGAGAGTAATTAGAATCCGTAGGACGAGAAAACGTTACTTGGGCTAAGTGTGACGTAGTCAACCTAGTGGGGACTGACACACATAGACTATGTCCTGAACCAAGTGGGTATAAGATGGTGAAGGGAATGTGGCACGATTCATTATAGCTGCTGAAGGGTTTCAGAATTGTTTCTGAGGTCAACCGTTGATCTTTCGATTAATTTGGGGATCATGATGTACTACTAGGTGTCACTCATGATCATTCTATAATTGGTTAATTATAGACAGCCAACATAAATCAAAAGCCTATTTAGTCACACGCACTACGAGTAATCCGAGGGATTTAAAACGAGTTGAAAATTGGATTTTTCAATCAAGAGAGATTAGGTTTGGTTGAGCCAAACGATAAGTCGAATCTGAATTTTTTAGAGACGCATCGGAAGCGTAAAATGGCTAAGTCTTTTGAAGACATAATAGATGAATTAAATGAGTTTAATTCATTGGGGCGTGGCTTGGATAGGCCGGCCAAAGAGGGTCCCCACCCTCTTTGCTTGGCCGGCCACAACAAAGGGAGAGAACTAAGTTTCGATTGAATTTATAAAATAAACTAAGTGTGGTTTGTTTTATAAAATTATGGATAATATAAATTTTTATATAATAAACCAAGATTTGGTTTATTTTTCATGGAAATTAAAATGAACCATGGATTGGTTTATTTTATAAAATCAATCATGGATTGATTTACCATCATAAAGAAATTTATATAAAGAAATTTATTTTTCATGGAAATTAAAATGAACCATGGATTGATTTATTTTATTTTATAAAATCAATCATGGATTGATTTGCCATGATAAGAAATTTCTTTCCATAAGAAAAAAGAGACTTGGTTGATTTTTATCATAAATTAAAATATGATAAAACTTGGCATGATGGAATAAGTTGTTGGATCGAGAGAACCGATAGAGGGGGGTGAATATCGGAAATCGTTCGGATTTAAAATAGAGAAATTGCACAGCGGAAAATAAAACGCAACACACGCAAACACAATTATTTTTACTTGGTTCGGAGCCTAGGTCGACTCCTACTCCAAGGCCCACGGTCGTTGACCGTTTACTTTGGGCAATTCTATATGAGGCGCAAAAACAGTTTACACAAATGGATTACAATAGTAGGGTAATAAGCACAGAATTAAAATAACACTTTCTGTTATCGACGTCCGAGGTAGATCGACTTTTCGGAGCGAAGGGATGTCGTAGGCTCGAGTTGGGAAGTTTTCGGAGTGAGGCGCGAGAGCAGAAAAGCGTAGAAGCGTTGAATCAAGTGTTTCTTCAGCCTTGGGGTCGAGGGCCCTTTATATAGGGCCTGGGGGCACCCGGGACGTCGGGGGCGCCCCCCCCCCCCACGTGTCGGCCGATCCACCTTTCTCTCGGTCAACTTTTGATCCCTTCAACCTCGGGATCACATCTTGACCGGGGCGCTCGGGACGCTGGGGGCGCCTGGGTTGACCGGGTCAAATCTTTATCCCTTTGACTTGGCTGGCTTCTCTTCGTAGGCTTGCATTGGGGGCGCCCGGGAGCAGCGGGGGCGCCCGGGAGCACGGGGGCGCCCGGGAGATGAGCTGTCGAAGCCTGCCTTTGTTTTGTGAGTTTTGTGTTCACCTTGGGGGCGCCCGAGACACTCCGGGCGCCCTGGTCAGCTGTTGCCTCTTTCCTTTGAGGCTCTCTGAGCTGCAGACACTCGTTCCTTCGGTCCTACATCCAGGGTTAGTCCAAAACACCACAAAACAATATGATGTTAGATTATACAGCCTTAGCTGTCTTGGTTCTGACTTTGGGCCTCCAAAATGGAACCCTAGGTCGAACTGACGCCTACTGTTCCCTCGACGGGGAACGCGTCCTCACCTACTCCTCTCGGGAGAATTTACCTGATGCCAACCGTTCCTCTGGTTGGACTTTTGCCTGACGGTCCTTTGCCAGGTCATAGATACCGTGCTGTCCTTCGCCCGGTGCCTAGCATTCCTTCGCTAGGGCTTCAGTCCCAGGCTGTCCTTCGCCCGGTGCCTAGCATTCCTTCGCTAGGGCTTCTTACCCTGGCATTCCTTCTCCAGTGCCTAGCAATCCTTCGCTAGGGCTTTTTACCCTGGCATTCCTTCGCCAGTGCCTAGCATTCCTTCGCTAGGGCTTTTTACCCTGCACACTAGAGTAACATATTAGATAACAAGTAAGACTTAACTTTTGAACCCTGTTACCATTATCAAAACACAGGTTTGACTTGGGTGCCTTCTGCACCAACAATCTCCCCCTTTTTGATTTATGGCAACCCTAGTTCAAAAAGTTAAGTTTAATCAAAGCATGTAAAAATATTTTGTTCCCTCCCCCTGGAAGGATTCTCCCCCTAGATTTTTTAAAAATTCGTGGGGCTCTAAGTTTAAGGGAAAAAAATTTTACTTAGAGTTATTTTCAACAGAAGGCTTTTGTAAAAAAAATGATTT
Source organism: Boesenbergia rotunda (assembly GCA_024364735.1). Taxonomy (NCBI): domain Eukaryota; kingdom Viridiplantae; phylum Streptophyta; class Magnoliopsida; order Zingiberales; family Zingiberaceae; genus Boesenbergia; species Boesenbergia rotunda. Next base: position 24,602 of record JAGFNQ010000558.1, on the reverse strand, counting down.
TTGCACTACTTGAAAATCTTTTGACAACTTAATTAATAGTACATAGAAGAATTTTTGGAAGCATAAGTTTAGAGTACTTAAAATAATTTGAAGCCTTAAGTTTCTAAAGTACTCAAAAGTCTTTGAAAGCTTTAACTTAAGTACTCAGTAAGATTTTAAAAGGAACTTAAGTACTTCGTAAGATTTGAAAAATTTTTAGTAAGTTTTTGAGAAGCTTAAGTATTTAGAAATTTTTGAAAGGCTTAAGTACTTTGAAAAGCTTAAGTAAGAAAATTTTGAGAAGCTTAAGTACTTTGAAAAGCTTAAGTAAGAAAATTTTGAGAAGCTTAAGTACTTTGAAAAGCTTAAGTAAGAAAATTTTGAGAAGCTTAAGTAAAAGCTTAAGTAAGAAAATTTTGAGAAGCTTAAGTACTTTGAAAAGCTTAAGTAAGAAAATTTTGAAAAGCTTAAGTACTTAAAAAAAATTTAAGTTAATTACTTTTTGAATAAAGGATAGATTTTGAAATTTTGAGAGAAAAAATATTCTACAAAAAAATTTTAAACTCTCCTTTCTTATCTCTCCCCCTTTGCCATATATTAAAAAACAGATGAATTTAGCAGAAATTAAATTACATAAAGAAAATAACTTTCATAAAGGAAAATATTTGCATGATTTTGCTGTACTGAACCAATTTATGAGAAGACTTAGACCAAATCAGTTGATTTTCTCTTGTAGAGACCTGTCTAACCCAATTAGCTACTTACTAACTGTTATAAACAGTAGTTTTGACTAGGGTTAGTCAAGTTAAGTGTTTCTGTTCAAGTTAGATTTTCTAAACTTGACACTTAACTTGATTGCTGTGTTAGTTGTATTTAGTGCCCTAATTACTGCAGATGCACTGACTTAAAGCATCTTGAATTAAGGCAAAGACCTAAGCATCTCATCCCTTTCTAGGTTATCAATCAAAAGTACCCTAAGGTGCTTGTGAGATGCTGGCTTCTAAATCTATAGGTGCATGCAGTTCTAGGGTTAGGGCCTAGGCTAAGTCCATTTACGAAAAGCCCTAGTTTTGAAAGGGGGTGGTTTTGAAATAAAACTAAGTTGGAAAAGAATAAAAAAATTGATTTTAAAAATGACAATTTTTCAAAAAAAAATTTAGAAACTAATTAAATTAAAGAAAAAAAAATCAAAAGTAGAGTTAATCTATTCTACAGAGCACAATCCTAACTGATCAAATAGGACATACCAAGTACTCATTTCCGTAAGTTAGCTAGTCAAATAGAATAGAACTAGTACTCAAAATCCAACACAGTTATATAAGTCAGGCATAAGTCAACCCTACTAAGTAGGGGCAGTCAAAGAGTTGCTAGTACAATGCTAAGCAAATCTAGGACGAGGGACCGGGATGATCAGAGGAGTCTGGCTGCCAAGATCGAAATAGGGTCATCATCTCGTGATACTGTGCATCTCTGGCCTCTCTCTCAGCTCTGAGGGCACTCATGTAGTCGGTGTAGTAGCCCAGATTTGTTGCCATGTTTTCATCGTGGTTCGCCTCCACTTCCTCTCGGAGACTCTGGACACGTGTCTCTAGCTGTGTCATTCGATCGTAGAGTGTCGGTGGAGGAGGCTCGTCAATGTGTGCTCGGGCTGCTACTGTTAGATCCCCGACGTCGACCTCAACCTCCTCGTCTGAGTCGATCGGGGCCCCGGCCTGCTGTCGTCTCCAACTCAGAACCCCGGTGGCCGATACCTCTAGACCCGCTAACGAGAAGTTCCTAAATCCTATTTCATCGAAGTCGATCATCGCGGTTATTTCACCCATGGTTATGTCACGACCGTGGTGATGAAGGAGAGAGGTGATGATGTGGCAGAATGGAGTGCGCACTCGTCCCTGGGTCGTAACACTGGACGCATGCAGAATAGTATGAAACATGTGTAGTCCAATGTTTATATCAAGGTGATGGACTAGGGCATACAAAAGGAAGGCATGAAAGGGTCGTATGGTCCCAAGATCTCTAGTGGAGAGTGGTAAGATATAGCGGACCAGGACTCTGTATAGGGCATAGTCCTGTGCCTGAAGTTCAACGGCTTGGAATCGTCTATTTGCGGGGAGTGCTTCCCTATAGAAATAGGAGTGGATGGTGTCTAAGGTAATGTGAGAGTAGGGAGGATCAAATGGAGGATTTCTAGGTGGATAGCAGCAGAATGTGGACTGGGAGGGTCGTAGTCCAAGGAATCGGTTCAGCAAAGTAGGGGTGATAGACAGAGGTATTCCTTGAACAGTAGTGTTAAACACGAGATTATCTTGTCAAACTATGTTATTGTAAAATTTTGCACATAAGGATTCATTAATGGTATGAGTGCAGAAGACAAGATTATCTAATTGATAGAAGTTTATAATATTCATGGCTATGGGGCATGATTGTGTAAAGAAATGTCTATTAAGATAGCTTGTCTTAATAGGCTTGTAAATGGTTTGAGCAAACTTATTACATAATTCTAGGGTAGGGAACCTAGGGTCAGGACTTGGTTCGGCACCGGGGTTGGCAGGGTTTGGTCGACGTCTTCTAAGAGAAGGAATTTAAAAGAAGTATATAGGTATTACATTAAAATTAAAAAATTAATTTAAATGCAATAAAGAAATTATACCGGGTAGCTCGGGGAGGCATGGTTGAGGACGAGAGCTTGCAAGGTCTCTTGATCTTCTTTGTAGGAAGGAAGTGAGGAATGAAGAAGTTTTTGGTGTGGGAAGAAGAGGGGATCGGATGCCCTTATATAGAGAGTTCATTGGGGGCGCCCGAGAGCTCCCGGGCACCCGGGTCAGTGGTCTCTACCTTTGGCAGAGACTGCAGCTGGATGGGGGCGCCCGGAGTGCTCTGGGCGCCCTGGTTAAGGCTTGTTTGCAGCTTTTTGCTGCATTGACTGTGATGGGGGCGCCCGCGTGGTTTCGGGCGCCCTGGTCAAGGGTCAGATTCAACTTTTCGCATCGAGAGAGGGAAAAGGCATGGTGGGGGCGCCCGCGTGGTTCCAGGCGCCCGGGACTGTGTAGGAAAAGATAAGTTTTTCTGTCTTGTCATCGTTTGACCATGGTTTAATCGGTTTGACCATGGTTTAATTGGTTTGAACGTGGTTTGAATTGATTTGACTGCGGTTTGACAATGTTGACCATGGTTTGACCGTGTTGACCATGGTTTGACCGTGGTCTGAATTACAGGATTAACTCATAATATAGGCATTAAAGAATTTTCAATTGAGTCTTAATCTTACTGTCTCACCCAATTCTAGGGTTTTCAATCACGTTAACCTTATAGGTTTTGTGAGACAAGTTTTGATAAGTAAAATTTATTTTAAAAGGTTATTATTTATTTTTGAAAACCTTGAATTAATTTCTGAAAACAGTTAAGTTTATTTTGAAAGAGAATGTTTGAATCTATACTTAACTAAAAATTTGTGTTAGATTTGAATTTGACAAAAAGTAATTTGAATTTGAAATTCAAAAATTGGCTTCCAGGTCTTGGCGAGGCACTAGGCCTTCTTTGGCCGAAGCCTTATTGGATCATCAACCCTTTCCTTGACAAAGCCGTTTGATGAAGTTTCATTTTCAAAATTAATCTTTGAAAAATTCTGGTCTAACTAGTTTGAGTTTTGGATCGGTAGCTTCAGCTAGTTTCACCAGTCTAAAGAGACCAAGTATACTTGATCTTATTAGAATTGGTTTCCCTAACGTACTATCATCTCACCTCTACCCAATACTATGTTGTCAAATTTCAGTTAAGTTTGTTCAGTCCTTATACTAACTATTTCTAAGCATGGTAATTTGCAAAAATTTAAATAAACAATCAAACATGCAATTTGCAATCAAGAATTTTATCTAACAATAAATATAGTTTTCAGTTTGGCTCCCCCTGGACTATAGCCACGATAATGGTTTGGCAAGATGTGAATCTTGTCCTTGGGGATCCAATACTGATTTGATCCAGTCGGTTTGTTCAGGCATAGTTTTGGTACCCATGCCTGAATTTTTGGTCTGGACTAGTTCAGTACAGCAAAGTAAGATCTTTGTCGGGATTTGGTTCTATAGCCAAGTCCGGATCGATTTAGAACGGACTTCTGTTTTCCAAGAATCATGTCAAGATTCTTAGAACCAGAAGTGAATCGTTCTAATGCAGCTCTAAGATCCTTAACCTGAGTTTTCAGGGAGGAGTTCTCTTTTTCAAGCTTTTCGACTTGAGTAGGAGTTCCTTCTTGAACCTTCTCGGTTAAGGGTTTAGAATCAGCTCCCTCTTTCAGGAGTTTTACTTCCTATCGGAGGGATTCGACTCGGAGTTTGGCTTTCGCCAAATCTCGAGAAAGATAAGAAATAAGATCATTTAATTGACTTCTATTGAAACCACTCACCTTGATTTCGCCGTCTTCTGAAAAGGTTAGTCTGTTGTCGTCCTCTTCTGATTCTGACTCGATCTCGACTTCTTCTGAGGCGGTCAGGGCTAGTAGGTTTGATTGGGGCGCTTCTTCTTCTTCTTCTGAGGAAGATTCATCCCAGGTTGCTTGGAGAGCTTTCTTTCTTCTTGTCTTCTTGGTCTCCTTCAGGTTTGGACACTCTGTCTTGTAGTGGCCCTACTTCTTGCACTCGTAGCAAGTCACGTTGGGCTTGTTTTTGTCGTTTGTGGGTTCAGCTGGTTCGTCCTTTCTTCGGTTAGCCTTCCTTCTGTTGGTTTGATTCTTCAATACTTTGTAGTAGCTTCGGGCCAGTCAGACCAGCTTAGGTCGATCTCCTTCTTCGTCTTCTGAGTCTGAGTCTGAGTTAGACTCGGGTTCAGGTTGTGGCTTTTTCTTTGTTGTCCTTCCAGTTTTTCCTGCAACAAAGGCAATACCTTTCTCGGCCATATTGCAGTTAGTCTGTTCATAAAGTTCTAATTCGAAAAATAATTCGTCTAGTTTAATTTTTGAGAGATCCCTTGAAACCTTGTATGCATCTACCATAGATGCCCACAAGGTGTTTCTAGGGAAAGCATTTAAAGCATACCTTATTAGGTCACGGTTTTCGACCTTGTGGCCTATAGCGTGAAGACCGTTCATCAATTCTTGGATTCGTGCGTGGAGCTGGGCTGCTGTTTCGTTGTCGGCCATCTTGATGGTATACAATTTGTTCAAGAGCAGGTCTCTCTTACTGATCCGAGTGTCTGATGTACCTTCGTGTAGCTCGATCAATTTTGCCCACAACTCCTTAGCACTGTTGAAGGGGCCCACCCAGTTCAGCTCCTCTTTGGTTAAGCCGCATTGGAGGGTCTGAGTTGCCTTTGCATCTGCTTCGATTCTTCGTTTCAGAGCGGTGTCCCACTCTGTGTAGCTTTGAGGAACTCCTTCAGCATTTTTGGGTATCTCCAGTCCGGACTGGATGATAATCCACATGTCCACCTGAGTTTTCAGGTGGACCTCCATTCGACTTTTCCAGTAGGAAAAGTCTTCTCCACTGAAAAGTGGAGGTCGGCGGTGCTGAAACCTTCTTGCATTGCCATTTAATTTGAAAAAAATAACAAAAAAAAAATTTCCAAGACTTGGTCTTGGATTAGTAGTGCGGGATAAGGAAATAAAATATCGAGGGGTGTTGCACCAACCTCGATTAACGAGAAAAGATTCGAACGAAAAATATGTTTGAATAAATTCGAATGGAAAAAAAATATTAGAATAAATCCGAAAAAAAATTTCAAACTAGTGGTTGCACCAAATTTGAACTTCCCCGCTCTGATACCACTTGTTGGATCGAGAGAACCGATAGAGGGGGGGTGAATATCGGAAATCGTTCGGATTTAGAATAGAGAAATTGCACAGCGGAAAATAAAACGCAACACACGCAAACACAATTATTTTTACTTGGTTCGGAGCCTAGGTCGATGTACCCAACAGAACCTCAGTTAGAATTAATAGACATTAATGGAAAATATGAACTTACCAAGGCTGCGACTAATGCGGGTCACTTTAGGGCTGAGTCCCCCTCGATACATGATCTCCTCGCTCTGTACCAGGCTCGGACTGCTGAATTTCATGCCAGAGAAGCTACTCCTAGCTTGCTGGTAAGCGAGACTCTGTGGAAAATTCCCTAGTATAGGGGGAGTCGGTAGATCCTCCGTCCAGCAGTGGGAACTGAAAGGACTGTAGGGTAGTTGAATGAAGAAAAACATCTCCTTCCACCCTTTATGAGAAGAAGGGAACCCCCCCTAAGAACCTATGGCTAGGGCGCGCTATGAAGCTAATGTCTCTTGCAAGCCAATTGGTACGAAGAAAGAATGGAAAAGGCGAGGGGTCAAGGGGATATCAAAGAGTATGAAGATGATGTACGCCCCACCCATCTGAGCAAAGGCGTTGGGAGTCACCTGATGGAGAGGGATATTAAAGTAGGAGGTTACATTCATAAAGAAAAGGGGAATGGGGAAACGGAGCCCTGACTCCACCTGCCCTAGGAAAAAGGTGGAAACCCCTAAAGGAGGTTCTACCGGCGACTGATCCACCTTGGGGATCACCACCACCATCTCGGCCGAAATACCATAAGCCTCAATGACCGCTTGCAGAACTTTCGGCCTCACTTTAGAGGAGGCGGACTCATACCACTCTGCTCGGTAGCCCCCCCCCCCTCTGGAATCTCTCTCCTACCCTGGTCTTTCTTGTTATCTTTACCCATGGCTCTTAAGGAGGAATACGAGAAGGAAGTAAAAGACTTATGTGCAAGGGGTCCTTGGGGAAGAAGATGAAGACGATGTCTGTCAAGCGATGGAACCGAAAGGTGGTCGGGTGTCTTCGCCCCCCTTTATATGGAGGAGGCAACCTGCGTGTGGGCGATGGGGGCAAGACACGTAGACGATTGGAGACAGTTACGTCGAGGCGCCACCACTAGGTAGTCGTTGGATGTAAACCTGCTAAGCATGTCAATCGGAGCCGCGCATGGCAGCAAGAGATCATGAGAGGGGTAGCTGGGGCACGTGGCGAAGGTGAATTTGCGAAGGGGTTTGTTGCCATTAAAAGGCCCCATGCGCTTTTAATAAATTTTGCCTTGAAACAATGCCAATAATAGCAATAAATTTTGCCTTGAACATTAAATTAAAAAATTTATCAAGCTTGTGGCATGCTCCACAATAGAATGTGATCCAACAGTATGCTTTATGAATCTGATGTTTAGCCCAACAAGCTCAGCCTTACGATTAGTTCGAGCAATCGCCGAATTTGATTGCCATCTTTTACAGACCGAATGGCTCTCCAAGCCTCCAAAATATCATCAAACACCTCGAATGGCCTGGCTCCCCTCCTCCTCCACTTGCATAATAAGTCATTGCAAAGTTTAGTGCAATAGATATTCTATGTTTCAATAAATTCGACCTCATGGCCCTCCTTCCAAGTATATTTTTTCTATAACAATATTTTAAGAGAATTATTTAGTATCAAAATAATTTTATACTGCAAAAATATTCCATTTATATTCCAAATACTTATCAAAAATTCATCATAATAGAAAATTTTGAAATCTTCTTCTACATGTCTCCATGCAGTAATAGCCCAGCTCACATCCATTCTTTGAATTTTATAGATATGTACATGGAAACTTTATGTCCATCTGGAATAAAGTTACATGAAAAAATATGGAATTAATTAGGAATGCATATTAAATAAAAAGAGCAGTAAGTACTGGAATTACTAAATACATAACTGCATACCAATCAACAGAAACCTTCAAGACAGTCCGCCCACCCTATGCTGCTAGAATGTCTAACATGTCTATATATGTGCAAAATCATAGTATAACACATAACATTCGAAATGATAATGCCGTCTTTGCTATAACTTTGGAGATGTACATGTTATGAAAAATATTTCCATACAATGTTCAATGATAATAATTCTAGTTTATAAGTATCATGTCAATCTGACTCAATGACGTTAATATTTTGTAAGTTCTCATCACTAGACTCCATTGGTAAATTAAGCTCCTCACTGTTAGAAATCTTGTCATGACCCCAGAGGCACATATTTATTTGAAAATCACCCCAAAGGCACATACTTACTCGAAAATCGATCAGCATCTCCCCTGTACGGCGGACAAGTTGGGGCAATAATACATACACTCTAATTACAAAAGATGGCTCAGTCATCATAACAGAAATAAAAGCATCACCACGCAGTTTTTATATCAACAAAAGAGATAATGGGTGGCTCAGCCACTTTGGCATAAAAGAAACCACAACCAAAGAGAAACTCCACAACGAACAAACCCGACCAATAAGACACTACTACAAGTTGGTCAAAACCATACCAGATAAGAAAATAAAAAGCGGAAATAGAGAAATTATGGAGAATCAACTCTAAAATAACCCGGTGGAACGGAGGGACTGAGGGGCTGGCAACTGAATCATCTCCTGGCTCCAAGCAAAATATCTACCTGCTACCTGAAACAAAAATGGAAGGTAGCGGTGGTGAGTCCGGGCGAACTCTGCGGGTATATGAGTAGACAATAAGCATGGCATAATAAAGGATAACTAAGTGGAGAATCAATAGAGTATAGTCCATAAGAAATATAGAATCACCTAAACATGCATAACATATATAGAACAACATGTTATAAAAACCGAATAACAACTAAACAGGTGTACAACGCAACAACAATAAACCAAGATATAGATGCATTCCAATCAAGTGCAACAACCATAGCTCATATAAATGCAACAATCACAAGAAAATGTATAAATGAAATACGTATACATATGATGCAATGACATGTGTCACCCCTGACGCCAGTCAAGCCGCTAGCACATCTCATCTGTGTGACCGAGTGGGTAGGGTTGTGACAACTGTACGCACTCCAACGAATACCACAAAAGTGTGGTTGAGTGGACAGGATGCTGGGGAGCCAACTACTCCAAAAAAAACCCTGATACATAGGGGGAGCCACCAACAGCTCTAATATCCCTCGAAAACAACGGTGAGGGTGAGCCACCAACAGCTCTAATATCCCTCGAAAATAATGGGAGGGTGTCACTGTTTGCCTACAGCTACAACATGTGTGGCATAACAAGACTGTTGCTCACACTCTAACAACTACCACGACAACAAGTGGTTGAGTGAATCGAGCAACTAAATGACTAACGATGGCTTAACCATATGGAAGTCCAACAGTCGTTAGTATGCAACGTGCAGATATGGTGCATGCTACGAGATGCACGAACAACCGGAGAAACAATGATGCAACAAAATCTAACAAGTAAAGCATGCATCGATACAACCAACTAGAAATCGAAAACAACGATTATATATGCACCTACACTACTAGGTAGGATATTTCTAATGCCAAATAAACCTAATTGTGTTCAATGGACTTTTAAGTACTCGCGTACAAGCAGCACTTTACATAACAGAAAACCAACAGGGACTGTACGGATACGAATTTGGAATACTCGAAGATCAACGAAAAATAAGTATCAACGGCGATGTTAAATAACAAACAACAGAGAATAAGGTCAAGCAACCTACTAGACATAAAATAGTCATGCTTTAAGGTAAAAGAAACTACTCGAGTACAAAGGAGAAGTACCCACCTTTAATTTGTAGAACGTGTCTAAATAAATCTCTCACGATCATCCATGCGAGGTCAACGCCAAGGTCCTGTACCAATGACTAAATTTAGCTATTTATTTAAGTGAGTAAAGTAGCTAAACTAACTACTAAATATAATTATAGTTTAATCCTAATTACAACATCCATTTATTTAAACCTAAACAATAATGAATCCCTTCTTACTCCACTACATCACAGATCCAATACACCTCTTTTACCAATTCTAAATCATAAAAGACAGAACTAAACTCAACCCAAAATAGCACCATGCTCAATGGAAACTCACAACACATTTAGAACAGGGCAGAAACAGAAACTCCATATCAGATTCAACACCCATAACCAATACCAAATCAATTTCACAGCTGACACAACCCATTACTAATTCCTGCAACTCACAACACAAACCCAAAACATAATCCATTTTGTAGTACCCTGCAAAACATCACCAACTCAACTAATCCTATCTAAAACTCTTTCACAGAATCATCCAATCACAAGTCAGAATCATATACCTCATATTCATAAATTTGAAAACCCTAAACCTGTCAATATAGCATAGATAAGAAACCAACAATTCAGAACCTGACCTGAGATCAAAGCTGTTGGCAATGAGAGGGGTCTGCGGCATCACTTGCTCGCGCGAGGGATGAGGGAAAACTTGCGGTGTCAGCTGGCTCACACGAGAAACCAAGGAACAACGAAAGAAGGTGTCACGAGATGGTGAAGCCGCCGATTGAAATCGTGTGAAGAGGAGCTTACGCGACTAGGGTTCGCGGCAAAGAGGGATTGCTTGCGGCAAAAGGGGGATCGCGTCGACTTGTTGTGCGCGGACGAGTAGGAAGGAGTAGAAGAATAAGAGGAAAAAGAAAAGAGGTAGAGGTTCGTCGGCGTCAACGGCAAAACTGCTCGTGTGGCGTGGGTTCGGCGTCGAGGAAAGAACATGGGGAGAGGGGAAGAAACTGCCACAGTGAGAGGGGATTTAGGGTTTATATTGTTTTTGCCTTTTGCAAAAAGGCCCTCCAAGTTTGATAATTTATAACTAGGCCCCTAATTTTCAAAATTTACTTATTCAACCCTTAATTTTTTGGTATTCAACACATCTCTCTATCATCTATTTCCTCATAAGTGACATTAACATCCATAAGTAATTGTGATGTAGATTGAAATTCTGAATCAACTAAGTGGTTCTCGACTTCTTCACTTTGATATGCATCATGATTTTGAGTAGCGATAATATTCGACATTTCTATGGTCGATCGAGTCTTCATTTGACAAATACTAACCACTCACTAGGTCTTCTTCTCTTCGTTTGGTATTCAAAATAGAATACTTGACTGGATTTTACAGCCAAAATAAAGGGTTCAAACTTGTTGAATTTTCTGTGTTTGTTATCCTCAATTAACTTATAGTTTGGATGTATTCTGGTACCTATTCTTGGAGTCGAGTTATACCATAAACATTTGAAATATATATTGGTGTCGGAAGTACCGATCGAATCTTATTTTGATATTGACAAAGGATATAAAGTTAAATATTAATTATGATTTAACATGTTACTCTAAGTGTGCAGGAAAGTCCTAGTTAAACTAGGCACTAAGTCCTGGTCGAGAGCTAGGAAACGAAGACCTGATCAAGGGCTAGGCACTTAGTCCTAACCAAGGGCTAGGCAACAAAGACTTGACCTGGGGTTGGGCCCGCAAACCTGGACAAGGGCTAGGCATCGAAGTCCTGGTCTGGAGGATCGGGCAGAAGACTTGGCTGATCGAGGATGACATACAGGAGTTGAAAAGAGTCGAGGATCGGACGTCGTGAGTTCCAGAGTTGAGATCGAAAGTTGAGTAAAAGTCCAACCGAGGGTTGTCTAAAGGTAAACTATCCTGAGAGGAGTAGGTAAGAACGTGTTCCCTAGAAGACAAAGTAGGCATCAGTCTAATCTAAGGTTTCGGTTGAAACCTAAAAGTCAGGACCGGACAGCCTGAGCTTTCAAGTGCATTCATACACATTTCTATATTTGCTTGTGCTAACTTTGTGGGTGTAGAAGTCCAAGCTGAAGGTTGGAAGAAAAGGGCTCCAAGGGGGCTGGAAGAAATCTAGGCGCCCAAGAACCAAGCGCCTGCAATAATACTGGCGCCCGGAGTCGCAGGTGCTCGTAAGTATACAGGCGCTCGGAGTCTCAGGCACCCGAGAGCATACAGGTGTTCGGGACTCACCAAACTCAACCAAGCATAGTTGAGCTAGTGGATGCTGGTTGGTCAATCCACGTCACCATATAGGCAGCCCGGAGGTATACAGGCGCCCGGGATTGATAAAACTTCAAGACGAAGTATTGATGATCGACTGCCACATCACAACAATGGGGGCTCCCGGGATAGCTTTCAGGTGCCCGAGTCATTCAATAAAAGGGCCTTCGACCTCAACACTCAAAATCAATAATACTACAAACTTCTCTCTTGTGTTATGCAAAAGATCACTCTACAACATCGTAACGTTGCCCCGACAACAACGAACTTGTTCTTCATCTCTTTAAAGTTGTTGGTATACTTGTGATTTATTTTGTACTTAATCTTTCATATTTGTACTCATTTTGAATTGATAGTGGATTTCCCATAGTAAACGATCAAGGCTCGTGGACCTTGGAGTAGAAACCATCGTAGACTCCGAATCAAGTAAAAAACAAACCTATGTTAGTCGTGTTTGTTATTCCCTCTTATCTTATTTGCACTGCATACTTGATTTATTACTCAATTGCTTAAAATGTGAATGAACGATATTCACCCCTGCCCCATTGCTCTCCTTAATCCTACATAATACACACCTTTTTATGGGTAAAGTAGGATACTCAACCTCAATAATTTTTTGAAGTCTACCATAGTAATGAAATTATGGATCATTGTTGTTGGTAGTTATGTGAATACCAAAATTATAAGTAAGCCTTTATGAATTGCATTGGGTCATGTGAAATTTGAAGTCGTTTACATAGTAACCAGAATATGATGTTATGTTACGGAGAGTTCGTGCCGCAATATTTTGTATGCTTTCATCTTGTACATTTAATATCTATAATCATTCACCTATAAAAGTAGTTTTCAGTTGAGATTAGATGTTTATATAAGACAATTGCATGAAAATATGCTTTAATCACTAAGTTACATAGATTTGAAACAATAGTGCAATTAAATTTCATCTCTAATTTTATATCTACCTCACCTGCACTTATTGATGGATTTTGTAGGTGTAGTTGTTTTTCATACAAGCGGTAAAAGAAGGTAAATTTAAGATATATTAGATAACAAACATGTTGGGGATGCTGCGGTCGGCAAGACGGGGTGAGTTGCCCCTAAAAAGTAAAAATAATATTTTGTTCATTCTAACAAAGATAGAAATTAGTTTAACAAACAAAACATAACATCAAAGAAATTATAACAGAAATAAAGGAGGCACAATCAGTAATTTGGTTTGCAACCAGGATGGTTGCTAATATAAGGTAAATCAAAGCATGTTCTCCAAATGTACTTCTTGTGGGAAGAAGCCTCTTACACAAATTTAAACTCAGAAAAATAATGAAAACTAAAATAAATTCATGAACAAGTGAATTGATGATTGTAACTGAGCTCTGGGGTCTATTTATAGCTCTAGTGAAGTTTATCCGATTGCTGATGTAGCCCTATATGGGTGCCCAGTGCATAGGGGTGTCTGACATGTGAAACAAGTGTTATCCGCATCCCAACATTCGCGAACGGCTACTTCTGAATGAAGTTCAACTTCTCGAGCACCTGTATTGATTGGGCGACCAGGAACACGGGAACCCGAGTCAATAGGAGCGCCTCTATTCACGGTCGCCCAAGTTGACTCAGGTGCTCAAGTTGACTTTGGTCAAGAATCTGCTGACCAATCTCCCGGCGGGTCTTCTTGATTGACCTCAGACCTTCCAGAGTTGGGCTCACTCGAACCCTCCTCCAGCCTTCTCCTCGAGCGTACTTCCCCCCAGCTTCTCGTCCGTCGGACGTCGCGCGCATCGTTCTCAATCCACCGGCTTACTCTTAAGTAGACCACTGCGTCCCTCAGATGCACCGAGCTCGTCAGCTCCCTTCCCGTGCCATCTTTTTTGACCGCTACGTCTTCGGCTCGACTTCTTGCGCTCCTGAGCTCCTGCATAGTTAGACACAAGGATCAAATACAACAAGATCTAACTTAACTCGATTAACCACATCAAAACATACATGGGATATTTACAATCTTCCCCTTTCTAATGTGCATCAACTCGAGTTAAGTTAGGATAAAACAAAAAATGATAGAAACAAACATTTGACAGTGTAACTAAAAAATAAAATTTGCAATTTAAACCTCCTCTTAATTTAATTCTATTTTTTCTCCATTTGATCACATAAAAAAAATATGTTAAGGGTAAACTCAACATTAATAATAAATGTTTTAAACTAGTTACTTACACAAATTAGACCAAGTTTTGATAAAAAAAAACTTAAAGTTAAGTAAATGTATCTTGTTTAAAAAATATCCATAGAAAATTATTAGAGTATCTAAAATTTTCAAAAACTTTTAAGAATATGTTAAAGATAATGGTTAGTCTCCAAAAAATCCATTTTTTCAAAAATCGATCAAAAAATATTTTTTAAAATTAAAGGTCCAATTTTTGATAAAAAAATAAAAAATTTTATTTTTATTCGAAAATTACTAAAATTTTTATCCAAGTTAGAAATTAAGTAGACTCATCTCTGTAAAAATTATCAATGTAAAATAAATTCTCTAACTATAAAAAAATAATTTTGAATTTAGAGTTGATCATTTTAAATGAAATAATTTTTAAAATTAGATTTAAACTTCAAATAAATTTGAAAATTTTTGTAAATGTTCAAAAAACAATTCATAGATCTAAAAAAATGAATTTAATGAATTTAATTTTTAAGTATTTTTAAAATTAAATGATATATTTTTAAATGAAAAATCTTAACAAATCTGTTATCTATTAAAAAATAATTTCAAAAAACATTTTCTGGATAGCTCACAATGAACTCTATCATCAAAAAATATAAGGTTAAATTTTATGCAATAATTTCATATTCCAAAAAAATTCAAAAGGATCATAAATAACCATTAATTAAAAAAAATGGTAAACAAGTATTAAATCAAATCTTATAATTTAGTACAGATTTTAGAATCCAAAATAAATTATTACCAATAGGATTAATAATAAATTTAAATGAATATAATTTCTAAGAATATTCTTTCAATTTGACCCTTATGATATCGTAAAACCAATTTAGTCTTTCAAAATATCTAATTTTTGAATTTTAAAAATATTTTGAACATAAATAGTTATTTTCCAGTTTTTCTACTTGAGCCTTGAATTTCTCATTTTCTAATTTTAATTTATCATACTTTTCAAGCAGACATGTAGAAGTTAGTTATTCTTTCAATTCTAAATTTTTATTTTCTAATTTATATATCAACTTCATCATAGCTTTAATACTTGAATAAAGTTGATTAGGAGATAGAAAATATACCTCACTTACCATGTCTTTTTCAAAGTCTAAAACTCCCCCTTCGTCGCTACTATCTTCTAATGTGGCTCCCCCTTCATCGATGCTTTCTTCTTCTTTGTGGGTGGCCATCAGCACAAGCCCGATGTGTTCTATGAGATCAAACTCATCTGATGATGATTCATCTCATGTGGCATTCAGGTTCTTGTGTTTGGCCTTGTTGGATTTGTTTACCTTTAGCCTTGGGTAGTTTTCCTTGATGTGCACTTCTTCTTCGCAATTATAGCAGCGGATCTTCCTTTGGTTTGGGGTACATTTCTTACCCTGCACTTTATTAAGTTTTTTAGATTTAAAATACTTAGACAATTTTCTTACCATGTATATTATGCCTTCTTCATCTTCTATAGATTCATCCTCGTGCTAGATCTTCCTCATGCTTAGGGATATGTTGTCCATCTTATTCTTTCCTGCACACTGAGATTCATGAAGTTCTAATATCGAAAATAATTGTTCTAAGATACTTACCTCAAGATCCTTAGAGATGAAGTATGCGTCTATTACAGAAGTCTAGTCTAGGGTCCTTGGGAATGCGTTTAAGGTATATCTTTGTGCGTCGAGACTCGTTACCATTTCTCTGAGGTTCTTAAGTCACGTGATCAGCTCTTTGATTTTGGTGTGTAGTTGGGCGATTAATTCTCCTTCTTCCATTTGGAGGTTGCTGAGTTAGTTGCGGAGCAGATCTTGTTTTGCCAACTTTGTTTCAAAACTACTTTCATGGAGTTCTAGGAACTTTTCCAAAGTTTCTTCGCTGATTGGTAAGTCCCGATTTAGTTGACTTCTTGTGTAGGTAGTACGGTTAGCATATGGAATTCTGCTTTACTGTTTGCTACAAAATCCGCTTGCTCCTTTTTCATCCACATGCTTTCATCTTTATCTTTATTGTCGACGTCATTGGGAACTTTAACATTATTTTTCAGTAATAAATCAAAGTCAGTTTTAGAAAATACATACATTTTTTTCTTCCAAATAGCGAACTCCCCCTCAATCTTTAGCGGGTAGATAAATAGTCCAACAATTTTGTATGTGCTTCAGATGGCGGTTTGTCTTTCTACAGCATCCTGGCTTTGATACCACTTGTTGGGGATGGTGCGGTCAGCATAAGGGGGCTGAATTACTCCTAAAAAGTAAAAACAATCTTTTGTTCTTTCTAACAAAGATCGAAATTAGTTTAACAACCAAAACATAACATAAAAGAAATTATAATAGAAATAAAAGAGGCATAATCAGTTACTTGGTTTGCAACCAGGATGCTTCCTAATCCAAGGCAAATCAAAACTCATTCTCTAAATATGCCTGGGGCGGAGAAGCCTCTTACATAAATTTGAACTCAGAAAAACAATGAAAACTAGAACAAATTCGTGTACAAGTGAATTGATGATTGAAACTGAGCTCTAGGGGTTTATTTATAGTCTCAGTGAAGCTTATCCGGTTGCTGACATGACCCTATACCGGCACCCAAGTGCATACGGGTGCCTGCCACGTGACACAAGGGTTATCAGCGTCACAACGTTCGCTAATAGCTACTTCTGGATGAAATTTACCTACTCGGGTGCCTGTATTAACTGGGGAGCCTAGGAACATGGCCACCTGAGTCAATAGGGGCGCCCACATTCACAGGCACCCGAGTTGACTCAGGCGCCCAAGTTGACTTTGCTCATCAATTTGTTGACCAATCTTCCGACGGGTCTTCTTGGGAGATCTCGGGTCTTCTAGAGTTGGGCTCACACAAACCCTCCTCCGGCTTTCTCCTCGAGCGTTCTTCCCCTGGGTTTCTCGTCACTCAGATGTCGTGCATATCCTTCTCGCTCCACTGGCATACTCTTCTGCAGACCTTCACGTCCCTCAGATGCACCAAGCCTGTTGTTTCCCTTCCTTTGTCATCCTTCTTGACCACAATATCTTCTGCTTGACTTCCTGTGCTCCTAAGCTCCTACACACTTAGACATAGGGATCATGATGGTGTCGGAAGCACTAGATCAAACGTGGTTTTGATAATGTCAAAGGATTTAAAAGTTAACTATTATTTTGGATATAACATATTTCACTAAGTGTGCAGAAAAGTCTTAGTTTATCTAGACACGAAGTCTTGACCTATAGGGTTGAGCCTGAAGTACTGATCGAGGACTGGGTACGAAGTCCTGGTCGAGGGCTAGGCACCGAATACCTGACCTGCTAGGGTCTTGGGATGGCTAGAGAGGGGGGTGTGAATAGCCACCCACCAAAACTCGTTTCTTCCTACAATCAGATTAGCAGCGGAAAATAAACAAAGCAGAAATAAACTAAAACAGAGACTAACACAGTGTTTACAAGGTTCTGGGATAACTTGCTCCTACTCGTTGGCATGCCCGTGAGGTGGGCAATCCCTTGATCTTCAGTAGATCAGGCCCCGGAATGAATCCGTCTAAAAACTTCCTAATTCTCGGTGGAGTAACCTCTCCATAAATGTCTCAGAAGTATATCAAGTGAAGCACAAGAGACTAGAGAAGGAAGCTTACACAACAGATGCACATAACCTTAAGCACAAGCACCAATAGTAAGCAGAAAGATCAAGCAAGAAGAAGAATGCAGAGAACACCAATAACTCAACAGCAAAACCCTTCGCTCTGTTGTTTTCTGGTTGTCTTCTCTGCTTCGCCAACTTCTTCCTCTTAAGACATTCTTCTGCACACATACAAGGGGTCGTCACCCACTGACCCCTTCTGAGCATACTGAAGTCATCCTCTTCAGCTGAAACTTCAGGTCAGGTGTCGTTGAAACCTACAAATGTGTATCAAACAAAATTGCACCATGGAGTCACACTTGACCCTTCTTCTTGCTCCTTCATTTGAATTTCAAAGCTCTGTATTGTCTGCACACTTACAGATTCATTAGCGAAGCAAATCAGAAATCAGAACTGCGCTGACAACAATTTGAATTAAAGTTCATAAGTGTTGATCGGTCACCTTGACCGATCAGACAACCTCCAGACCCATCAGACTCTATCCTGATTGGTCCAGTGATGTTCTAATCGGTCTCACTGACCGATCAGAGACCAGGGGATCGGTCACCAGACCGATCCCTAAACTCACTGGGATTTCAGTCAAAGCACCTGATCGGTCAAGGTGACCGATCAAGGAAGTACATGATCGGTCAAGGTGACCGATCAAGCAAGTGCCTGACCGATCAGGATCCATCCTGATCGGTCCAGGTCTGTTCTGATCGGTCACACTAACCGATCAAAGATTCTTGTGATCGATCCATTAATCGATCACAATCTTTCTGTGACCACACATAATGTTTTCTGATCGGTCATCAGACCGTTCAGAAAATTTTCTGTTTCCTCAGAAGCTTTCTGGATCCGTCAACAGACCGATCAGACATCCTGGATCGATCTTGTGACCGATCTACTATCAAGAGAGTTTGTGCCAACTCCCTGATTGGATTTCAGACCAATCCAGCCAACTTTGCTTTGATCATTTGATTAATTCATGGCCAATTCTGACCATGACTAACTCAAGTTAGACCCTGAGTCCAACGAACAAGCTCCCTTGCCCTCTCTGACTCAGTCTGGTCCGGAGAACGAGCTACCGAGCCCTCTCCGACTTATCCCGGTCCATAAAACGAGCTATTGAGCCCTCTCTGACTAGAGTCTAGAGAATGAGCTACCGATCCCTCTCTGACCAATGTCCGAAGAATGAGCTACCGAGCCCTCTCCGATTCATCTCGGTCCAGAGAATGAGCTATCGAGCCCTCTCTGACCAAAGTCCAGAGAATGAGCTACCGAGCCCTCTCCGACTCATCCCGGTCCCAGAGAACGAGCTATCGAGCCCTCTCTGACCAGAGTCCAGGAGAACGAGCTACGGAGCCCTCTCCGACTCATCTCGGTCCAGAGAACAAGTTACCAAGCCCGCTCTGACTCATCTCGGGTCCAGAGAACGAGCTGCTGAGCCCTCTCCGACTCATCCCAGTCCAAAGAACGAGCTACCGAGCCCTCTCTAACCAGTACACTTAATCCGAACTTAACTATCCGATTTCAATTCTCACTCAACCGAACTTAAATCGGTGTCAACATCAAAACAACAATCAGGTCAGACCTGCATAAACATGACCGAGGGTTGAGCACGAAGATCCGGTTCAAGGAATTGGGTATGAAATCTTGTCCGGGGGTCAGGCACCAAAGACCTGATCTAGAGGATCGAGCAGGAGTCTTAGTCGAGCGAGGATAACGAACAGAAGTAGGGATGGGTCGAGGTACAGACATCTCAGGATCCGGAAGGCTTCTGAGGCCGAGTAAAAGTTCAACCGAAGGTGCCGGTTAGCAAAGGTAACTTCTACAAAGTGAAGTAGGTGAGGA
The DNA here is from genome assembly GCA_024364735.1 of Boesenbergia rotunda. Lineage (NCBI taxonomy): Eukaryota > Viridiplantae > Streptophyta > Magnoliopsida > Zingiberales > Zingiberaceae > Boesenbergia > Boesenbergia rotunda. The sequence goes on along the minus strand of JAGFNQ010000558.1, from coordinate 5,128 downwards.
CACATTCCCCGGAAGAGGGAACAATACGTGTCGGTCTGGCCTAGGATTTTATTTTGAAATCCAAAGTCAGGATCGGATAGGTTCAACTATCGAACATGTATCCATTTCATGTATATTATATGTTACTTATATTTCGGACTAATCTTGTGTTATAGCTGAAGAAATTGGAGACCAACAGCCTCTAGGGCGCCCGAGAAGACAAGCGCTCGAGAGGTCTCGGGTGCTCAAGTACATAGGTGCCCGAGGGGTCTTGGGCGCCCCTGTGTGTAAAACCCAACCTGGGCGAGGCTAAGTTGGCAGCTGTTGATTAGATGCGCCACATCACCAACACAGGTGCCCCAAAGCCACTCAAGCGCCCAAGAAGGATAGGATTGGCCTTGGTCAGTGGATCATTGTTGGATCGGGTTGGACCGGCTAGAGGGGATGAATAGATGGTAAAAAAAATTATGAAAGAGGAGGCACTCGTCTTTAAAAAAAAGAAACTTGGTCGCAACTGAGAACGTTGCTTCCAAGGCAGTGGACGCTCAATAAAAATCTCCTTGTGGCGGAGAAGCCTTACAAAAATAGCACACTAGACTTTTAGAGATTTTACAAGAATGAATTAATTGAATGATTGAAAAGGTTGAAATTCTAAGCCTATTTATAGCCTAAGAGAATAAATATGGATTGTTGATTGTTGAGAAATTTTCTCATAACCGTTGATCCATGGATGTAATCTGGATGGTTGATCTTGGATGGGATTAAATTGCATCCATTGGATCTGATTAAAGGATAAAGTTATCCTTTAAGAGATAACTTTGTCTTTTACTCGCAACAAATAAATAACTTTATCATCTGCTCGCAACAACATCAATTACATCTCTTCTTTATCCCAGTCGGTAAGGCTAGTGATATATATTGTAAGGCTGGTGATATATATCGGCGAGGTTGCTGGTTCGAATCTTCACAGCAACAAATAAAATTCTTTTTATTTCAGGTGCCTGGTTTGACTTGGTCAAACTGACCAGTCTTTTGGTTCATCTTCTGGGAGATTTCCGACCAATCGGAGCTAGGCTCACCCGAACCCGACTCCAGCCTTTCGCCCCTCGAGCGTCCTTCCTCCCGGCTTCTCGTCCCTCGGACACCGCGCACGTCCTTCTCGCTCCACCAGCGTACTCTTTCGCTGCTTCCACGTCCCTCGTATTGTACCGAGCCCGTCGGCTCACTTCCCCGCACAATCCTTCTCGTCCGCTACGTCTTACGCTCGACTTCCTTTGTACCTAAGCTCCTGCACACTTAGCAGAGGGATTAAACATACCAGGACCTAACTTAAATCGGTTGATCACATCAAAATCATCCAGGGGTACTTACAATCTCTCCCTTTTTGATGTGCATCAATCCGAGTTAAATTAGGGTAATCAAAATAAAAAAACATATATAATAATGTAAACAGTTTAAGTTAAAAAAAACTTAAATTTCGAGTAAATTAAAATTCTACCCCTTAACTTAATACTATTCCTCCCCATTTGATCACATCAAAAAATTGGGAAATATAAGTAGGGAAGAAGAAAATTTTTTGAGTGTGATAAAAAATATTCTAAGTGAAAAAACAATCGCGTTGGCATAGATTTTTCAAATTTTAAAATGACATATTTTTTCAAAGTTAATTCCATTTTTTTTAAAATGACTTAAATAAAATTTATTTATTTTTGATAAAATCCACAGCTGATGAGGAGTTCTATAAAAAATCGAATCCTGTCAAAATATTTTTCAATCGAATTTTGAAAAAAAATCATATTTCGATAAATAATTTATAAAAAATTGAAAAAAAAAATTTGAATATTTTTGTTAAAGTCGAAGATGAAGATATGAGTTTTGACAAAAATTTTGAGTTTTAAATTCATTCATCAAGTCCAAAAATGACAAACCAACACATAAGAGTTCTTGAAGAATAAATTTTAAAAAAATTGGAAAAAAATACTTCAAAAAATTTGAAAAAAAATTGTAATGAGTCTTTCCCCTAAACTCTTAATTTCAAATTTTGAGAGAAAAAATATTCGAAAAATTTTGAAAGAAGTTCCAGTAGATAGACAGCATAATTGTGCATAAAAAAAATAAAGACATAATTTTTGTTAGAGAAACAAAATGCGCACATATATAATAACCAAAAAAAATTATCAGTTTAATACAAATTTAGGAACCCAAAATAAGTTCCTGTCTACAGGATTAATTAAAAACTTAGGCGGAATATAGCTTTTGGGCACCTTTTTAAATTGGCCCTTATGATTTTTAAAATACCAATTTAAATTATTAGGAAAGCTATTTTTCTTTTGGCGTAAATATGCAATATCAAGTTCTAATTTTTGCGCCAAGTTTTTCAAATTATCATTTTTATTTTTTAGTTTTTAATTTTCTTTTTCTAATCTACAATTAGATTTGAGCAAAGCTTTAACTCCAGCATATAACTGATCATGAGGAAGAAAACAAACCTCACTTACCGGGTCGCTTTCGAAAAGCGAGGTTCTTTCTTCATCGTCGGTTTCTTCTGACGTCTCTCCCCCTTCATCAGTGCTCCCTTCTTGATGATTTGCCATCAGCGCAAGTCCCGCGTATTCTTGACCTTCCGACTCTTCTGACGAGGACTCATCCCAGGTGGCCTTCAGTGCCTTTTTCTTCTTTGGCTGGTTTTTGAGTTTAGGACACTGGTCCTTCAGGTGTCCCTCCTCTTTACAGTTGTAGCATCTGATTATTCGCTTCTTTGGGGACCGTCTTCTTTTCTGCATTCTTGAAAATTTGTTAGCTTTAAAAAAAACTTTTAAAAGAACATACCATTTTTGTTGTTTCGTCGTCACTCGAGGATTCCTCGTCGAGTTGGATCTTCCTTGTGTTCAGTGCGACGATGCCTGCTTTCTTATTCTTTTCTACAAAACGAGATTCGTGAAGTTCCAAGGTAGAAAATAATTGCTCTAATGTACTTACCGCTAAATCTTTCGAAATGAAATAAGCGTCGATTACCGAGGTCCATTCCGGGGTTCTCGGAAACACATATAAGACATACCTTTGAGCGTCCCGACTTGTTACCTTTTCTCCAAGGTTTTCAAGGTCTGTGATTAGTTCCTTTACCTTGGCGTGTAAATGCGCAACTGATTCTTCATCCTCCTTTCGGAGGTTTGTCAGTTGGCTTCGAAGAAGGTCTCATCGTACTAGTTTTGCCTCTGAGGTACCTTCATTCAATTCCAGGAATTTCTCCCAGAGCTCTTTTGCTGAGTTATAATTTCTGATGCGGTTGACTTCTTGTGCGGAAAGAACGGCTAGCAGATGAAATTCCGCTTTGTCGTTTGCTACAAAGTCCGTTTGCTCCTTCGTAGTCTACGACTCTATTTCTTTATCCTTGTCGTTGTTGTCTTTTGGAACTGAAAACCCATTTTTCATAATTAATAGTAGTTCAATATCTGTTTTAAAAAATACATGCATTCGGCGCTTCCACATCGCGAACTCCCCCTCAAATTTCGACGGGTAGATTACGGCTCCAATCATTTTTCTTGAAATTGCTGCAGTCGGCGATTAGTCCTTCTGCGGCGACCTTGGCTCTGATACCACTTGTTGGATCGGGTTGGACCGGCTAGAGGGGGTGAATAGACGGTAAAAAAATTATGAAAGTGGAGGCACTCGTCTTTAAAAAAAGAAACTTGGTTGCAACTGAGAACGTTGCTTCCAAGGCAGTGGACGCTCAATAAAAATCTCCTTGTGGCGGAGAAGCCTTACAAAAATAGCACACTAGACTTTTAGAGATTTTACAAGAATGAATTAATTGAATGATTGAAAAGGTTGAAACTCTAAGCCTATTTATAGCCTAAGAGAATAAATCTGGATTGTTGATTGTTGAGGAATTTTCTCTTGACCGTTGATCCATGGATGTAATCTGGATGGTTGATCTTGGATGGGATTAAACTGCATCCATTGGATCTGATTAAAGGATAAAGTTATCCTTTAAGAGATAACTTTGTCTTCTGCTCGCAACAGATAAATAACTTTATCATCTGCTCGCAACAACTTCAATCACATCTCTTCTTTATCCTAGTCGGTAAGGCTGGTGATATATGTAGGTGAGGTTGTTGGTTCGAATCTTCACAGCAACAAATAAAATTCTTTTTGTTTCAGGTGCCTGTTTGACTTGGTCAAACTGACCAGTCTTTTGGTTCATCTTCTGGGTGATTTCCGGCCAACCGGAGTAGGCTCACCCGAACCCGACTCCGGCCTTTCGCCCCTCGAGCGTCCTTCCTAACGGCTTCTCGTCCCTCGGACACCGTGCACGTCCTTCTCACTCCACCGGCGTACTCTTCCGCAACTTCTGCGTCCCTCGGATTGTACCGAGCCCGTTGGCTCACTTCCCCGCACAATCCTTCTCATCCGCTACGTCTTACGCTCGACTTCCTTCGTACCTAAGCTCCTGCACACTTAGCAGAGGGATTAAACATACCAGGACCTAACTTAAATCGGTTGATCACATCAAAATTAACCAGGGTACTTACAATCATGGTGTAGTAGAATCGCTGGTTAGGGTGCCCCTATAGGCACTCGACGCCCGAGTGCTTATATAAATGTGGTTTCGAGCCACAACTTTCAATATTAAGTTTTCACATCATTTGTGCTTCAAGTGTGCTGTTATGAAGTAATCCAGGAATTCCGGAACGCTACTCCGATAACAACGCGCTCTCCTTTTCATTTCAATCAAAGTTGTTGGTATTAAGTTCATTTCTATAGTACTAAGAATTGCACATCTGTAACTATTTTGCGAACTTATAGAATTGCCCAACGTAAACAGTCAAGGACCGTGGGCCTTAGAGTAGGAGCCGTTAAAACTCCGAACAAAGTAAAATCAAACTTGTTAGCATTTATTTTGACTTGTATTCATTCATTCCGCTACATATACTCGTTCTAAATCCGAGAATTTTTGAATCGATATTCACCCCTCCCCCCTCTATCGATTGCTCCAATCCACAAGTGCTATCAGAGTGGGTTTGCTCAATTCGGTGAAAAACCACCACTTGAGTTGTTTTTTCAAATTTTTTGATTTTTTGAATTAATCAGAAAAGGTATTCTTGCCTATTTCTGATAATTTTTGTTTCTTTTTTTCATTCGCAAGTTT
>JAGFNQ010000557.1:0-16611 GCA_024364735.1 Boesenbergia rotunda | reverse complement strand
AACAAACACATGAAGGAACTCATGTATAACAAACGAAATATGCTAAAGAAATGATTTCCAAATTTGGTATGGAAAATGCTAAGGTGGCATCTACTCCAATAAGTACAAATGTTAAAATTGATAGTGACCTTGAAGGGAAAATAGTTGATCCTAAACAATATAGGAGTATGATTGGTAGCTTACTATATCTAACCGCTAGTAGACCGGATATACTTTTTGCGGGTAGGTATGTGTGCTAGGTATCAATCTTGTGCCAAAGAATCCCATTTAGTGGTGGTCAAGAGAATCTTGAGATATGTAAAGGGCACCCTAAATGTAGGACTTTGGTATCCTAGGAATCAAAACTTTGACCTAATAGGATATACCGACTCGGATTATGCCGGGTGTAAGTTAGATAGGAAAAATACTAGTGGTGGTTGCCAATTCCTTGGATCCTCCCTAGTAAGTTGGTGTAGTAGGAAGCAACCATGTGTTGCTTTATCTACTACCGAAGCCGAATATGTAGCCTTAGGAGGATGTGTGACTCAATTATTATGGATGATGCACACCTTAGAAGATTATGAGTTTCACTACTCCAAGGTCAAAATCCTATGTGACAACATGAGTACCATCAACTTGACAAAAAATCCGGTACACCACTCTAGGACCAAGCACATTGAGATAAAGCATCATTTCATTAGAGATCATGTGGCAAGAGGAGATATTGAATTACATTATATTGAATCTAAATCGAATCTTGCCGACATCTTTACCAAACCCCTACCCGAGGCCGAATTCACCACACTTCGGAGGGAACTTGGTATGTGCTTTGTGGAATTCTAGGAATTTAGTATTACTTGATCCCTTAGCATGGAGGCACTTAAATACATCTCACAAGGACTATAGGTTGGCTTGATTGTGTTTTCACTTTGCTATATTGTGGGATGCTAGGGGATGATGCTCATATTTCACTTGTGCTTGTGGCATGTTGATGAAATATCATGTGTATCAATATTGAATGTTAAATACCAACCATGGGGAAAGCAAATGTTCAATTTATGGATATCTTGCCCATCGATCATGGTTGGACATTTTAAATGGCTTAAAACCATTTCTGGGGTGTATTCATGCTAGTGTGTAATCAACCTCTATAAGAATTCAAATCAGATCTTGAGTTTGGTACAAAGTGTATCAAATAAGTTCACTTCTCGAGTTTGTACCAAACTCCTAAACTATCTTGAATTTTCATGTTGCACTATTTTTTCCTTGATCATACATGGTGTAGGAAAGATGTCTGCAAAATTTCAAGATTTTTCGAATTTTCTGGAATTTCTACGACATTTCTGAAATTCACCAAAGAGGGCTGAAATTCAGCCACCAGTCGACTGGCTCAGATACCAGTCGACTGGTGGCAGGCGACTGGGGGTCGACTGGGAGGTCGACCGGGATCTCTGTACGCAAGAAAAACTGAAGGGCAGTCGACTGGGAATACCCCAGTCGACTGGAGCCAGTCGACTGGGACCATCCCAGTCGACTGGACTGGCGATTTTCTATATAAAGGGGCACTCGACCGGTCGCCTAAAACCCTAGCTCTACTTCTCCTCTTCGACGCCCCTTCTCTCTTTGAGCTTGCCGAACTTCCCCAACCCCTCCAAGCCCTAGGTTTTGCTCCTACTCCATCTTCTCCATCCCTTTTGAGTGAGATTAGGATTTGTAAAGGTGTTGCTTGGGCACCTATTGGCTTTTGGACGATTTTGCTATATCTTCCTACTCTCAACCATCATGGAACGAAGGGTTAGGCAAAAACGTGTTGCATCCAAAAAGGGTAAGAGTAGCTCCCAGCAATCCCCTCCACCACCTCGTCATCAAGGAGAGGGAAGCTCCCCGCAACCCTCTCCTCCTAGACCGGGGGTGCGTGTGCCTAGGTTCTACTCTGCGGCCGCTCAAAGAACGTTTGAAGATACCGAGTTCCATTTGATGGATTGCCGGTATCTAAATCGTTCATATTTTCAAGAGAGAACCCCACACCTCATTGAAATAATTGACTACTACCACCTAAACAAATTGACTGGATGCAAAACCGATGTCAATGTCACACTCCTTAAGGAATTTTTTGTAAATTTACGTTCCATAGGTGGTCATGAGCACAACCTTGAGTCTACTGTAGGGGGGAGTAGTGATTGAGTTCCATCCTGACAGTCTTCGTCACTTTCTACAGTGTCGTGAGTCGGCCAACCCATTTACATGCTTTCCGACCATGCCTGGCCGCATTACGGGTTCTTTCTCTCATGTCACCGTCGATCTTATTCATCGCCACTATTTTGGCCGTCCTCGACCCATCACGTCGAACATCTTTGAGCATACAAACATGGGGGTAGTCCAGTACATATGGTATCGCATCATTCTAGACTGCATTCTCCCTCTTGTCACCCGGGGACGGTCTGTCATTCGACTCCCGCATCTTGTTATGATGTATGCTCTTGAGCAGCATTTTGACATAGACGTTGCCCTGCATGTCTTTCTTTCCATCCTACACTTTTCAGGTCCGATCCAGGGAAAACTCTATCTGCCTTTTGGCCACATTTTGACAGAGTACTTTGCATCCAAAGTAATTGATACATCTAGGGGTGAGATTAAGAAACTATCCCCTCAATATAGTCAACTAGGGGAACTGCATCTTAAACTCGCCAAGATTGTCTGTCATGGGGGAGTCATGATGTGGAAGGCTCAGGTTCCTCGTCATGCTGTTTTAGCGGCCGAGGAGGATGCCCCTGGAGATGCTCCTATGCCTGATGCTCGGTACCCCGACTCTCTTGTTGAGCGGGTTACACATTTGGAGGAGATGGTCGGCCAGGGCTATCAGGAGTTTCGTGACTTTCGTCAGGCGACATATGACCGGTGGACCGTGGAGGATCAGCGTCACATCATCTATGACCAGCGTCAGCTGGAGATGTATGAGATGCTACGTGCTATGCAGATCTCTCATCAGTATCCTCCACCTCCTCCGCCTGCCGACGAGTAGATTGAGTTGCCTTGTTTTATTAGTCCATACATTGTATCTCGGACGCAGGTCTTTCTGGTTGATGTATTTGGATGACACTTTATTTACCTGGCTATGGTTGATTTCACTTCTGTTTATGTGTTTTTAGTTTTGTAAAAACTCTATTTGCAGTTATGAAGTAGTTTCGTCATTTTGGGTTGGTGATCATATGAGTTGTTTTGGATTATGTTTGATACTATATTCACTTTGGCAGTGTAAAATCTATACTCTTATTTTTCTTGCTGCCATCAGCCCTATTTATGATCAGTATGAATTTTTAATGGCATAATGGATTAAGGGGGAGTCTCCTTGTTGGTTAAGAACAAGAGTCTTATTTATGGCCATATCCATGTATTCTTGGTAATCTTTGATCATGAATCTTAAATTTGCCTTGAACACATTTCCTAATCCCCATAGAATGGCATAGCATAGGTCTTTTATTGATGGCTATAGTTGGTGGCTAGATTGATACATAGTTTCATGAGTATCAGGTTATTTCTGGACTTTTCAAACTTTGTATCAAACCACTATATCAAGGTGCATATATTTTTCAAAATATTTTTCATGAATAGTGGGTAACTTAAGAAATGTTGGGGTGAAATTTCAGAATTTTTCGATCACTGTACATTTATTTCTGCATTTCTGAATTTCGGGAGCTGAAAACTGCATTTATCAGCTACCACTCGACTGGCACTGTACCAGTCGACTGGTAGCAGTCGACCAGAGGTCGACCGGGTGACTCTGTTTTGTGCTGAAATTGAAGTTTTGTCCGTCCTTTGAACCCTGTGAGTTCTCTGATACCTTGTATCAATTGGAAGTGATATGGCCTGCATGTAATCTTATCTTGGATACTAGGATTGGTCAAGAGAGTCATTGGATTCAAGTTGACACGCAAGGTTGTTACGTTATGGGAAGAGGCTCGGATTTTTTTTTAATCTGTATTGATGGCTAAGAATTGTTGTTGTTGCCTTCACAATGAATCAAGGACATTATTGGTGCAATGATGCAAGGGGAGCAAGGCTTTAGGGGGAGCAAGCCTTTAACGGGTACATGTCTATCAAGGGATGGTAGATTCCATTATCCAAGGAGGAGAATTACTAGGGTCTATCTTGACTTATCTCATGACTCATTCCTCGCTTGAGTGTTGTCACTCCCTTTTGTGATTTTTGTCAAAAAGGGGGAGAAATAGATTAAGTTAGCTCTTAATCGTGATTATGTGTTTTAGATTACATGAAATGTTGCATGATTATATTCATATGCTTATCTTTGTATGCCTCATGTTCATGTATCATTATACTTAAAGCATGTTGTGATATTTAAAGACCTAACTTAAATGAGTTTTGCCAAACATCAAAAAGGGGGAGATTGTTGGTGCAATCTTGCTCCAAGTAATATGGTTTTCATGTTTGGCTAAACAAGTTTAAGTTAGGCAATGTTTTGTGTTCTAACTTGTGTGCTTTGAGTAAGCAGGAAAGTCCAGGTGGAAGACTTGGCAAGGGAAGTCCAAGAAGAGAGTCTTGGCAAAGGAAGTCCCGGAGGTGTGACCTCTTGGCAAAAGGGAGACTTAGTATGACGAAGTCGATGGAAACACTTCAAGCAAGTGCAAGGATGAGGAGTCGTGGACTCGGAAGCATCCAAGAGAGGCACAAGGCTTGTGGAAGGTGTTTGAAGGCGTGAGTCAAGACTAAGGGATGAAAAGGGAAGCTGAAATGTGATTTCTCAGCTTCATCAGTCGACTGGTAAGTTGTCAGTCGACTGGGACCACAACACACAGAGAATCGGGTCGACCCAAGGAGGGTCGACCAGTCGACTTCCAGTCGACCAGTCGACTTCCAGTCGACTGGAATTGGTTCCAGTCGACTGGATCCAGTTGACTGGTCTTGTACCAGTCGACTGGAGGTCGACCGTTGCGAAGGCGGCTGAGGCACTCATTGCATATTTTGTAGCCGTTGAAGCCTACCAGTCGACTGGTAAGTGAGCAGTCGACTGGAGTCGCGGACGAAGATATAAAACCTAGTGTTTTATCTTGGAGAGAAAAAGGTGCTTTCCTTGTGTACGAAGTGTGTGATCATTTTAGAGCTCTTCAAGCTTCACAACTCTCTCAATCTCCTCCTCCAAGCTTTCATTTCATTTGTAAGAGGAGGGAGATCATTGTGTTAGGGTTTCTCCACCTTCAAGTGTGATCTTGAGAAGGAGAAGTTCATAGTGAAGGGTTTTGTGTGGTGTGTGTGGATCCTTGGATTAGTCACCTTGAAGAGGTGGATACCAAGTAAAATCAGTGAGTTAGTATTGATTTCTTGCCTACCTTCATATTTCTATTTGTATTGCTTCCGCTAACGTGTTTGTACGAAAGAAATATCGAAAGATAGTTATTCACCCCCCTCTAGCTAGGGCAAAGATCCTAACAATGGTAACAGAATATCTTTCTCGAGATAAGTTAGAGTATGTTAATCTTGTACATGTTTCCTTTTCTAGAATATTAGTCCTTTATAGTGAAATATTATATAAATTTTCAAATTTGCAGTGTTGTTATGTGGGAGGAAGATAATGTGGTACTTGATGGCTTCCAATTCTGTGAATTCTTATTTCGTAATCCAGTTGAATCCGAAATTATTGATTGTTACATGAATAATGAGAAAGCAAAGTGTCAAGAAAGGGTTTGAAATTTTTGGCATGGACATGGGTGTTCAGGTTTGTGGTGTTCTTTGACCTTACAATTGAATTCTTTAATTTTTGTTTACAATGAGAAATATGACTCTATTTCTACATGTAGAGAGAAGTCCTTGATAAATTGGAAGGACATAGGAATAATTGATTGCTGCGGAAGGGAGAGTATGAAGAATTTGTTGGAAAACTTACTTCAGTGACAAGGAATCAATTAAAACATCTCAATGAAGATTTATTAATTTACAAGATGCAGATATATTATTTTTCCCTTGAACTATGGATGGCATTGGTATCTGTTATTCTATTCAACAAGAGAAGGCAAATTCAAGACCATGAACTCCAAGCTTCATCCAGCTGCTTTCGGGACAGCTAAAGTTTATGTAAGTTTCATCATTTGTATTTTAATAACTCTTAAAACTTAAATTTCACAGCTGAATCAATATTTGCAAGCAGAATTTTTGGCTAGATACATGAAAAATTTCTCAGGCTTTAACATTGGGAAAATAACAGTAATGAAAATAAAGTGTCGTCACCAAGGCGAGACACTCGATTATGGTGTTTTTACTTGTTTGTGGATTGAGTGTCTAGCGTTTGATGATGATGAAATATGGAATTATGAAAAAGAGGTAAAGATGGATGCGTATCGGGCACACATGGCAGCGATTATTCTGTCAGATGAAAATGGAATTATGAAGAAGTAGACTTTACTAATCCCATGTGATTATGAATTTTGGTGGAAAACGTATATTTGTTGTAAGTTGGTGTATCTGCAGATATTCTCATCTTCATCACCTTTAGCTTATGTAATTATGGTTGTGAGTTGTTGAATGTTATGGAAAGTGGAAGTTTTGTTGTTGAAATATGGAAAATATGTGATTATGGATGATTATGGATGTTTTGTTGCTGATTATGGATGATTTGTTGTGGAAAAATTTATGCATGATTATGTGCTAAGTGATGTCAATGTGATCTTATTGGGCATTTCTTTTTCTGATGCATTCGGCATTCTGTTTCATTTCTTAGTTGATGATTTTGATTGCTCTTCACTTGCATTTGATATGATCTGAGTTCAAAGTATTCAGGTAGAGTATGTATTCTTACTTGCTTTTTGATATATATTCTTCACTTGCTTTGTTCGAGCAGAGTTTGTTTCATAGAAGACAATTTCTGTAAATCTTGAGTATTAGTTGTTGTTGTTGTGTTAGTTCAGTTATGAACCTGAATGTTTGTTCATTTATGGAAATGAATGTTTGTTCAGTTATGAAACTCATTGTTATGATTTGTGTACTCTTTATGTGCATGACATATGTGGGATATACAAAGGAGATGCTGTCAGAATTTCAGCCGAAATTGAGTACAGATCAACCAACATTGAGTACAGATTGATGAAAATCGAGTACAAGGTTAGGAAACCTATACCTCTCTCATGATCTTGATGCAAAGTCCATTGTATTTAGAGTCCAAGGTTAGGAAAACAAGATAGGATCATGATATATGCCCTATTATTTGACAATCCAAGAGTTGGGAAGGCCATGGGGATTTTGAGTACAAATTGATACAATTTCAGTACACATTGGCTGAAATCGAGTACAAATCAGCCCAAATTGAGTACAAATTGATGAAAATCGAGTACAAGGTTAGGAAACCTATACCTCTCTCATGATCTTGATGTAAAGTCCATTGTAGTTAGAGTCCAAGGTTAGGAAAACAAGATAGGATCATGATATATGCCCTATTATTTGACAATCCAAGAGTTGGCAAGGCCATGGGGATTTTGAGTACAAAACTATACAATTTCAGTACACATTGGCTGAAATCGAGTACAAATCAGTCCAAATTGAGTATAAATTGATGAAAATCGAGTACAAGGTTAGGAAACCTATACCTCTCTCATGATCTTGATGCAAAGTCCATTGTAGTTTAGTCGAAGGTTAGGAAAACAAGATAGGATCATGATATATGCCCTATTATTTGACAATCCAAGAGTTGGGAAGGCCATGGGGATTTTGAGTACAAATTGATACAATTTCAGTACACATTGGATGAAATCGAGTACAATCAGCCCAAATTGAGTACAAATTGATGCAAATCGAGTACAAGGTTAGGAAACCTAAACCTCTCTCATGATCTTGATGCAAAGTCCATTGTAGTTAGAGTCCAAGGTTAGGAAAACCAAGATAGGATCATGATATATGCCCTACTATTTGATTATCCAAGAGTTGGCAAGGCCATGGAGATTTTGAGTACAAATTGATACAATTTCAGTACACATTGGATGAAATCGAGTACAAATCAGCCCAAATTGAGTACAAATTGATGCAAATCGAGTACAAAGTTAGGAAACCAATACCTCTCTCATGATTTTGATGCAAAGTCCATTGTAGTTAGAGTCCAAGGTTAGGAAAACCAAGATAGGATCATGATATATGCCCTACTATTTGACTATCCAAGAGTTGGCAAGGCCATGGAGATTTTGAGTACAAATTGATACAATTTCAGTACACATTGGATGAAATCGAGTACAAATCAGCCCAAATTGAGTACAAATTAATACAAATCGAGTACAAGGTTAGGAAACCTATACCTCTCTCTTGATCTTAATGCAAAGTCCATTGTAGTTAGAGTCCAAGGTTAGGAAAACCAAGATAGGATCATGAGAGAGGTGTTACCTCTCTCATGATCTTGATGCAAAGTCTATGGTAGTTGAGTCGAATGTTAGGAAAACAAGATAAGATCATGATATATGCCCTATTATTTGACAATCCAAGAGTTGGCAAGGCCAATGGGGATTTTGAGTACAAATTGATACAATTTCAGTACACATTGGCTGCAATCGAGTACAAATCAGCCCCAATTGAGTACAAATTGATGAAAATCGAGTACAAGGTTAGGAAACCTATACCTCTCTCATGATCTTGATGCAAAGTCCATTGTAGTTGAGTCGAAGGTTAGGAAAACAAGACAGGATCATGATATATGCCCTACTATTTGACTATCCAAGAGTTGGCAAGACCATGGAGATTTTGAGTACAAATTGATACAATTTCAGTACACATTGGCTGAAATCGAGTACAAATTACCCCAAATTGAGTACAAATTGATGCAAATCGAGTATAAATTTGTACTCAAAATCTCCATGGCCTTGCCAACTCTTGGATAGTCAAATAGTAGGGCATATATCTGTTGGGACCGGGTGCATGTCGACAAGGATACGGGTTCGTAAAATTTTAAATTTTTACGTGCAGCGGAAGAATTAGCATAAAATAATTTCTCAAATTATTCTAACCACGTATCTAGCATGCAACCTTATGGTGTGTGGACATGATCATAAAATAAAACTTTGCGGAAAAGTAAACTAATTTACTTTGTACCTCGCGTAACTCGAAGAAAAGGGACGAGATCCAACCGTAGCGTCCCTTGGAAGCTTCGCCTCTATTCGCGTCCACGCCGAGTTCTCTTCGGGATGACTTCGCAAAGCCACGAGTTTTGTGCCGACGAGAACTACTAGATTCTCTAAAGGCACAACTAGGAGATCAAGAGAGAAGAAAGGAAACTAACCACTAAGAGACGGAATCTAAATTCCGAGAAGGAAGGAGATGTGATCCGCTTCTTCTTCTCCGAGGTCGTCTTGGTGGATGAAGCTCACGCCCACCTTGGGAGTTGCGCCGGCCCTAGGGGAGGAGAGAGAGCCGGCCCTAGAGAGAGAGGGGCGCCGGCCCTAGAGAGAGAGAGGCATGTAGAGAGAGAGAGAGAGCAACTAATCTCTTGATTAATTGATTAGGAATTCAAGGCTTGCCTTTGGTTCGTTATATAGTTGCTTCTCCCTTGCCAAGTCTCTCTCTTAACGGAATTAACGGAATTAATTTTCATAAGAAATTTATCTTATAATCTTTCTTATGAATAATTCCGTTATGCCTAGTTTTATTATAACTAACTTTATAATAAAACAAATACTTCTATCCTTTAATTATGGAATAACTTTTATAAGAAATTTATAAACTTTCTTATTATGAAAAAATCAATTCATAATTGATTTTATAAAATTAAAATAAACCATTCCATGGATCATTTTAATTTTCATAAAAATAATAAATTTCTATAAATTTATTTATATAAATTTCTTTATACAAATTTATTTATCCATAATTTATAAAACAAATCGCGCTAGATTTATTTTATTAATTAAACCAAATAAATTGGTTTCTTTCCCTTGTTGTGGCCGGCCAAACCAAAGGGGGTTAACACCCTCTTTGGCCGGCCAAACCGAGCCGAACCGATCGCGAATTAAACTCATTTAATTCGCCCAATAAGCTTTCAAAAGACTTAGTCATTTTAAGTTTCCGTTGTGCCTCTGATTAACTCAGATTCGACTTATTTCTCTTGATTGGAAAATCCAATTTTCAACTCGTTTTAAATCCCTCGGATTACTCGTAGTGCGTGTGACTAAATAGGCTTTCGATTTATGTTGGCCGTCTATAATTAACCAATTATAGAATGGTCATGAGTGGCACCTAGTAGTACATCATGACCCCCAATTAATCGAAAGATCAACGGTTTGACCTCAGAAGTAATTCCGAAACCCTTCAGCAGCTCTAATGAATCGTGCCCAATTCCCTTCACCATCTTATACCCACTTGGTTCAGGACACGGTCTATTTGTGTCAGTCCCCACTAGGCTGACTACGTCACACCTAGCCCAAGTAGTGTCTTTCTCGTCCTTTGGATTTCTAATTACTCTCATGTATTTAAGAGACTCGCACTCTAAACATGATATGCTCTGGCCAGAAGCTTTGAGTAACAATCCGACGATAGGCCTGGGTATACATCTCCTCGCAAGGAGTGGTGAATCCTTTGTAGGCTGCTCAAACATCTTCGGGCACTTCGGCTTATACCCAATCATCCTGGGTCCACACCTCCTAGGAGATGCTTGCTTAAGATGTTAAAGTATAAGTCTCCATGACCAAGATGACTTGAACACCGCAAGTCAAAGGAACATCGCACTTAAGCTGCAGTAAGAACTTCACTGACATGTCTATATATAGACTACCATGTGAAGTTTTACAGTCAGTCACTCCAATGAACTAGTTCCCTTAACTAGCATTCATGTTTATCTCCGGACATCCCAATGTCACCAGCCAGTGAGAATCAGCTGATTAGAGAATAACCCATGCTAGTCTCAACAGAATTGATAGTGTTCGTATTTATCAATTCATCGACTAGGGATATTTTCAATACTTCACAATTGCACATGTGGAGATAATCACTAGTTGTAAATTCATCACAAATTCTCTTATGCTGTGAATTGTATTGCGGACATTCAGTAAATGAGTTTATGATCCCAATCAAATACACAAACATGTATACTCAAATAGTGAATTTTCATTTATTAAAATAAATGTTTACAATCATAAGGCGATTGCCTTAGGACACTTCTCTCATATTACTAACAAACTCCCACTTGGCCTAATGCCAATCGCTACGGTATCCAATACCACAGGCTCTAACATGACCCTCAAACTTACTTTGAGGCAAGGCCTTAGTTAAAGGATCCGCTAAATTCCTTTCAGTGGGAATTTTCTCAATTTGTATATCATTCCTACTTATAATCTCTCTGATCAGATGATAGCGGCGAAGCACGTGTTTGGATCGCTGATGAGACCTTGGTTCCTTTGCTTGTGCAATAGCTCCATTGTTGTCGCAGTAAACCGGCACTGCTTTATCAATGGTTGGAACCACATCAAGTCCTGAGACGAACTTCTTGATCCAAACTGCTTCCGTGGTAGAATCCGCTACGGTGTCTTGTTTGGAACTCTTCCAACTTATTGCGCCTTCATTCAAAGTAAATACGTATCCAGACTGAGATTTGGAGTCATCCTTATCTGTCTGGAAACTGGCATCAGTATACCCACGTATTACCATATCTCCTTCTCCATATATTAGGAACACATCCTTAGTTCTTCTTAAGTACTTAAGGATTGTCTTGACAGCCGCCCAATGATCCATTCCTAGATCCGACTGGTATCTGCTTGTGACGCTCAAAGCATACGATACATCGGGTCTTGTACATAACATAGCATACATGATAGATCCTATCGCGGATGCATAAGGAATCTTATTCATGCAAATCCTCTCGTCTTCTGTGCGCGGACACATAGACTTTGAAAGGTTGATCCCATGCCTGATGGGAAGGTAACCTTTCTTGGATTCCGACATGCTAAACCTTTTTAGCACTCGGTCTATATATGTAGACTGTGAAAGACCAAGCAACCGTTTTGATCTATCTCTATAGATTCTAATCCCAAGGATATAGGTTGCTTCTCCCAGGTCTTTCATGGAGAAAGTTTTGGACAACCAAATTTTAACTGTCTGTAAGACTGATATATCGTTTCCTATAAGCAATATGTCATCGACATATAGCACTAGGAATACGACTGCACTCCCACTAACCTTCTTGTACACACAAGGTTCGTCAGGATTTTGTGAGAAATCAAACTCTTTGATTGTCTCATCAAAACTGATGTTCCAGCTCCTGGATGCTTGCTTCAGTCCATATATGGATCGTCGAAGCTTGCATACTTTGGTTTTATCAACCGATGTGAAACCTTCAGGTTGTATCATGTAGACATCCTCAAGCAGGTTTCCATTAAGGAAAGCTGTTTTCACATCCATTTGTCATATCTCATAATCATAATGAGCTGCTATGGCTAGGAGCATCCGAATGGATTTAAGCATAGCTACTGGCGAATAGGTTTCGTCATAATCAATTCTTTGTTTCTGACGATATCCTTTTGCCACTAATCTACCCTTAAAGGTAACAACATTACCTTCCATATCGGTTTTCTTCTTGAAAACCCACTTGCACCCTATGGGTTTAATCCCTTCAGGTGGGTTAACCAAGTCCCATACTTGATTTTCGTACATGGAATCCATTTCCGACTTCATGGCTTCAAGCCATTTGTCCCTTTCTGAATTTTTCAGAACATCTTCATAATTGATAGGTTCGTCATCGCTTATGAGTAACACGTCATTCGATTCGCTTATGAGAAATCCGTATCTCTCTGGAATATTGCGTGTCCTATCAGATCTTCAAAGAGGTGGTGTTGTTTTAGGTTCAACTAATAGCTCATCATAATGAGTTATTGGTTGTGGGTCTAGACTAGGTGTCTCTGTAATGTCTATTGGAGTTTCTTGAACTTCATCAAGTTCAATGTCACTCCCACTGTTTTCTTGTAAAAGAAATTCTTTTTTCAGAAATACAGCATGCCTCGAAACAAACACCTTTTGTTCCAAGGGATGATAGAATTGGTAACCCTTAGTTTCCTTAGGGTATCCAATAAATAGACATTTATCAGACTTAGCATCCAATTTGTCTGATATAGTCCGCTTCACATAAGCAGGACAACCCCATATCTTAAGGTGAGTTAAGTGAGGTTTCTTACTATTCCATGTCTCATATGGAGTAGTAGAGACTACCTTGGTCGGGACTCTGTTTAGCAAGTAAATAGCTGTCTTAAGTGCATAGCCCCAAAAGGATTTTGGAAGAGTTGCATGATTCATCATCGACCTAACCATGTCCATCAAGGTTCGGTTGCGCCTCTCAGATACACCATTATGTTGTGGTGTATACGGCGGAGTCCATTGGGACAATATCCCATTGTCCCTAAGATAATCTTGAAACTCTTGACTTAAGTATTCACCACCCCGATCGGATCGAAGTATCTTAATACTTTTGCCAAGCTGTTTCTCTACTTCATTTCTGAACTCTTTGAATTTCTCAAAAGCTTCAGATTTGTGTTTCATCAAGAACACATACCCGAATCGTGAGTGATCATTGATAAAGGTGATGAAGTAGCTATAGCCTCCTTGTGCAAGAGTTGACATTGGTCCACATACATCAATATGTATTAGACCAAGCAATTCACCCACTGGATTACCTTTTCCAGAAAAGGGTAATTTGGCCATCTTGCCTTTTAAGCATGATTCGCATGTATCAAATGAACCGGGTTCAAATGATTCCAAAATTCCACATCGGTGTAATTTAGTCATGCGTTTCTTACTTACATGGCCAAGACGATAATGCCACGTGTAGGAGTCTATTCGATTATCTATTCGAGCACGTTTGTTGCTAACTTCGATATTGAAAACGTCACCGGATAAATCTAACGTGTAGATACCATTGCATAAAGTTCCATTCCCATAAAGAACGCCATTTAAAGTTATGTAACAACAATTGTTACTAAAAGTTAAATTATAACCCTTTTCATTCAAACATGAAATAGATACAATGTTCTTTATTAACGAAGTAACAAAATAACAATTATCCAATTCTAAGACACGTCCAGTGGGGAGCTTTAGCAAATATGTTCCGATGGCAACAGCAGCAATCTTTGCTCCATTTCCAACTCGCAAATTCACTTCTCCTTTGACGAGTCTTCTTCTATTCCTTAGCCCCTGTATGTCATTACATATATGTGAGCTACACCCAGTATCAAGTACCCAGGTATTTGAGGAAATAGAGTGACATTCAATAACGAAGATACCTGAAGAGGATGGGGCATCGGATGCCTTCTTCTTCAAGGACTCAAGATAAACTTTGCAGTTTCTTCGCCAGTGACCCTCCTTGCCACAGTGATGGCAAGTTCCTTTTGGTGTCTTTTCAGTCTTTTTGACCTTTTTCTTCTTTCCTTTATTCTGTTCTTTGGCCTTCCTCTTAGAACCTTTCTTCGAGGAACCAACTAACAGTACCGTCTTTTGATCCTGCTTTACTGAAGGCTCTACAGTCTTCAGCAGGTTGAGCAACTCAGGAATGGTAGTCTCCAACTTGTTCATCCGATAGTTCATCACAAATTGTGAATAACTTTTGGGCAAACAATGCAGAATTAAGTCAATACTTAGTTCATGATCCATTGCAAAACCGAGTGTGCTCAGTCGCTCAATGTACCCCAACATCTTTAACACAAACTGTGAGGCAGAAGTGTCTTCCTGCATCCTAGAGGTGAAGAGGAGTCTGGAGACTTCGAACCTTTCGGATCTCGCCTGCTCTTCAAATAACTCATGAAGATGGAAGATGATGGTATAAGCATCCATATGCTCATGCTGCTTTTGCAGCTCAAGTACCATAGAGGCTAGCATGATGCAACTCGCAAGTTCAGAATCGGTCACATGTTTCTGATAGGCCACTATCTGGTCTGGAGTTGCACCCTCAGGAGGACGGTTGGGAAGTTGATCTTCAATGACATAAGCAAGCTTCTCTGCCTTGAGGACTATCCTCAGGTTTCGAAGCCAGTCCATGAAGTTCGGCCCGGTCAGTTTATTGGTGTTCAAAATGGAACGTAAATTCAGAGAAGACATGATCGAGTGATTAACCTAGAAATACAAATTGAGCTTATGTGAGAAGAATGATAAAGAATGTATCAACATACATTAATAAAATCCTATTTATTTTTCAAATTGAATAACCCTTTTAATCAATTCGGGAGATCATAGGAACATCTCCAAATAGGTTGATATCCAACCATAGATAAGAATCACCATGGCTGTGGCCATCAAGTTATTCTTAGCTATGAAGGTAGGTAATTATACCGATTACATATCACATATATGTAACTATCACTTTATGCTATCAACTAATTGAATGTTTGCATAAATCATTGGGTTGTTAACTCATTAACAAGTATGGAACATTATACATAGCACCCAACTGCACCTCTCTTTACATCGACCTTGGCTGTGGCACAACAAATCGATGCTCCAAGCTTAAGGCTGACCCATTAATTAAGAAATAGTTTTAATATGGTTGGAGCTCATTCAACCGTTTAGTCAGGCTTGGATGTGTCCAACAACCAAAACTAAGGATTGACCTCTGACTCCAACTATATTATTCATAAACTAATTCCATGGTTTGAACATGTTGAGGTTCAAGCCGGGCATGGATGTGTCCATCAACCCAAACGAGAAACAAAATTCCGATTCTAACCATATTAATGGAAGGTGTTTGCCTTAATATTTTGTAAGGGGTTTTGGGTCTCATCCTTTCTTTTCAAAGCACATTCATGACATATAATTATGTCATGACTAATGATTTCCTTAATAAAGTATGTATGTGACCTAATTTATCAAGTCCCATAATTTGAATTAGGAATCGGATTTCCTAATTCTAATTTCATACTTTATTAAAGGAATTGTTTTGGGAAACAATTTCCTAAATTGTCATAATCAATTTCGGAAATAATATGTTTAAGACTTTGATTTCTCTAAATCAAATCTTATTAAATTAAGAGACAATTCCCTTAATTCAACGACATATTATTTTCATGAAAATCTCTTTTAAGAAAACTCTATAGGAAACCATTTCCTAATTAATTTTGGAGACAACAATAAGTAAGAGCATCACCTCTTAAATCATATTTTATTCATGGATTTAATTAATTACAACAAATCGTTTTCTAAGGGTGGCTCCCCGAGGCTCAGATACCCAAAGAAAAGTAATTTGTCGTAAATCCAATTTGGACCGCTTCGGAAGCGCAACCAAATTAAATATGACAATTTCATTTAAAATTGGGAAATTAAATTACAACAACTAACTTTAAATTGGACGGCTCCCCGAGGCTCAATCCAAAATAAAGAATTTTGTTGTCAATTTAAAAACCAATTCAAATTAATTGTCAATTAATTGTCCATAAATTTGTCTAGACTTTCTTAAAGAAGTGCCCAAAATTGCGAGATTTCATAATAGGTTTTCAGAATAATTGTAAGTTTCTGGTATAAAGAAAACTTACATATTTCCAAAGTTGAAAAATTTCTAAAATAGAAATTTCCAAAATTGGAAAGTTTCCAAAGATGGGAAGTTTTCACATTATTATAAAATTTAGAAACTAGGATATTTCAAAGTTTGCGAAATTTCATGAGGATTTCCAAACTTAGAAA
>JAGFNQ010000556.1:436436-518075 GCA_024364735.1 Boesenbergia rotunda | reverse complement strand
GGAAGTCTGCAATTGAAGATCATCTCCGGAGGACCGATTGCAACGATAGATTCCGATACGCTTCCGCGACTTTGGTTAATTATCAAGTTTATTATTTTTTAAGAGTTGAATAGAGATTAAGATTGTTCATCAAGAGCTCTCGACTTAAGAGTTATTTTTTACAATTGGTATCAGAGCAATCTATTTCCAATTCTTAAGAGATAATTATGGATTTTGTTTTGTTTCGATTGTCCATACTACTGTTGAATCTTTCTATCGCTCGTTCAATTTGGCGAAATTTGCTTGACATATGGCTGTTGGACACCGTCGCCGACAGAGGCGTTTATTAAAGTGGAATCTCCATAAGGACCCTACAGTTTATCACGGCATAGTGTAGGAACCGCACTATTATTTTAGTCTCTGGATGAAAGGGATTTGTAAAATTTTATACGGCTCTGGAGTCGATGAACAGACAGAGACATCAGGATTTACAAAATCTCTTGAGAAGATGAACAGTCACGATACGGCGTCGATTAATCATGCTTCGAAGCGGTGGCAACGGTTTTGCAATTCTAATTGCATGCCGCATGCAATTAATTCGGTGGAGGAGGGAACTGCTCCATTGCAGTTTTAATTGCATGCCAATGCAATTTAATCGCCGCATGAAATTAATTCGGTGGAGAAGAAATTGCTATTGCCGTTTAGCAAGCCTCTTCCATTTCGGCGCTTCTTGAAACCGCACACCACATTTTGGCAAATGACATCTTTAATTAAGCATTTATATATATTCGGCAGATGACAACTTTAATTAAGCATTTATTATAAATATATAATTAAAGTTACAGTTTAATATATACATTCATGCTTAATTAAAGTTACGGGTTTTTTTTTTTTGGACTGTCGATTGCATGGCATCGTGGTGTTTAGTAACCGAACACCACGTTTTAGAAGATGACAGATACTTTATATATATATATATATATATATATATATTCCCTTTCAATAATAATCCATTGTATTTAATTATTTAGATAAAATAATTTAATTAAATTATTTGGTAAAATAATTTAATTAACTTATTTTATAATGTGGATATAAATATTAAATGGATTATATGGATCCATTAATATCTATTATTTTAAATTAAGTTAAATTTAAATTATATGTCACCAAAGTGACCTCTATTATTTGAATTTAATTTAATTTGAAATATTGAGATATTATTTAGGTATTAATTAAGGTGTAACTGTATATATTTATGCGAGTATTAATCGGCCCAAAGGAAGATTTATACTTAACAAAATTATACATTTACTTGTGATAATAAACACGTAACAATTATAAGGTTACAATTGTTATTTTTCATGAATTTAATAAATCGATCCAAAGATAGGTTTATTATTTGTCATGCATTATTGTTAGTGTTTGATTATTACAACAAGAGTACCACTTGCAAATAATATTACTGTCCAAAGACTTGATATTGTTGTTGCACTAGGTATCTTTTGATGGGATTTACCATTTATTCTAATTTATTCACAATGAGCATGTTATTTATGTTATTATTCTTGTGTTCTCTTTTCAGCAAGTGTTGCTACTATTTCTGCTAACTTAAATTCAGTTCCAATCCTCAATGCTACAAAATTTAAGGATTGGAAGGAGAACATTCTTATTGTTCTTGGCTGCATGGATCTAGATCTTGCGCTCAGGACAGAGCAACCTACTACTCCTACGGATTCTAGTTCTTCTGAACAGAGGACTAAATATGAGAAGTGGGAGCGCTCTAACCGCATGAGTCTTATGATCATCAAGCGCGGCATACCGGAGGCTTTTAGGGGTGCGGTGTCTAATAGTATCATTAACGCTAAGGAATATCTTGATGAGATTGAGAAGCGCTTTGCCAAAAGCGATAAGGCGGAAACAAGCACACTTCTGAAAAGCTTGATTTCCATGAAGTATCAAGGCAAGGGAAATATTCGGGAATATATCATGAAATTTTCCCACCTTGCATCAAAGTTGAAGGCACATAAACTTGAATTGTCGGATGACATGCTTGTGCATTTAGTGCTTATTTCTCTTCCAACCCAGTTTAGTCAGTTTCAAATCAATTATAACTGTCAAAAGGAGAAATGGACTCTTAACGAACTCATTTCATATTGTGTTCAAGAGGAAGAGAGATTGAAGCAAAACAAGGTTAAAAGTGCCTACTTAGCAAGCACCCCTAAAGATAAGGGCAAGAAAAGAAAGAATGAGGCTACTAAAGGTCCTTATGTGAAGAAACAAAAGCAAGACAATGATAAGAAAGATTGTTTCTTCTGTAACAAGCCTGATCATGTCAAGAAGGAATGTCCTAAGTATCATGCCTGGCGTGTGAAAAATGGTACATTTTTAAATTTGGTTTGTTCAGAAGTAAATTTAGCTTCAGTGTCTAGAAACACTTGGTGGTTAGACTCCGGTGCTACTACTAACATCAGTGTTTCAATGTAGGGTTGCCTGAGCTACCGAAAGCCAAGTGATGCTGAAAGATGCATCTATGTGGGTGATGGCAAGTCGGTCGAAGTGGAAGCCATAGGGCATTTTAGATTGTTGTTAAGCACTGGTTATTATTTAGGCTTAATAGATACTTTTGTTGTACCGTCTTTTAGACGGAATTTGGTTTCTGTTTCTCATTTGGACAAATTGGGTTATAGCTGTTCATTTGGAAACAATCAGTTCAGTTTATCTATTGATTCTACTATTGTTGGAACCGGTTCACTTATCATTTATGACAATCTCTATATGCTTGATATAAATGCTTCTTATATTGAAACCCTAAATGTGGAATCACGTGGCACTAAGCGTAAATTTAATATTGAAAACTCAGGTGCATTATGGCACAAACGTTTAGGACACATCTCTAGAAATAGAGTTGAAAGACTTGTATCAGATGGAATTTTACATTCCATTGATTTTACGGACCTAGACATTTGTGTTGAATGCATTAAGGGCAAACAAACCAAAAGAAAGAAAGAAGGTGCATATCGAGCTACAGAAGTATTGGAATTGATACATACAGATGTTTGTGGACCATTTCCAACACCTTCTTGGAATGGTCAACAATATTTTGTATCATTCATTGATGATTATTCGAGATATGCATACATATTTCTTATTCATGAAAAGGCTCAAACACTGGATGTTTTCAAATCATTTAAGGTTGAAGTCGAAAACCAACTCGACAAAAGAATTAACAAAGTCAGATCTGATCGTGGTGGTGAATACTACGGTAGATATGACGGTTCAGGTGAACAACGTCCAGGACCTTTTGCTCAATACCTAGAGGAGTGTGGAATCGTCCCACAGTACACCATGCCAGGCTCACCAAGCATGAATGGTGTAGCTGAACGACGAAATCAGACTCTTAAGGATATGGTAAGGAGTATGGTTAGCCATTCAACTTTACCAACATCACTCTAGGGAGAAGTATTAAAGACAGCAGCTTACATTCTAAATAGAGTACTCACTAAAGCAGCTACTAAAACACCTTTTGAGCTTTGGACAAAGCGAAAGCCAAGTTTAAAACATTTTCATGTTTGGGGATGTCCAGCTGAGGCTAGACCATACATGCCACATGAAAAGAAATTAGATTCTAAAACAGTAAGTAGCTACTTTATTGGATATTCTGAGCGATCAAGGGGCTATAAGTTTTATAATCCCAAAATACGGACTATCTTTGAGACGGGAACTGCAACGTTCTTTGAGGATATTAAGTTTGGGGGGAACAATAAGGTATCTGACATTATCTTTGAGGAGGAATGTATTCCTACTACTCTTCAAGAGGAAATGGTTTATATTCCTATGATTGCTTCTGATAATGATCAGGATATTATTCCTGTTAGTGATCAAGATGCAATACAAGAACAACAAGACATTGTCAGTCAACTCCCAGAAGAACAAACTCAACAACCTCAAGAACCAATGCATGAAGAACAAGTGCCTTTACGTAGATCCACTAGAGAAAGGAGGAGTGCTATTTCAGATGATTACATAGTACTACTTCAAGAACATGAGGAAAATGATGGCATGGCGGAGGATGATCCAATCAACTTTCGTCAAGCCATGCACGATTCAAATTCTCAAAAATGGATTGAGGCAATGAATGAAGAGTATAAATCAATGCAAGACAATAATGTTTGGGAACTTGTCTTATTACCAGAAGGTGTGAAACCCATTGGTTGTAAATGGATTTTTAAAACTAAACGGGATTCAAACGGTAATGTAGAAAGATATAAGGCACGTCTTGTAGCTAAAGGTTATACTAAAAAATATGGAATTGACTATAAAGAGACTTTTTCTCCGGTTTCAACGAAAGACTCTTTTAGGACAATCATGGCACTTGTTGCACACTTTGATATGGAACTCCATCAGATGGATGTCAAGACAGCTTTTCTCAATGGAGACATTGAGGAAACAATCTATATGGTGCAACCAGAATACTTTGTATCAGGAGATCCAAAGAGTATGGTTTGCAAACTTAAGAAGTCCATCTATGGGTTAAAGCAAGCGTCTCGTCAATGGTACCATAAATTTCATCAAATAATCATCTCATTTGGATTTGAGGTGAATGTGGTAGATGATTGCGTGTATCATAAGTTCAGTGGGAGCAAACATATTTTCCTGATTTTATATGTTGATGACATTTTGCTTGCCACAAATGATATAGGTATGTTAAACGATACCAAGAGATTTCTATCTGGATATTTTGAAATGAAAGATCTTAGTAATGCATCTTTTGTATTAAGAATCCAAATATACCGAGATCGTTCTCAAGGTATTCTTGGATTATCACAAAAGAACTATATCGATAAAGTGTTTAAAAGATTTGACATGCAAGATTGCAAACCAAGAAACACCCCAGTCGCTAAAGGAGATAAGTTTAGTCTTAAACAATGCCCTAAAGGAAGCCTCAAGACTCAAGAAATGCAAAAGATTCCCTTTGCTTCGGCAGTAGGAAGTCTTATGTATGCTCAAGTTTGTACGCGTCCGGATATTGCGTACATTGTTGGACTGTTGGGCAGATATTTAAGCAACACAGGAATGGATCATTGGAAAGCAGCAAAGAGGGTAATGAGATATTTAAAGAGAACTAGTGACTACATGCTCACATATAAGAGATCAGATACTCTTGAGATCGTGGGATATTCTGACTCTGATTTTGCTGGATGCCAAGATAGCATGAGATCCACTTCAAGCTATGTTTTTCTGTTGGCTGGCGGAGCAATCTCTTGGAGAAGTGCCAAACAGGCATTGACAGCTTCTTCCACCATGGCAGCAGTGTTTATAGCATGTTATGAGACATCTAATCATGGAATATGGCTGAAAAATTTTGTCTCTGGGCTGCGCATTTTGGGAAGGGTTGAAAAACCACTGAAGTTATTTTGTGACAATAAATCAGCTGTATTGTATTCCAACAACAATAGGAGCTCGACAAAATCGAAACACATCGATATCAAGTTCCTTGTTGTGAAAGAAAGAGTACAAAGTGGACAGATTTTGATAGAACACATAGGTACAAACTCCATGATAGCAGATCCTTTAACGAAAGGTCTACCGCCCAATATCTTTTATGAGCATACCACTCATATGGGTGTTATTCAGTTTGGTAAAATTTAGATTCAGTGGGAGTTTGTACTATATTTGTTTTCTATATATGTTTGGTTATGTCTCTGAAACTTATGTATTTAGAGATTTTCTGATCAGATATAAAGTTTAATGTTTACTTCATTCCACTTTGTATAACTTAAGTTAAAGTTTTGATCTCACTTTGGTTAAGGAGGACCAGTTGAAAATTGACATGAATGGATCACCTTGCATATAATTTTCATGCCACAAATTCATAATTGATTTATGTCATTTGATTGTATTGATATATGTGACCATTGATGGTTTAGTTGTGAAAGATACAACGAAGACTGCATTGATCCTATGTCTATATAATTAATGGACGAGATTGTTAAGGAAGCCCTATGGTTATGATGGCAAAAGTTTTTTGAGCTCACTAAGGTTAACACATTTATAAGTTTACGCATATGGCCCAGTGGGAGATTGTTAGAATTTTTAGGGCCATATTGTAATTATAAATGTTGTATGCTATCAATTAAATAAGTCAAAAATATTATGATCTAAATTTTAGAATTATGTAATTTGACTTAAGGGCTTAATTGTTATGAATAAAATATTATGGATACCATGTGCTAATTCTAATTTGTTGAGGGGCCAAATTAGAAAAGGCAACCTTTGGATTCTATAAATAGGAGGTTATGGTCCCAGTTTGTAGACGATGCTTTTGTTTTGTTTTCCATCGACAAAACTCTTCGGAAACCTAAGGAAGTCTGCAGATTGAAGATCATCTCCGGAGGACCGATTGCAACGATGGATTCCGGTACGCTTTCGCGACTTTGGTTAATTATCAAGTTTATTATTTCTTAAGAGTTGAATAGAGATTAAGATTGTTCATCAAGAGCTCTCGACTTAAGAGTTATTTTCTACATACTGAAGAAGCACACCGTTGTGAGGGAAGTTCAAGCAGACTGAACATCTTATATCATCCCAATCCAAATCCTGTTTAACATTCCCAAAGTCCATAAGGTAAGGATGCGGCTTGAATGCTTTTTTGTCTATTAGTAACGGGAAACCACCGTCACAATTTGTTAAAATTGTCAACCATCCACTTAGAGTATCTGGTGATCATTAAACAAAAATAAATAAGTATCAAGAAACTGTGTTAATTAGAATTCATCGTTGTAAAAAATAAAATAAAAGGAAACAATAGGAAGAAAAATAAAGTTCACAAATATAACAATCATAAGAGTTAAGACATAAGGGCAGCAAAGATAGTTTCTCTAGGAAACATCAAAACTTATTTCGATCAACCTAAATTACAGGGAAACTCAGAATAGGCTCTGCTTTTATGTACATTAAAAAATATCAAGCCCAATTTTATGGTTTAACTTTAAGAATTGGTATCTCAATTGACCCGCACAAATAGATTCAACATACAAAGATACAACTTTTTTCTCAAGATCATCAGAACCTATGTGCATACGGAGACGCAGTTGATACTTTCTTAAGTATTACATGCTAAAATCAAACAAATGTATCACCATAATTTAGCATCCAGATCTCTTCATATGACAATATGAAACTCACAGAAATATCTGCAAGAAAAACAGTCTTCCATGAGTTCAAAACTCCGTGTTTTCACTACTGTCTTGCAAAAACTTTAATGACAGTCTTCAAACAGAAAGCAATGGATCAATCAGTGTACTGGAAGTTCTTTGAATGGGATTACAAGGCCTTTGCATCTAAAAATAACTGACCTCAAGAGATTATCTATAATTATTGCAACACTTAAATGGCTGGACGCTTTCTCAAATTATGTTTCGCTTGACTATCAAAAAGGGAGAGAGCTTACTACTACTAGTTCTAGATTTGCACTATAAGATCTTACAGTGTTTCATTGCGAGCATATGTGCAAGTGCATTAGGTGAACCAAAGTCATATAGAGCTAACCTTCAGTGGTGATGGTACTTTCTTGTAATCTATTTAATCAATTGAAGACGTCTCAATCATGAGAATACTAACAGACTAATACATTGCAAGATTGATTTCAGTTTTAATTCTACGAACATATTAACTTCTGAGTAAATGTACATCGTTTGTTTGATTCTTCAAGTTGTGAGATGAATTGATCTGTACTTATATAAGAAAAGATGAATTCATTAACTTACAATTAGTAAGAAGGAGAATGTAAATGCACTATTCTGCTAGCAACAAAAAGAAGTCCAGTTATCATCCAGAAGAAATTTATAGAAAGTAAAGAAGTCTTTTGAGCGCAATAAATGCCTTCATTGACCGAATAGGATCATTCTGAACTCTAGAAACAAATGTAAGACGAATGAACAATCTAAACAAGAAAGCAGACGGTTTAACAAGTTCGAAATCGAAATTTCACGGTGAACAACTACCAAATGGGAACCAGCTCAAGCGATTGTACGACCGATTCTCCAATCGCAGGGGAGCAACGAAACCCTAACTTCAAATTCAATTTGGCCGGCGGAGAAGCAGCAAGCGAGAGGTCGCACAAGAAAACCAATCGCCATTACTTTTTTGAATATCGACATTCGCAATCGCAATCAACTCGACGAAATGGCGAGGCCGATAGATCGAAGTCTTCGAGCGCGTATGAAAATTTTCTCCGCGGTTGACCTTTTTTCCGCGAAGGATGGCTGACCGTGAGAACAGGTGACTTGCACGTGTCAATTGCAGTACGTTAAATGATGTGTATATACAACGATTTCATCTTATAAGCAAAATAGTGGAGTTATTTGGAAACCGTCATTTAATTTTGATTGTTTTTCTGGGCGATCTCAGCCGTCGGATTGAAACTAACCAGCTTTAACACGAACCGTAAAGGGCCCTCTTCCTTTGCTCGGCCTATAAAACGCCCGCCCCTTCGGGTCTCATCGCCTACTACTTCCTTCTCCGCCGCTCCCTTCTCGACTGCTCTTGCTTGCTAGTTTCTAGGGCTCAGATCTGCGGCGATGGCCGTCGATCTGATGAGTTACGCCGAGATAGAGGAGAAGATGGCCATCCAGGAAGCCGGCGCCGCTGGGCTCCGCTCCATGGAGCACCTAATCCTCCGCCTCTCGGATCACCGATCCCAGCAACAGCTAGATTGCCGCGATATCGCCGACGTCACCGTGTCCAAGTTCAAGAAGTTCATCTCCGTCCTCAACCGTACCGGCCACGCCCGATTTCGTCGCGGCCCTACTGCATCGCCCCCGCCGCCGGCGGAGCCGTCGCCGGTTACCGCTGTGGCGAAAACCTTGACCCTCACCCCCGTTCCGCTCCGGATCAAGCCTCCCGGGCATCCCCCTCCGCCTGCGGCGGTGACTGCCCTGGCCCAGGCCCGGACCCTCGACTTCACTAAGCCGATTCCCGCCTCCGCGAGCGAGACGTCGCCGCCCAGCCGATTTAACAAGGAGTATTTCAGCATCTCTACGCCGATCTCCCCCGCGACCTCTTCGTTCGTGTCTTCCGTCACTGGCGACGGCAGTCTGTCGAACGGCCGGTTCGGTGCCGCCTCATCCCTCCTCCCCCTGCCTGTTTCAGCCGGCAAGCTTCCGATCGTCTCTGCTGCGGTCGATCGACGGTGCCACGAGCATGCTCGCGCACACTCCGAGCACGTCGTCGGCAAATGTGCTGTCCCCGGCGCGCGCTGCCACTGCTCCAAGAGAAGGTAACTGGAACTTAACCCCAAAACAACTTCAAGATCGCAATACAACAGACCTATCTTGACTCGATGCAACCCTAATCTGATTTTAAGCAGGAAATCTCGTGTCAAGCGGACGATCCGCGTCCCGGCGGTGAGCCCGAAATCTTCCGACATTCCTGCCGACGAATACTCGTGGCGAAAGTACGGGCAGAAGCCGATCAAGGGCTCCCCTTATCCCCGGTCAGCGTCGCTGCCTCTTCATTCTCCCTCGCCGCCGAATCTCCGACGAACGGCCTTGGAATCGACCTAACATTCTCCTCTCTCGCAGGGGCTACTATAAGTGCAGCACCCTCCGCGGTTGCCCCGCCAGGAAGCACGTGGAGCGGGCACCCGACGACCCTTTGATGCTGATCGTGACCTACGAGGGGGAGCACCGCCATACCTCGAGTGGCGCCGCCGACTCCATCATCTGAGGTCCTCCCCTTCTCCCTGCAATCTTCAATCTTCCCGGTTCATTTCTTCGACTCTTTTTCCCCTTTCCGCGGAAATTACCCCAAAACAAAAAAAATAATAAAAAAACAGAAAAAAAAAAATTAAAACATTGTTAACGATTGTTAAGTATTTTAAAAAGAGGAGAAGTGGGAGGGTAGAAATTGTGGGCACCAGCGATGGGGGCAATAAGTTGGGTTGGAGATTGGTTTGAAATCCGGGTAGGTAAGTTGGAGTCAAAACGAGAGGTCCCCACTCTCTCCGTTGACTGTCAGTGTATGACAAAGCGACACGTGGGTGTTATTAATAATGGTTTCTATCTGGGGAAGTGGTTGGGTTTTCACTACTAGGAGTTAATTCCATGACGACTAAATGGTGTGCGTAGTTGGGTCAAATTACTTTAGTTAGAAGAAGGCAACATGGATCAGTTAGGGCATTATAATAGTGGATGATGACAATTGACATGGTCTTTAACTTTCAAGGGAGGAGTGGTTTCTCAATATTATTATTATTATTTTTAATAATTTAGGTGTTAGGTTTCGCTCAATTAATTTTAAAAGTAGAATACTTTCTTTCTTAGCCTGACTAATTTTAAAATATAGTTTATGTGCATTCAGATGTCAATTTTAAAAATTGCTCTCTTACTTATTTGAGTAGCACGGTAATTTCTAAAATTTCTCGGTCAATTTATTAATATTCTAAAAACACCACTTGCACCCAGTTTGATTCGATACCAAATGCCGACCAACCACTATCATGGTCAGTAGAAGAATCTTTAGCCTTTGTTTTTTTATTTCACTAAATATTCCAAAAGATCAATACAAATCCAATTTGGCTTTGAATATTTTTGACTTGTGCATATCGAACCTAGACAACCTTTTGGATGGTTGTCCGAGCTGGTCCTTGTTTATTAAATTAGATGCCCCAATAGTCAACCTTTTGTCTCGAAACTACTACACTATGTCTAGTGGGTGGAGGTTGGCATCAGTACCCGAGAGCAATAATGAAATAATTTTATTGGACGATGCTCGTGGATGAAAGCCAACTCCCACTTCACTAGCTTTTTGAGTGGTTGGGGCAATTTGTTCTCATGGACGCTCATTCTAAAATGTCCGGTACTCTTTTTACTACACAACTCAACCTTATTCAGTGCTATCCAGTAGCAAAAGGTCAATCCAGTTGAATTGGCATCTATTGCCTTAGACAAATTTTTTGGTTCCCCCTTGGAAAATCGCATTCGATTGAGGGACCACTCGTTGGCTTTGGCTTCCTGACAAGGCAAACCAAACCACGAAACGCTTGTGCAACACACTGGGCAAGGTCTGGTTTGACAAATGCCACCCTATCACACTGGGCGATTTGGGACCACTGCCAATTAGCCTTTTCTTTGGATCCTGGACTCCATCACATGTTGGTGCTGTCCTTTCTTCGTCTAAATTAATTCGAGTCAACTCGGGTAGGTTTGACCTAGGGCCACAGACATCAATGCGGGGATGCATGACTCGCGAGGGAATATTGCAATTGATAAAAGCAACATCTTGTGCCTGTCCATTAATTGAAACCTTACACTATTTCTTGATTTTTTTTTTATTTTTAAAAATATTCATTTCGCTCAGTAAAATTTACCTCTAAAGTTTCAAAGACAGCAAATCAGATAAGTTTGCAAGATGTTTGTTATATATGAATTATTTTCTAACAAATAGACTCAATGACCAAGTTGTTTTGAATGCGTGTATCCTTCATTGATTGATGCAAACAATGAAAAGAAATTTACTCGCATTATATAATATAACAGGTCTGTACGAACAAAAACTACACCGAGAGATTTACTTCACGGGCAATGGGTTCGCGTCCCGCGAGTTGAGTGGCATCTACGCAGTCTCTGATAGCGCGGAATCCGATGCCCGTTTTCGTTGTTTATATTTGCCCATTTAGTTGTAGTAATATGAATAATTTATTCTAGTAGTTTTATCCTGTCAATTTTTTTGATGCACCTGCCTGAATTGGATCGCGTAACTTGCCAGTTTTGATGGTTAGTTCGCCTGGTCCAGCTCCAAGAACTTACTCGTTTGGCTTCCTCTGTTGTCTGGCAAATAGGGCCATGTCTAAGCAAGCTTAATTAATCAACTTTGATCTATTTTGATTAAGGACGAATAAAAATTTGATTTTCATTTTTTAAAATTTAATTTGATTTTTGATTAATTTAATTTTAAAATTTATAATTCAGTTAAATCAAATAAATCAGATAAGAATATTAATTTGATTATTTTTTATTTAAAGATATAATTAATTAAATAAATTTAAAATTGATTAATTTTATTTTAAATTTTTCATTGATTAGGTTGAAAATTAAATTACTCGATATTTAACCGGTTTGATTTATTTGATTTTTTAGAAAAATTTGATTGGTTCAGAAAAAAATCAATTTGTTTAATTTTTTATTTATTTAGTTCGATTGATTAAGTCCTAATATTGGTTGCCTGTTATTTAGTTGGAATGATTAGATAAATTAGTAGGTTTATTAAACTTGCCATTATATACCTTAACACAATCAACCTAGTTAATAATAATGCACAAATTTCAAACAATGAATCGTCATACAAAAATTTCAAGTTAAATTAATTCTCACTCGACCAATTGAATCAATTTTCTTGCTAGACAAAAAAAAAACAAATGCTTACAAGTTTCTATCGCTACCATAGAATGAGATTGCAGACAACATAAAAAAATACGCTTGCAAAAAAAAAAAAAAAGGCAATGAAGACAGTAAAATGCATATGCAAAACAGAAGGCAATCAACATTTTTGATCTCTACCTGAGTTTCTCTCTGATTAGTTCGTGGTATGTGTGAAGGATGATTGTATTTCATTTTGAAAAAAAAAATCATTCTAAGACTATATTAACATATAAGATGATACATAGTAAGAACAAGAGAGTGTTGTGTTCCTCTGTCTATTGACCCATATTAAGCAGCATGTCAGGCCCTTTCTCGCCAAACCTTGAAAATTCTTCAGGAATGGGAATGTTCAGCTCGGAACAGACCAGCTGCACTATACTTCTTGTGACACTCCCTAATGACATATTGTTCACTGTGATAGCCATCGAAAAATTATTTTCGATGTCACAGAATCCGGTGGAACCACCCACTCCAGAGTGCCCAAAACTAGTCGAACTACTACTACTCGGGCTGTTGAAATTCCTAAAACCTAGTGCAAACTTACCATTCGGGACGACCAAGCCGGAGTAATCGCCCAACCCCAAGAAGGCATCGTGGATCTTAGGGTTATTGAATATTCTGCCGGGAGTTTTGTAGTCTCCATTAGTATCGGCCACGAGATTTTGGCCATCGGAGTTAGGACTACCTATGCTTGCATTTGGACTCTTCGACCGCTTGCTTAGCGGATCGACACTTAGGATCTCCTTGAGTTTCCATTTCCTCTTAGGAGGCTTGGGAGGAGAGAGAATTGGAGCATGGACATGACTGCCAAGGAGGGGCTTTGAGGTAGATGGATGAGGTGGAGGAATGGATCCGCCCGTAGCGAGACACGCATAGTAGCGTGCCAAGGCACGAGCAGAGCAATGGCCATTTGCGGCGGGAATTATGCCTCTTCGAATGTATAATGTGTTGAATAGAACCGGAAGGTTGGTTGCGACCTCGACCAAATTACCTTGTGGAAAGCCGGATGGCATATGAGGCCCGCTTCTGGTCTCCAGCAGATTTTGTAGTTCCTTTTGGTCCAGGGTTAGGGTAGCCAATCGAGATTCAACACCTGGAACAAAGAAGAAAATAATTGGAAAACGACATTAATGCTTGTCGAGTTCGGTATTTGGTGGCAAAAGGCGAATCGCTCGCCCCCAGCACCCCCGCCAATCTGTCTCAGGGCCAACACGGAGGAAGTAAATCACGGAGACTATTAGTCCGGATGCTATGGCTAGCGCACAAGGAGGATGGGCATACTGGCTTTGCCCGGATTTGTCGATTTCGGTATTTGAACGAGAAGAAACAGGAGGAATGTTCACGTACCAGGAGGAATGCCAATGTATAGTTCACCTTCAATTCCGAGAGGGTGGATGAAAGCTTCTTCCAGCACTTCTTGAAATTTCTTTCCAGATGCATGCTGTTTAAATGGAACGCGTATCAAGTATTGCAACATACATCGAAAAAACAAAAATAAATCAGATTTAATAGCAAACTAATATGAAAAACAAAGTAGTATACCTCTATCACACCGCCACAGAGCCATCCAAAGGACAAGTAGTGGTAGTGTTGCTGGGAGCCAGGTTCTGTCTCGGGAACTGACCTAACAATATGCTGAAGAGACTCCTCCCAGTCGCACATTAGCAACGGGTTGCTATTCGTCGCGTCGGACATAGCATTGTGCAAGCCGGACGAGTGGTTAAGAACATGATGAACCTACGGAAAGAACTAAACTAAATGATTAAACACACACATACAGAAAAAAAGATTTTTTTTTTTTATCAATCACATTATGAGACTTAGTCCTAACCTTTATTAAATCCTTTTTCCCATCACTGAACTCTGGCCAGATGCTTGCTATGGTTTCATTGAGATTGAGTTTCCTGAAAATTTAAGGCATGCATTATGATATCCTTTTACTCAAACGATGACACTTTCACATATGTGGTCTTTTGAGTATTACTCAAAAATAAATCCATAAGAAATTAGGTATAAAATAGACAATATCATATCATTGTAGAAATATATGAATTCTTTTGGTCCTACCAAATGGTATCAGAGTCGTGGTCCAAATCGAGTCATGTGGGCGTGACCTGGTCAAGAGTGATAGGATGTTTATGGGAGGCCGAGAGTAAGTCAAAAGTGACCGAATGCTTGTGGAAAAGCCAGAGCAAGTCAAGAGTGACTAGATGTTTGAGAGGAGTCTCGGATCATGAGAATAATAATGACCCTTCATTTGAGAAAAGGATGGTTAGGAATACAATCGGAGTTTCACATTGAAAATACACATGAAAAATATCATGAATTTAAAAGATGAAGATATCTCTATTGATACGAGACCTTTTGGGTAAAATCCAAAAATAAATCTACGAGAGCTTAGACTTAAAGTAGACAATATTATATTATTATGGAGATATGTAAATTTTGTTGGTCCTGTCATTTTTTCAGTACTTTGAGTAAAAAAAAATTGATTTTAGAGACTCGAGCTCTATTGATTGTGAGTAGAATCAGGTGTGGAGATATAAAAAAGTTATTCAGAAGTTACACAATTTTCAAGCTTAGGAAAAATTTGCAGCATTCTATGTTGTGCTTAACAGTGAATTACAGGATGCATAAATTTCCACATAGGTGGAATTAGTTAAAAGGAGCTACTAAGTAAATTCATCTAAAATCTAAAAGGATTTGATCTAGTGTTGGAAATCACTGAAGATACCTAATGAGCAAGATATGCAACTAGTAGTTGCCACTTAAACTAGAGTAACCCTACTATAAATTAAATGAAATTCAACCACAGATGTTTCCACCTCGGCAATGATGATCTATCGAATATTTGGTCATGCATACATAATAAAAGGGTGTAGAACTACTTGATAATATTTTACCCCTTGTCGACGAGCCAATGTACCATCCCAGCAGTGATTCCTTTAGTGACAGAGAAAACTGGAAATAAGCTATCTGGTTGAACAGGGCGGGGATCATATCTTCCTAGCACGCCTGCAGCAGTATCTATTATAACCTTTCCATCTTTGTATGCACACACCTGCAGGTTAGGGGAGCAGCGCAAATCAAACTAAATAAAATATGAGAAACAGGTATTCAGTCATCAGCAAACAGATCAGTTGTCAAAAACTGACTGACAAGAACACTCATAAACTTTAAAGTTTTAATGATCCGACATGTTACAAGATTTTCTTCTCATTCTACAAATAAAAGATTAGCACAATGTTTTTTGTTAAAAAGATTTGTACTTTAGTTAACATCTCTTAATCTTTAAACTTTATTGATCCGATATGTAACACATTTCCTTCTCAATTCTCCAAATAAGACTAGCACAATCCTTTACTGTAAAAAGATTTGTACCTTAGTTACCATCTCTTCATCCATATTATTCATCTTGTGTGTTCGCCTAGTAGGATTTTAAGACGATTTGCACCTTCACAATGAGGCCACTGCCCTCGATCAATTGCAAGACCAACAACTTTTATGTCTAGAAATATAGCATGAAGAATATAAATCTGCCACTGCACTCATATTTAAGATGACGTCAACATACCTGATTGTCTCTACTATCTAGGTTTATTATTTAATTATTTTTTGTTTGGCTCTGAAAGTACATAGTAACACATGAATGGAATAAGCTAGCAACCCAAAAACCATATAATTAATCAAATTAAGTCTCTTAAACTCACGCATTCTCCACTATATCATGACCACTGGAATACTGGGTTTAAACTTCGAGAACTAACTGATTGAAAAGGAATAGCACGGGCTTTAAAGAAAGTAATAAGGAAGATAGTTATATAACAAGAGAAGCAAACACCACAAAACAATGCAGTTTTTCAAGCAATTGATAATATGAATTATTGAAAAAATGGATATTAAAAATATTAAATATCAAAATGAGTATTCCTAACATAAATTCTAAAGTCAACAAATGAAAAGTCAAGTGTTCTATGATAAACACGAGAAGACAAAAAAAAACACATTTCATTTCCAGTTTGAAACTCGAGATATCTCAGTTCATTTTTTTCAGTGTTTTATTTAGTCATTTTAAATTAGGAGCTTCACTTTTAATCTCAAACACTAAATAGTGAACAAAGTAAACTAGACCTACTTGTATTCCAAGTATTTTCTCGTTTCCAAGCTCAACCAGGAGCTTTCTCAACTTGGCCTCCATGGTAGACTGAATTGGTGAATCATAGATCCATTGGTTGCTAGTTGGTGGCCCATTGCTGGTGCTTCTAAAGCAAATTTCACATAAAGTTGGAAATTTGAAAATAAAAAGACAATTAATTATATAATCGTAGGAACAATACAATAAAATTAAGAATTAAAAAAATGAAATCATGATAGTCACCCTATGAGTGTCAACTCAGCAAATGGTCTCATGATGTCCAAATAAACAACACAGACATTAAGAGTAGAAGAAAGCCCTGAAAAAGATTGAATATCTCTCAAATGCATTATGTAATTATGTATAAATATAGAAGGAATAATTGCAAACAGACCTCGAAGAAGATTCACAACCCTCATAAATATCACTGCATCACCTGGGAAAGCATCAACCTGGAAAAATGGGATCGTCCTCATTTATTACAATAAGAGTGTGAACAATGTCACAATTAAGGAAATATGACAGATAGATTCTAAAAATATTATAGTAGGGCGGGGGGGGGGGGGGGGGGGGGGGGGGGGGGGGGGGGGGGGGGTTGGCATTGGAGGAATATCATGGATGAAAATTGATATCGCTTACAGGATTAAAGTATTGAACTTGCTTTTTGCTCATTTTCATCTTTTCCTGTAGAACCTTCATGTTCTTCTCTCTTTGTTCAGACAAAGTTCTTATGTTTTCCTTAATAGAAAAATGGATAAAATATTTTAAACTAGAATAATTAATATCAATTGATTTTCTCATACTGAAAAAGAAAGAAGGAAGATGTCTAGAACCAGACGACAAACGTACTTACAAATGCTTCACTAGATGGGGTGGAAGTGCGAAAAAACACTGTTGCAACGTCCATGGACTGCTCTGGCATATCAACACGTAACTTAAGTCCCATTTCTGTGAAGGCAGCTAATAGAGCAACATAGTCCCCCTGCCACAATAGAACATTTCCAAGCTGAGAAAAAATGTCTTAAAGGATAAATTCTAAGCATATGGAATTCTTTACTTCTTGAAAGTATCAATATATCCTAAATAGTAATCTATGTAAATTTGATCATATATATTAAATGATGTT
This sequence comes from Boesenbergia rotunda, assembly GCA_024364735.1. Lineage (NCBI taxonomy): Eukaryota > Viridiplantae > Streptophyta > Magnoliopsida > Zingiberales > Zingiberaceae > Boesenbergia > Boesenbergia rotunda. The sequence goes on along the minus strand of JAGFNQ010000556.1, from coordinate 500,413 downwards.
TGGACACTAATGGATCATTTGATAGCACATTAGCTTAGAGGCTGAATTTTGTATTATTTTGTTCTGAAGAGAGTCCACAGCAGCAATGCATTGTATAAATACATATGGCCCTGGTATTCACGTGGTAAGATATAAAACTACTTGAAACTGTGAAAATACTCGACCAAGTGACTGATGACTGTATTTATGTCAATACACGAGGTTAGAGCACTAAGTAGGAATTTGCAATTGGCTGTGCAACCAGGCATATCTCATGTGGGTACTCGTGAACTAAGCTTTATGTTCTATTTATTGTGATGCAACAATTGTTTATTGACAGCGAGCTCATCAAATAGATGTCCATCACTACAAATGAAGCACTTATTGGTGATTGCATTTTAGATACTAGAAATCTTAACTATTAAAGAATAATGCAATTTACCTCAGCACATGCCAAAAATAATTTTGCAAGTGCTTGTTTCATGGAGCTTGAAATTGACTTGGTAAGTCCAAAATCAAGTAAAATAGGGTGATGCGGAGGTTCTTTGCTTACAAGAAAATTTCCTGCAAAAAAATATACACCAAAACCAATGTGTAGTGTCTGTCAAAATCCTAGAACAAATAAAATTAACCTTTCAGATTCCTTTCTTTTGATTTTTTAGGTTTGAATGCAGATAGAAATTCTTATAGTATTTCCATACAGAACTTTCAAGATATTTTGAACTTGAAGATACACCAACACTCAACTCACATTGTGTGCAGCACTGGTTCAACTATGAGAGTGTAGAAAACTTTATCCTAAATCAAGGGAATCTTAACATTCCAATTTATAAATCACCAGCAGAGAAGGTAAAAAAAAAACATTGCCACAAGTAACTGTACCTGGATGTGGGTCTCCATTGAAAAATCCATCGACATATATTTGATGAGCATATGCACGTGTAATTTCTTCAACAAGATTTTGTCTGTCCACACCAAGTGCATTGAGTGATTCAATATCATTCAACCGAATACCATCCATATATTGCAGGATAAGAACCTTCTCTGTTGACTGATAGTAGAAATCAGGAAAATTATTAACTAAATAAATGATAACATAGTAATAGGCATTGCTTAAAAAAAGTTGATGAAGGAAGATTTTGAACCATATATACACCTGAATAACATCTGGAATTAGCACATCAACTATTTTTGCAGATTTTGAGCTACCATCCTCAGTTTTGACTCGTAAATTCTTTGAAACTTTTCTTGTATTTTCTAGGTACCAAAAATAATTGTCAACAGTCGATACTTGTGTGTGACTTCTGTTACTAATTAGTGAAGTCTTGATCCGCATAAAACATTTATATCACAGTATTCTGAAACAAGAAAATAAACTTCAAAACAAAAACCATAGCAGACTAACCTGCTTCATGATTGAAATCAAGTTCTTTAGGTGCCTCCTTGCACCATTCATCTATCATAGGTCTGAAGTCATATTGTGGCTCGGTCCATGCTATCCAGTCAATAATTGATTTTGCATTCTTTAAGTCCTGCAAATTAGTTCCAATAATCTAATCAAAGGATAATTTCGAAATTAATTGTAACTTTTGACAAAGTAAAACCTCTAAGATGATTTCCTTAATGCTGTTATGTTGAACTTTGGCAACCACCTCTTGTCCATTTTTCAAAGTTGCACGATGAACTTGCGCTATCTGAAATTCTTTCCTTTTAAATTTTATAGAATTAATTAACATAAAAAAGGTAATTTGCACACATCTGGTAGAAGGACCCATATACATGACAGCACCATATAAAATTAAGATACAATCACAAAATTTTCAGGATCAATATTCTGTAATGGGGATACTGTGCTCTTACAGATGCAGTAGCAAGAGGTGTCTCCACAAATTGAGAGAAGATGTCGTTCATAGATTTTCCAAGCTCTCTTTCTATGGTTTGGGAGACCTGTACAATAACAGAATTGTAAGAATCATAAAATAGTTTCCAGTAAACACACATTCTAACTTTCAAAATAAACAATATTCATTTATGTAGTTTGTTTAGGCTTCGTTAGTTTGGACAAAAACATGAATATTATGCAAGTACATCTGAGTGTGTCAATAGTTATGAACTGTGTGATATAAACAATCAATGAAACATTTCTCATTGATACAATTCACAGATCCAGGAAAACAAGATTGTTTTTAACTAAATCGGATGAGTATTCTGCAACTGACACATAAATCATTTGAGCCCAGATCATCAGTAGCAACTGAGAAGTTAGTGACAACAATTGGTGAAGTCAGTTTAAACCAAAAAAGCACAAACTCACAGCATAATATCCACGCTTGAGCTATCTTTGTAGCTCAAAGATATTGCTAAAAATACAAATACATTTGTGAAACATTCATCTTGGACAAGTCACCTCTTCTAATGGTCGAGGAGGAAGAGAGTCCTGCAACTGTTTGAGAAGACATATATAAGCCTCTGGAAGAACATCTGCTCGGGTAGATAAATATTGACCAAGTTTTACCCACAGACCTTCCATCTCGATCATTAAATTAAGCACACGTTTAGCATTTCGCTCATGAGTTTTTGCCCATATACTTTCAATTTTGGTTCTGTTAAACCATGTAGTTTTCTTCTGCGTGGCCTGCCATATTGCAAAACCTCAATGAAATCTCGCCTAAAATGGTGAACAAACAACAATTAATCTTACTAGATACTTCTGGTGACTAACTTCACCTTGTAGTCCAGGTAGATAATCAATGCTAGACTAAAAACTTTCATCCTCCGGTTCAAGATATTTCCCCATCCCATTAGGAGTTGTAAGGCAGGTAATGGTACTACTTCAATCACGAATTTGAAGGAATACCCAAGATTCCTTCACTTCTAGAATAACAAATTAAACAAAAATCATCAGTTATTATGAACATCCATCTGTCAAAGAAGGAAAGAACATCACAATATGCTGAAACAGGAACCTTCTGAGAAAATTTTAGGGTTTTTTTAGAGTTATAAATAACCAAGGTGTGAGGAAACCTTCTCTACGTTGATTTATCGAGAAGCAAATACATCAAAATGAAAAATCAAATAAACACATGAAAATAGGTAACTGGAAGAGCATCCAACAGATGAGTGCGCCAAATTTAAGAATGTAATAGATAAGACGCCCACCTTTAGCAGCTCTAAAAGCCCTTCCCGGCAAGAAACCCCCAATTTCACGAGGAACAACGTAAATGCTCAAAAACCCCAGAACCACAGCTTGCGCTGTAAGAAACGCGGAACCTGAAGATCGAACACAGGAACTTGGATCTTCGGGAAGGAGCTGATAGATCTGGAAACGGAGACGGGACGCGGAGGAAGGCGAGATCGCCCCTGTGCTCGGGAAGCCGGTGGGGAGAATGGAAGAGACGGGCGCCGTGCTCGCGTGGAATCCATGCGGTTGAATGGATAGATAAGGATAAGAGATCGTGTCCGTCCGTTTCTCACGTGAAGGGATCCTGCCGTCTACTGGGTTACTCACATCTCCTTGGCGGTTTATGTGGGTCCCGGCGTCATTCCCTTTTGGCCCACCAACCGACGGTCACGTGCTTCACCAAACGCAGAAATCCAGGTAGGATTTTATGTGGGCCCGCTTCAAATCCAATCATTTTTCCGGGTTGATTTGGGCTGTTACAAGTACAGGACTTGTTTCTGAATTTTAAAGCAGGCCTGGGAACCGTTAATACAGTTGTCGACCGTTAATATATAAACTAAATAACTTTAAGTCCATGTTTTCTATCCCAATATTTAAAAAAACAATACATAATCAATCCTCTTTGACCTTAAGTCAAAAATAAAATAAAATAAATGATTAAAATAATTTATTATTTTACTGACCTATATCTTAATTTTAAATTTTAAAATTATTCTCATTGAAATACCCTTATTAAAATATAATCTTAGATTTCTAGACAATAAAAAAATAAAAATAAAAAATCGCACGCGATAAAGCTTAATCTTAACCAAACCTAATTTATATTATAGGTCAAACATCTCAATTGGTCCTTGAAAAAAAAATCCTCATGAAGCATAAACAAAAAAAAAAAATAGCATCTCTGAAAGAGATAATCAACCAAAAACTCATTTCACTACCCTCATCAAACCCAAAAAGAATCAGAATTTTAAATAGATGAATCAAAATCAAATGAAGATGGAACAAAATTCATCATTAAAAATCTTCTAATCATCATCAAATATGGCATAGAATAAAGCAGGAGTCAAGTGTTAGTGTGACAAAATTATATTAATACACATATCAAAGACATTACAAAATCTAGAAAGAAAGTTTATACCACTACAAAAATAATAGAGTATTGCGACGGACGTTATCCGTCGCTATTCCGTCGCAAAACACTAATAGCGACGGAGTTGGCGCCGTCGGCTGAAAACCCGTCGCAGAGCTATGGTAGCGACGGAGAGAAAAAACTCCGTCGCTATATTTGCGACGGATATATAAACCCGTCGCAAACACCGAGAAAATGGGGTGACGTGGCCGGGGGATTTCGTAGCGACGGATGGTCAAATATCCGTCGTAAATCAATCAGGGTAGCAACTGATATGGTCAAACTCCGTCGCTAATATATCGTAATAGCGACGGATTCAGTTAAACGTCGTCGCTAATCGATCGTTATAGTGACGGAAAAGTCAATAATCCGTCGCTATTTGCGACGGATTTTTAAAAATATCCGTCGCTAAACCTAGAAAATTTTCACAGCCAAAATCTATTTCTTCCCCTTCCCATATATACATCAATAACATATACAAATATCCAAACAAATATGAAACAGAAATAAATATCTCAACATCCAAACATTCACAACAATCCAATATTTCATTTCCAATCCAATTCAATCAAATCCAAACATTCATTTCCAAATGTATACATCCAAACTTTCATTTCGAATCCACAATCCAATCCAAACTTTAATTTCCAAACTTATACAATCCAAACTTTGAAACAAGAGTAAACTTATACAATCTACACTTTCCAATGGTTAATCCAATCCAAACAAGAGTAAATATCCAAATGTATACATCAAAAGAAAGTAAACATAAGTCAGAGTAAATAAAAAAAACTATATACATCAAAATCAAAGTTTAGTAGAGAATCATTACGTACATGAATATCAGAGTGAATAATGGATGGAAAGGAAAAATATTCCTGCACAATAGAACATAAAACAATAAGAAAGAAATCCAATAAAGAAAGAAATCTGAATTGATACCAATAAAAAATAACAAATGAAGTAAGCATATGTAATAGAAGATAACTCTAACAGAAGAAAATTAACAAATAGAAGATAACTCTAATAATATTAAATATGTAAATGAAAAATAACAAATAAGAAATAATAAAGGAATAATATCCAATATTCATACCTTTCAAACAAGAGAAGAAATCTGAATTCAACTCTGATAATGTGGAATCTGTAAACATAAATGAAGTAATAAGAAAACAATCATTATGAATATAATAACTTAATACATTGTTACTGAAAAAAATTAGAGAAAGAATAGATCATATTGTTGGTGCAATCTTGGTTAGGTCAGGGTTGACCTAGTTTGACTAAGCTCGGGGTGAGCTTATGTCTGATAAGCTTAGTAAGCTTAAGGTTGGATGTTTCGATGTTTGATAATGATGTTTGAATATCGCATGATGTTTGAATGTCGTATGATGTCAAGTGGGTCAAGGTTGACTGGAGACTTGACACGGGAACAGTCCTAGTGGGACTAGGTGAAGTCCAGGTGGATCGGGGAGATCGCACGGTGGCATGGGAAAAGACCTAGTGGGACTAGGCACACCTAGTGGGACTAGGTGAAGTCCAGGTGGATCAGGGAGATCGCACGTTGGCACGGGAAAAGTCCTAGTGAGACTAGGCACATCTAGTAGGACTAGGTGAAGTCCAGGTGGATCGGGGAGATCACACGCTGGCAAGGTGGAAGTCTAACGAGAGACTAGACCTAACTCGAGGGTTAGGTAAATCTGGTTGGGAACCAGGTTAAGTCCGAGCTGGGAGCTAGGCAGTAGAAATCCAGGTTGGTCAAAGGGGTTGACCGGACACTTGGTAGGGGATCCTAGACTTGTGAAATCAAGTTAGGTTGGACTCAATCGATTGGGTGAATCGATCAACGGATCGATTAGGGCGTTTTGCGCGAGAAAACAGAAGGGTCCTGAATCGATTGAGCAGTCAATTCAGGATATCTGTAATCGATTGGCTAATCGATTAGGGCAGTTTGCGCGAGAGAACCGAGGGGCTCTGAATCGATTAGGTAATCGATTCAGGGTGCTCGTAATCGATTGATTAATCGATTACGGTTCGAAAACTAACCGTTGAACGACTAAATCCTACGTGGTAATCGATTGGGTAATCGATTCAGAAACCCTAGGCGTCGGGTATATAGGTTTTCACGCAGGTTTGGAGCGGAACTCTTCCTCCTTCTTCCACGCCATCTCAAGAGAGGCTTTGGGGCTTAGTGTTGCTGCACTTCCAAAGCTCTAGAGGCGATCACAAGCTTGAAGATAGCAAGGAAAGCAAAGTGTGAGCTTATCATTGTAAATCTTATAAGATTTCATTATTGTATTTGCTTGGATTCTTGTTGTATCTTTGTGAAAGCTTGCAAGAGGTTTCTCCACCTCAAGAAGGAGATCTTTCATAGTGTATGAGGGAGTGAGGAGAGTGGATCCTTGGATTAGTCACCCGTCCGGGGTGGATACCAAGTAAATTCTTAGTGTTAGAGTTTGCTCGAGTCTTCCGCTGCGACAAATCATCACGGAGCAAATTGGAGCTAATCACCCCCCTCTAACTCGTCTACCGGTCCCAACAAGTGGTATCAGAGCGAGGTTGTTCTTCTTTGGACTCATCGACAAGAGGGCAAGAGCTAGAGGAAGAAGAAGAAGTTGAAAGAAACCCTAATTTTAAGAAGTCATCATCAAGAGGGTTCAACTTCAAAAATAGAGTTCGGCTACGACACCTGGGCACCTCCACCATTCGACAAGGCGAATTTCAATCTTTGGAAGTCAAAGATTGAAAATTACTTCATGATGGAAATAGAGCAATGGTTTGCTCTAATGGAGGGTTTTGAAGTTCCAACAAACACCAAAGGAAAGCTCCTCAAGAAAAGCAAATGGAATGAGGAGCAAATCAAGAGATGCGAGGCCAATGACAAAGTGACCAAGTTATTGGTCAATCTTTTGCCGAGCAACATCTTGGACAAGATTGGAGAATTCAAAGATGCCAAAGAGCTTTGGAGCAAATTGGCGAGGCTTCATGAAGATTCCTCCATTATACCAAATCAAGACAAATCCGAAGAGGGAGATTCATCGGAGGAAGAAGATTCGGAAGTTGAGAGATGCTCAACATCCGAAGATGAAGTTCAAGAAGCCTCCACTTCAAGGATTGAGGGGGAGCAAAATGTGTCATTGACATCGGATCAAAGAAAAGCTTCAACATCATCATCCGAGGTCAATAAAGAAGAAGAGGAATCGAGTGCCACCTCTACACTCCATGAAGGTATAAAAATTTCAATTAATAAAAATAAAAATCATATCATTTTTTTTAATGTAAGGGAAAAGGGTGTTAGTAATATGAGAGAAGTGTCCTAAGGCAATCGCCTTATGATTGTAATCATTTACTTTAATAAATGAATATTCACTATTTGAGTATACATGTTCATGTATTTGATTGAGATCTTAAACTCATTTACTGAATGTCCGCAATACAATTCACAGCATGAGAGAATTTGTGATGAATTCACAACTAGTGATTATCTCTACATGTGCAATTGTGAAGTATTGAAATTGTCCCTAGTCGATGAATTGATAAATACGGACACTATCAATTCTGTTGAGACTAGCATGGGTTATTCTCTAATCAGCTGATTCTCACTGGCTGGTGACATTGGGATGTCCGGAGATAAACATGAATGCTAGTTAAGGGAACTAGTTCATTGGAGTGACTGGCTGTAAAACTTCATATGGTAATCTACATATAGATATGTCAATGAAGTTCTTACTGCAGCTTAAGTGTGATGTTCCTTTGACTTGCGGTGTTCAAGTCATCTTGGTCATGAAGACTTATACTTTGGCATCTTAAGCAAGCATCTCTAAGGAGGTGTGAACCCAGGATGATTGGGTATAAGCCGAAGTACCCGAAGATGTTTGAACAGCCTACAAAGGATTCACCACTCCTTGCGAGGAGATGTATACCCAAGGCCTATTGTCGGATTGTTACTCGAAGCCTCTGGCCAAAGCATCACATGTTCCGAGTATGAATCTTTCAGAAACATGAGAGTAATTAGAATCCGTTGGACGAGAAAGACATTACTTGGGCTAGGTGTGACGTAGTCAGCCTAGTGGGGACTGACACACATAGACCGTGTCCTGAACTAAGTGGGTATAAGATGGTGAAGGGAATGAGGTACGATTCATTAAAGCTGCTAAAGGGTTTCAGAATTATTTTTGAGGTCAACCATTGATCTTTCGATTAATTGGGGATCATGATGTACTACTAGGTGCCACTCATGATCGTTCTATAATTGGTTGATTATAGACGACCAACATAAATCGAAAGCCTATTTAGTTACACGCACTACGAGTGATCCGAGGGATTTAAAACGAGTTGAAAATTGGATTTTCCGATCAAGAGAGATAAGTCGAATATGAATTTTTCAGAGACGCATCGGAAGCATAAAATGGCTAAGTCTTTTGAAGACTTATTGGACGAATTAAATGAGTTTAATTCGTGTGGTTTTAGCTTGGGTTTGGCCGGCCAAAGAGGGTCCCCACCCTCTTTGTTTGGCCGGCCACAACAAAAGGGAAAAACTGAATTTTTGGTTCAAATTATCAAATAAACCGAGCGTGGTTTGTTTTATAAAATTATGGATAAAGAAATTTATATAAAGAAATTTATATAAAGAGATTTATTTTTCATGGAAATTAAAATGAACCATGGATTGGTTTATTTTATTTTATAAAATCAATAATGGATTGATTTACCATGATAAAGAAATTTATATAAAGAAATTTATTTTTCATGGAAATTAAAATGAACCATAGATTGGTTTATTTTATTTTATAAAATTAATAATGGATTGATTTACCATGATAAAGAAATTTATATAAATAAATTTATATAAAGAAATTTTTATAAAGAAATTTCTTTCCATAAGAAAAGGGAGACATGGTTGTTTTTATCATAAATTAAATTATGATAAAAAACTTGGCATAACGGAATAATTTATAGAAAAATTTATAAGATAAATTTTTTATAAAAATTTATTCCGTTAAAAGGAGACTTGGCGATTAAGAGGCTACTATATAAAGGTACCAAGGCAAGGCTTGGAAATCATTCCAAGAGATCAAGGATTCTTGCCTAGCCTCTCTCCCTCTCCTTCTCTCCCTCTCCCTCTTCTAGTGCCGCCGGCCCTAGAACCCTCCCCCTTTGCCGTGAGCTTCCACCACCAAGAAGAAGCCGAAGAAGAAGAAGAAGCGGGCGCGACTCCTTCCTTCCTCCCGGAATCTTGATTCCGTTCTTCGTTTGGTACTGGTTAGTTTTTCATCTCTCTCTTGGTATTCTTGTCGTGCCTTTGGAGAATCTAGTAGTTCTTGTCGGCACGAAACTCGTGGCTTTGCGAAGTCATCTCGAAGAAAACTCGGCGTGGACGCGAATAGAGGCGGAGCTTCCAAGGGACGCTACGGTTGGATCTCGTCCCTTTCTACGAGTTACGCGAGGTATTAAGTAAATTAGTTTACTTTCTGCAAAATTTTAAATGTATGATCATGTCTCCACAACATAAGATTGCATGCTAGATACGTGGTTAAAATAATTTGAGAAATTATTTATGCTAAACCTTCCGCTGCACGTAATTAAATTTTAAAATTACGAATCCGTATTCATGTCAACATGCACCCGGTCCCAACAAAGGGCACTATAAGAGTAAGTGTCCAAAATTGGTCAAGAAGAAGGTGCTAGTGGCACCCAAGACCAAGGAGAAGCTAAAGGAGGTCGGCCCCGCGACAAAGAAGGATAAGAAGCACATTGTGTGCTTCTCATGCAAACAAAAGGGACATTATTGAAATCAATGTCCAAAGGGGAAGGATCCGACCAAGGCAAAAAGGAGGAGCTCAAATCAAGGGGGAGACTCCAAGAGCAAGACTAAGGTACCATTAGGTAATGGTACTTATTTTCATCATGATAATATGCATGATAGAAATAATTATTATCATCTTAATGTTATTTATCATGAAAATAGGAGGTATGAAAAACCTAAGGAAAAATATAGAGTCTTCCATGCTAGGTCTACCATATCTAAGGATAGAGAAGATTTTAGATCATTTAAGGATAGACCTACCCAACACAAGGCCAAGAAAAACAATTACCAAGGCTATACTAGAAAACCAAGCCTTGAGGAGGTAATGATTGAAAATCAAGTTTTGAGGTCAAAACTTGATAAATTGGAAAAATCCCTTAAGAAGATAGAAAATTTATTTAAGGGATCAAAAAAAATCAAAATATAGATTTAGGAAATCATGGACCCTCTAGGAGCAAGAAAGGTTTGGGATACAAACCTAAAACTAAGAATGATGGTCCATCCTATCATAGAGTTCCATATAGGTATGAAACTCAATCTAGGTCAAAGAGTCAAGTCAAGGCCACAAGGGAAGCCATCCCTAGAGTTGACCAAGATAAGATCAACATGACTAAGGCTTCGGAGAAGTCTAAAAAGGTCATTAGGAAGGTATCAAGGGAAGTTATCCCTAGTGAATACCTAGAACACCCAAGGAGCACCAATAGGTTTTGGGTTCCTAAGAGTGTGTTTGCCACACCCTAGATAGGTCTAGGGAGTGTCAACTCAAATTGGACGGGTAGTTAACCCAACCTTGATGAAGTTGGCACTTTGGGATATTTTCAAGGAGTTATTACCTTTGAAAATGAAGGAAACACTTGTTTACTCTAGGAAGAGTAAAATTTGTGTCAAACTATATTTTGGAAAATTGAACTTTATAAAAGTTGGCACAACTAGATTAGAATCCAAAGATAGGACAAGTTGGGAGTTTTGGCATTATCTTGGAAATTAGGGGCAAAGTTAGGATTATCAATGGCTTAGCGATGAATTATTGATACTTAGATAGGAAATCTAGGTATTTTCTTTTATGCTACTATGCCATGTTTTGTATGCCCTATCACATGTCATGACATCATAATCCATCATTCATATTTTAGTATGAAAATATTACATGTCATGTCATACATGAATCATCTAGCTATAATATTTTCTTTTGAAAATCCTCATATGATGCATGTCATAGTCATTATCATGCATTAATCAAATTTTTATTGAAATTAAGGACATTGACATTAATTGACATCCTAGGTGGATGATCAAAGTTTATAATGCCTAGGTAGAGATGCATGAACCCTTAGTTTAGGGAAAACATGACTTTTATATCTCACTAAGACCATAAGTTGACATGTGTGTGCTTTTGTGACACATTAGAAACAAGTGAGGTGTTAGGAAGATGAACAAAACTCAAGGTGTTGATAAAGTGCATTTATTTGAGTTTTAGGTTCATCAAAACAAGAGTTCAAGTGAACTCCAACCATTGGGAAAGCTAATGTACAAGTCATGTGCATGTAGCCCAAAGAACATGGTTGGATATTGTTTTTGAAAATCATTTCAAAACTATCTTAGAAAACCTTGGTGAAGACTATCTTTTGATAGCACTCATCATTGATGAATTGGATACAAAACAAGTGAAACATTGAAGTATTTCAATGGTTTCCAGTTTTGTGTCAATCTTTGGAAATGAAGGTTATTTTCATATAAAACTATTTTTCCATGATAGTATATGTTATAAATAATGTCAACACAAAATTTTAGGATTTTTCAAATTTTGTAGAATTATTTAGGAGTTTATGAAATTCAATCTGAAATTGTTTTCAAAAATCAGAAACTCCCAATCGATCAGGTGATCGATTGGGACAGTAGCCAATCGATTAGTCAATCGATTGGTAGATCCTTTTGCGGGCACAGAAGCTCGCGTAGTCGATGCGTTGATCGATTACAGTTAGACGTAATCGATCAGTTGATCGATTAAGGCATAGCGTAATCGATTGGTTCCCAACACCAATCGATTGGTAAGACTGAAACTGTCTGTTTTCAGTCCAATAACCCACTTTTGAGTAACCTAACAATCCCTAGACCCTTGAATTACTTTCATAAGTATATTTGGGTAAATTTCATTGTGAAATCAAAAGAGTTTTGGTGAAAACTATAGGGTTACGGAGAGATTTTGATTCAAGTTTTGAATCTCAAAATCTCATCACCTCAAGTTGAGTTCTCCTAAAGGTTTAGAAACTCAAAAATCATTGTTGGTGCAATGATAGAGGTTTAGAGCATGTTTTGAGGGGGCGGTCTTCCTTAAAAGCATGTGGCTGCATTTTTATTTTTGTTAAGAGAAAGGATGAAGATTGGAAATCGTCATCAGGGTGAGCATAGGTCTAAATGAAAGGTATGAGACTTTCATTGGGCTTGCCTCTGACCATATAGACTCTCGGGGAGAGTTTTTGATGTGTGTCAAAGGGGGAGAGATTGAAAGGCTAATAGGGATTAGTCTTTCTCAAACATATTGTCATACATCAAAAAGGGGGAGATTGTTGGTGCAATCTTGGTTAGGTCAGGGTTGACCTAGTTTGACTAAGCTCGGGGTGAGCTTATGTCTGATAAGCTTGGTAAGCTTAAGGTTGGATGTTTCGATGTTTGATAATGATGTTTGAATATCGCATGATGTTTGAATGTCGTATGATATCAAGTGGGTTAAGGTTGACTGGAGACTTGGCACGGGAAAAGTCCTAGTGGGACTAGGCACACCTAGTGGGACTAGGTGAAGTCCAGGTGGATCGGGGATATCGCACGTTGGCATGGGAAAAGACCTAGTGGGACTAGTCACACCTAGTGAGACTAGGTGAAGTCCAGGTGGATCGGGGAGATCGCACGCTGGTACGGGAAAAGTCCTAGTGAGACTAGGCACATCTAGTGGGACTAGGTGAAGTCCAGGTGGATTAGGGAGATCGCACGCTAGCACGGGAAAAGTCCTAGTGGGACTAGGCACATCTAGTGGGACTAGGTGAAGTCCAGGTGGATCGGGGAGATCGCACGCTGGCAAGGTGGAAGTCTACCGAGAGACTAGACCTAACTCGAGGGTTACGTAAATCTGGTTGGGAACCAGGTTAAGTCCGAGCTGGGAGCTAGGCAGTAGAAATCTAGGTTGGTCAAAGGGGTTGACCGAACACTTGGTAGGGGATCCTAGACTTGTGAAATCAAGTTAGGTTGGACTCAATCGATTGGGTAATCGATTGGGTGAATCGATCAACGGATCGATTAGGGCGTTTTGCGCGAGAAAACAGAAGGGTCCTGAATCGATTGAGCAGTCAATTCAGGATATCTGTAATCGATTAGCTAATCGATTAGGGCAGTTTGCACGAGAGAACAGAGGGGCTCTGAATCGATTAGGTAATCGATTCAGGGTGCTCGTAATCGATTGATTAATCGATTACGGTTCGAAAACTAGCCGTTGAACAGCTAAATCCTACGTGGTAATCGATTGGGTAATCGATTCAGAAACCCTAGGCATCGGGTATATAGGTTTTCACGCAGGTTTGGAGCGCAACTCATCCTCCTTCTTCCACGCCATCTCAAGAGAGGCTTTGGGGCTTAGTGTTGCTGCACTTCCAAAGCTCTAGAGGCGATCACAAGCTTGAAGATAGCAAGGAAAGCAAAGTGTGAGCTTATCATTGTAAATCTTGTAAGATTTCATTATTGTATTTGCTTGGATTCTTGTTGTATCTTTGTGAAAGCTTGTAAGAGGTTTCTCCACCTCAAGAAGGAGATCTTTCATAGTGTATGAGGGAGTGAGGAGAGTGGATCCTTGGATTAGTCACCCGTCCGGGGTGGACACCAAGTAAATCCTTAGTGTTAGCGTTTGCTCGAGTCTTCCGCCGTGACAAATCATCACGGAGCAAATCGGAGCTAATTACCCCCCTCTAGCTCGTCTACCGGTCCCAACACATATCACTATAATATCTCTACTCCTCTGTGGTATGCTCAAGATCCTGTGTCTCTTGAGACTCAAAACGAGGGACGGGAAGGACTGGCACCTGTGTCATCGGCGTCAAGGTCGATGCAAAAGCTTGCATGTGTCTTATTACCTCCTCAGTGTGTGCTTGGCGAGCCCGCAAATCTCTCAACTCAGCATCCCTCGCTGCGTCCCTCTGAGCCCACTCTGCGTCCCTCTTAGCCCATTCTGCGCCCCTCCCGGCCCACGTCGACTCTATCGACGTGATTCGAGTCTGCAGGGCTTCATTTTCCTCCCGCAAATGACGAACCTCACTAGAGGTAGAGGAGGAGGATGCTGGACGTCCCCTAACCCCTGTAACTCTCATCTGATCATATGTAATCTTTGCCTGAGAGCCTAGGCCGTATAGGGCGGTCTTCCTCTTCCCACCGACGATATCAAAATAAATCTGATTCACGTCGTCGATGGAAAGAGATTTTGCATCCTCCCCCTCTGCAGTAGGCTGAGACGCATGTGCCTCAGCAACTCTAGTGGTCATTGTTTCCTGGGAAATAAAAATTTAATTAGTCTATATAAATTGTTAAAACAAATAAAATATAAATATAATTAATATACTTACATTGATTGCTAGGGAGCGACGATCGACAAAAGACCCATCTTTTTTCTTGTGGGTCTTGGTGAATAACTCCCAACTAGTGGGAGATATCTCTAGCTCAGCAGCCTGTAAACACAAAATATAATGTTTAAACATATCCAAAAAAACATACTAAATGCCTTTAATAACCTAAATAAAAACTACTTACCAAATCACTGACATGCTGAACAATTGAACGGGATCCAGCAGTGTGCTTCGTGGATCCCGTGCTGGGGCCAGCAATCTCTGAATTGTGATTGGCTCGAGCAATCGCAACATTCTCTTGCCAGTGCTGGCCATCCCAGACAGGTCGCCATGCTGCCCAAATCGTCTCAGGGACCTCTGTAGGCCTATCAGCCTTCTTTCTCCATTTGTAGACCATGTCTCTGTACAATTTGGAGCAGTAGGCATTCCACGTCCTCTTGAATTGCTCCTCTGCACCCTCCTCCCAGGTGTACCTTTTCTGTAAAAAAAAATATGGTTAGTATCAAAAAAGTTATAACATCAAATTAAATATACATCTAAACTACTTACCAAAAACTTCCCGTAATAGAATGTTTTCAAATCTTTTTCTATATGCCCCCATGTCGTCGAAGTGGACAGTCTTTCTTTAAATTTTTTAGTAATATAGGAAGACACCTGATGGCCATCTGGTATAAAACTGTAGAAAAAAATGAGATATATTAGCAAATTTTGATCTAAAATATATAAGAAGTAGGTATACTTGTCACCGACGACTGTAAGTCTAATCTGCTAATCACGGGGTGCAGACATGGTACCTGATTATACATAAAGTTTAGGCAGATAAGAAGAATAGGTAAAACAAAATTCAGTAATTATGAGTGCAAATGGAAACATGCAAATGAAGATAATGTAAATAAAGCTAGCAAAGGGATAATCAAGCATCGTAGTTAATGTTCAATACAAGCAGAACGATCTAAATTAACAACTCATCTTAATACAAACTCTGATTAGTTAATGTTCAATACATCTAACTCATCCTAATCTGATGGAACATATATAATTAACACGCAAGTTTTCATCGCTTGAATCCGTTGATACATCGACCTCCTCACTGCTAGATATTGTAGGATCGGGTCGACCGGCTTGAGGGGGGTGAATAGACGGTTTATGAAAAATAAGCACTAACACTCGTCTTTAAAAAGAAATAAACTTGGTTGCAACAGAGTCGTTGCTTCCAAGGCAGTTGATGCTCAAACAGAAACTCCTTAAGGCGGAGAAGCCTTTACAGTTGTAGCACAAAGAAAGCTTAGAGAGAAAGAGAGTTTACAACTCAATGAATTAATTGAATTCTAAAGTAAAACCTCTAAGTCTATTTATAGCCTAAGAGAATAAATCTGGATTGTTGATTGTTGATCACTTTTCTCTTGGCCGTTGATCCATGGATGTAATCTGGATGGTTGATCTTGGATGAGATTAAATTGCATCCATTGGATTTGATTAAAGGATAATGTAACATTATCCTTTAAGTTTTAATTGTTTTAATTAAAACTTTATCTTTCCTCGAGATGGTTGTTGGAATCTCCATGTCGCTGTTGTAATCTCTAAGTAGCAATATTGGCAACATTTTATTGTCATCTCCCTTTAGTCCAAATGGTAAGTGGGTTAGTGTTTGTTGTTGAGGTCTCGAGTTCGATCCTTCGTGGCACCAATTAATTTTCTCTTTTCTTTTGGGCGCTTGGACTAGTCTTTTTGATTCTTCGTCTTCTGGGTGATTTCTGGCCAACCGGAGTTAGGCTCACCCGAACCCGACTCCGACCTTTCGTCCCTCGAGCGTCCTTCCTCCCGGCTTCTCGTCCCTCGGACACCGCGCACGTCCTTCTCGCTCCACCGGTGTACTCTTCCGCAGCTTCCGCATCCCTCGGATTGTACCAAGCCCGTCAGCTCACTTCCCCGCACAATCCTTCTCGTCCGCTACGTCTTACACTCAACTTCCTCCGTACCTAAGCTCCTGTACACTTAGCAGATGGATTAAAACCAACAGGACCTAACCTAACTTGGTTGATCACATCAAAACCAACTGGGGCACCAACAATCTCCCCCTTTTTGATGTGTATCAACCCAAGTTTAGTTAGGGATAAACAACAAATAATAATAGTATTGTAACAGAATTAAGCATAAAAATTTTTGCAATTAATAATCACAACCTCCCCCTAAACTTAAGCTACTCTCCCCCTTTGATCACAGCAAAAATGGGGCACAAAAAATAGGGAAAGGAAAAAATATGATTAGAACTTAGAAAAATGTGAAACATTTTATTTTGAGCCGTGAATAGATTAAGTGCATATCACCGAAATTTAATTTTTGAATAAAAAATTTTCAAATATTTTTTAAAATTAAAAAATATGAATTTCAATTAAAAATTTATAGAAATTAATTCGTCCATTAGAAAATTTTAAAATTTTTGTACAGGTGGAAGATAAAATTATTGCTTTTTACAAAAATTTCCAAATTAAAATCTATTTTGTATATTCAAAAAAATAAATCATATAGTGGCAGAATAAAAAATTCAAAAATCTCATAAAAAATTTTAAAAAAAAATTTACCAAGTTTAATTGACTATGTGTAGATCTCAAAAAAATCGGTTCTTGCAGAATAAATTAATTTTCTATTTTTAAAGTTAAAATTTTATTTTTCAAAAGAAACTTAATCATAAAATGTGTTAATCTATTTCTAATTTTGCAAGAAAAATTATGCAGTAATAGAAAACTAATTCAAAATTGATTTTGGTATCCAAAATAGATTTCTATCGACAGGATTAACTAAAAATTTGGATGGAATGTAATTCTTTGGCACCTTTTTAAATTGGCCTTTATGATTTTTAAAATACCAATTCAACTTTTCAGGATAACTATTTTTCTTGTGTCGCAAACAGACAATATCACATTCTAATTTCTCAACTAAATTTTTCAGATCAATATTTTCATTTTTTTAATTTAGAATTTTCTTTTTCTAATCTGCAATTAGATTTGAGCAAGGCTTTAACACCAGCATACAATTGATCATGAGGAAGAAAACAAACCTCACTTATCGGATCGCTTTCGAAAAGCGAGGTTCCTTCTTCGTTGTCGCTTTCTGATGTCGCTCCCCCTTCAACACTACTCCCCTCTTGATGACTTGCCATCAGCGCAAGTCCTGCGTACTCTTGAACTTCTGATTCGTCCGACGAGGTCTCGTCCTAGGTGGCCTTCAATGCCTTCTTTTTCTTTGGCTGGTTTTTGATTTTGGGACACTGATCTTTTAGGTGTCCCTCCTCGTTGCAGTTGTAGCATCGGACAGTTCGTTTCTTCGGAGACCGCCTTTTCTTTTGCATTCTCGAAAAGTTATTAGCTTTAAAAAAACTTTTAAACGAACTTACTATTTGCGTTGTCTCGTCGTCCGTCAAGGATTCTGACTCCTTCTCCGTTCTCCTTGTGTTTAGGGCCAGATTCTTCGTCTTTCTAGATCCTGCCCACCGAGATTCGTGTAATTCGAAAATGAAAAACATTTCATCTAATGTACTTACCTCTAAATCTTTGGAGATGTAATAAGCGTCGACGATTGAGCTCCACTCCTGGGTCCTTGGGAAGGCGTTGAGGGCGTATCGAATGGAGTCGCGATTACTTACCGATTCGCCGAGTTGGGTGAGTCCGGAGATTAGCTCCTTTATTTTGGCATGAAGTTCAGCCACCGTTTCTCCTTCCTTCATTTGCAGGTTTATCAGCTGGTTCTGGAGGAGATCCTTTCTTGCCGATTTGGCTTCAGAGGTACCCTCATGAAGTTCTAGGAACTTCTCCCATAATTCTTTTGCGGAGTGGTAGTTGCCGATCCGGTTTACCTCTTGAGTAGGCAAGACTGTTAGGAGGTGGAACTCGGCCTTACCATTAGCAACAGATTCCGACTGCTCCTTCTTATTCCACAAGCTTTCTTCTTTTTCATCCCCGTTCGCATCTTTAGGAACTGCAAAATCATATTTTATTGATAAAAGAATATCAAAATCTGTACGAAAAAATACCTCCATTTTTTTCTTCTAGACGGTGAAATCCCCTTCGAATTTAGGTGGATGAATGTGCGCGCCAGCCATCGTCTTGTTGCTTTCTCAAGCGATTAGTCCTTCAAAAGCGAACCCGCTCTGATACCACTTGTAGGATCGGGTCGACCGGCTAGAGGGGGGTGAATAGACGGTTTATGAAAAATAAACACTAACACTCGTCTTTAAAAAGAAATAAACTTGGTTGCAACAGAGTCGTTGCTTCCAAGGCAGTTGATGCTCAAATAGAAACTCCTTAAGGCGGAGAAGCCTTTACAGTTGTAGCACAAAGAAAGCTTAGAGAGAAAGAGAGTTTACAACTCAATGAATTAATTGAATTCTAAAGTAAAACCTCTAAGTCTATTTATAGCCTAAGAGAATAAATCTGGATTGTTGATTGTTGATCACTTTTCTCTTGGCCGTTGATCCATGGATGTAATCTGGATGGTTGATCTTGGATGGGATTAAATTGCATCCATTGGATTTGATTAAAGGATAATGTAACATTATCCTTTAAGTTTTAATTATTTTAATTAAAACTTTATCTTTCCTCGAGATGGTTGTTGAAATCTCCATGTCACTGTTGTAATCTCTAAGTAGCAATATTGACAATATTTTATTGTCATTGCCCTTTAGTCCAAATGGTAAGTGGGTTAGTGTTTGTTGTTGAGGTCTCGAGTTCGATCCTTCGTGGCACCAATTAATTTTCTCTTTTCTTTTGGGCGCTTGGACTAGTCTTTTTGATTCTTCGTCTTCTGGGTGATTTCTGGCCAACCGGAGTTAGGCTCACCCGAACCCGACTCCGACCTTTCGTCCCTCGAGCGTCCTTCCTCCCGGCTTCTCGTCCCTCGGACACCGCGCACGTCCTTCTCGCTCCACCGGTGTACTCTTCCGCAGCTTCCGCGTCCCTCGGATTGTACCAAGCCCGTCGGCTCACTTCCCCGCACAATCCTTCTCGTCCGCTACGTCTTACACTCGACTTCCTCCGTACCTAAGCTCCTGCACACTTAGCAGATGGATTAAAACCAACAGGACCTAACCTAACTTGGTTGATCACATCAAAACCAACTGGGGCACCAACAGATATTTCACCATCATCAATTTCCTCGTAAGAGACATTCTCATCTATAAGTAATTGAGATGCTGATTGTATTTCTGAATCAACGGAGTTGATTATAACTTCTTCATTTTGATAAGCATCGGAGTTTTGGACAGTGATCGTATTTGGCATTTCAATGGTTGACCTAGGCTTCATTTGACATACAGCAAGTTATTCACTAGGTCGTCTTCTCTTAGTTGGGTACTCCAGATAAAATACTTGACCAGCTTGCACCGCAAAAATGAAAGGTTCGAACTTGTTGAATCTTTTGCTTGAATTAAACTCAACTAAATTGTATACCCGATGTTTCCTGGTGCCCGTCCTTGGAGTTGGATCATACCAAGAAGACCTGAATAATACACATCTTTTGAAAGGTAACGCTGGGTATTCAACTTCGATAATTTCCTCTAGCTTGCCATAATAGTCAAATTCAGTATCATTATTGTTTGTTGATCCTTTGACACTGATGCCAGAATTATACGTTAGCATCCCTGAATCACGTTGGCCCATATGAAATCTGTATCCATTCACGTAATAACCCGAGTAGACTGTCACAGTACGAAGAGATCCAAATACGAGATTTTTAATTCTTTCGTCTTCTACATTTGAAATTCTGTCATCATTGACCTATAATAGTGGTGGTTGATCAAATTAGATTAATAAGTAATCAATAATTGTTAACAAAAAAATGCATATTAACTCACTTACATATATTTGAAACCAAAATGCAAATTCTTCTTCTATCTTTTGATCTACCTCATTTGCACTTATTGATGGATGTTGAATGTACAACTGTTGTTGGTATAACCTGCCATATGAGTTCATTTGATATCATACCAGAAATTTAATTATATCATTTGGTATTAATTTCATTACAACAAGAGATAATACCTTAGGTGTGGTTTGACATCTTCACAGTTTAAGAGGATATATGTCCTGGCGGTATGATATTCTTGGTCATTTAACCGTCTAGATAGAGTTGAACCCATTGCTCATCTAGGTACTTGAAAATAGAAAGAATGTCTGGGTCAACTGATGGAATATCATCTTAATTGCGTGGACACTTTCGATGTCTGGTTTTCACATTTTCAGCAAAGTAATAGGAGCAAAATGAACTTGCTTCTTCAACCAGATATGCATTACATATTGATCCCTCAACTCTTGCTTTGTTACGCATATTATTCTTTAATTTTTTAAGAAACCTTTCAAAAGGATACATCCATCTGTATTGTACAGGACCACCAATCTGTGTCTCGCTAGGTAAATGAATAGGCAAATGCTCCATTGAATCAAAAAAGCTTGGTGGAAATATTCGCTCAAGCTTACATAGTATTAAAGGAATCTTTGTCTGAAGGCGTAACATATCTGCTACCGTAACAACTCTGGAAGTCAGATTTTTGAAAAAAAGACTTAATTCTGTAAGTGTTTGCCAAACATTATTAGGAAGTAATTCTTGGAAAGCTATTGGAATTAATCTTTGCATAAACACATGACAATCATGACTCTTCATTCCAACCATTTTAAATCTATTCGTTTCCACACAACGAGACATATTAGAGGCATATCCATCTGGGAATTTTATGTTTTTCAACCAAGAACACAATGCTTGCTTACTTTCTTTGTCCAATGTATAACAAGCCTTCGGATATTTACCAGTTGTTTCATTCTGATGCAACTTAGGCTTGCTAACTAATTGTTTTAATTCTTCACGAGATTTTGTTGTATCTTTTGTTTTCCCATACACATTTAAGACAGTATTAATGATGTTATCAAAGAAATTTTTCTCAATATGCATCACATCCAAATTATAACGAATGAGTAAATATTTCCAATATGGAAGCTCCCAAAAAATATTTCTTTTCCTCCAACCACATTTGTTTACTCTAACAATATACTTGTTGATATCATCTGATCCATCCTGATATACTGGTAGAAATCCATAACTATCAATTTCATTTAACACTTCTTCGCCTGACATCCCAACTGGAGGTAGCTTCCTAACTACTTCATTCCTTTTGAAATGTTTCTTATTTCTTCTGAACGGATGATCAAGAGGTAAAAATTTTCGATAATTATCAAACTAAGAAATCTTGCCACTGCAGGGCAAAGAAAATGCATCTGACTGACTCATACAATGTGGACATGCTAACTTTCCAGCTGTGCTCCATCCTGATAACATTGAGTAAGCAGGAAAATCACTAATAGTCCATAACAATGCTGCATGCATATAAAAGTTTGACTTTGTAGCAATGTCATACGTCTCTGAACCTATATTCCATAAATAATTCAGCTCATCTATCAAAGGTTGTAAAAAAACATCTATGTGCCCTTTTGGATTTTGAGGACCTGGAATTAAAACAGTAAGAAACATGAATTCATTTTTCATGCACATCCATGGTGGTAAGTTGTATGGTGTTAAGATAACAGGCCACGATGAATATTGTTGTCCATAACTTCCAAATGGCTGAAATTCATCTGCAGAAAGTCCAAGTCTGACATTACGTGGTTCTATAGCAAAGGAAGAAAATGTTGAATCTAAATGTTTCCATGCAGGGGAATCACAAGGATGCCACATAATGTCTCCATCATGTCCATGGTTTTGATGTCAGATCATATGACTTGCTGTTGCTGCTGATGCATACAAACGTTGGAGTCTAGCAGTCAAAGGAAAGTAATACATGACTTTGTAAGGAATATTTTTCTTCTTCTTCTGATTTACCATTCGAGCAACATGCTTGTAACGAGGATGATTACAGATTTTGCATTCCATCAACTCACTATCTTGGTTCCAAAAGATCATGCAATTATTGACACAATAATGTATCTTCTCAACTGGCAAACCCAAGTCTCTGATTAGTTTTTTAGTGTTGTAGAAACTATCAGTCATGCAATTATCAGTTGGAAGCAACTCTGACATAAGTTGACATATGTCATCATAACATCGTTATGAGAAATGATGTTTTGCCTTCATATTTAATAATCTTGCAGTAGCAGATAATTGAGAATGACCAAAAGGAATACCTTCCCATAATTCTCTTTCACTAGCCTTTAACATATCATACATTTTCTGAACATCAGAAGTAGGTACTTATTCTACATTTGATTGATCAAAAGCATTCATTGCATCGTAAACCATTGATTGCATTGCATCAGCAGGGTTATATGATGTCTCTGGTCCAATTGAGTTCGATGATGATGCAATAGAAGGTCCACCAAATTCATATACATACGGCTCTCCATGACAATACCAGTTGTAATAATCTGGAACAAACACATACCTGGCGATATGAGTTTTCACTGTATCTTCATCACGGAAAGCTATATTTCTACATTTGCGTTGATTACATGGACACTTCAACTCTGTGTCATTCAAACACTCAGGATGACACTTTGCAAAGTTAACAAATTCTTCCACTCCAGCAAAAAATTCGTCACGGATAAATCCATTGTCTAACCTATTATACATCCATGCCTTGTTCGGATACATTGTATCTGAATTCAGATAAGACAATTTAAACAATTCAAACAATTAATCAACAAATTAATCTAATTATTCAAACAATTAATCTAAAATTAATCAAACAAGATCTAATTAATGAATCAACTAATCTAATTAATCAAACAATTAATTATCTTAATAATCTAATTACTCAAACAATTAATCTAAAATTAATCAAACATTTGATCAATTAATTTCACAATTAATGATTTAACAAAGGAAATTATTAACTAAATTAATTAAATGATAAATTAAATTAATAATTAACTGATTAATTATTCAATTAATTAATCAGTTAATTAATTGGCTAAATCCACCGCTACAGCAGGGTGGCCGGCCGCAGCAGGGGTCGCCGGCTGTAGCAGGCGTAGCCGGCAGCAGTAGGCGTCGCCGGCCGCAACATGCGTCGGTCGGCCGCGCGGCCGCAGCAGGCGCCACACACCCGCAGTAGGCCGCGAGCCGCCCCGCTGGGCCGCGACCGGCCGCGCTTGCCCGCGAGGGGCCGCGCGAGGCCGCGCGAGGCCGCGCGCGGCCATGCCAAGCCGATGCTACCCGGAGAAGACGCCGCCGTCGCAAAAGCACAAACCAACTACGAAAATCAGGGAAATGTGGCTTAGCTCGCGTACTTGGGATCGGAGGAGGGTTTGCCGGAGGAGAATCGCCGAGAGGGAAGATCGAGCTAGGGTTCGCGTGGCCGCGGGGGAAGGGGGTCGTCGCCTTTTTTAAGTATTATTGCGACGGATTAACTTGTCCGTCGCAACTTAGCGACGACTTTGACCTAATCCGTCGCTATATTTAGGGGTTTGACCCGCCGCCTAACCCTAGCGACGGACTTTGACCGTGTCCGTCGCTAAATTCAGGGATTTGACTTGGCGCGCAATCCTAGCGACGGATACTATATATCCGTCGCCAATAGCGACGGACTATTTAAAAAGTCTGTCGCTATATGCTAATATTTTTGTAGTGTACATTATTGTGACTACATATTAACAAAAAATTATTAACATCTAATAGATGTCAACTACTATTTATATGTAAAAAAAATGATAAGTATAGATTCTTCTAATGGATGCATAAAATAAAAGAAGTATAAGACTTCAACAATTTCATTTTTCATAAATTCAAATTAAGGTTAAACTTTTAATGGTCATGTGGAATTTTTTATTTTTACTTTTCTTTATTATCTAGAAGTCTGAGATTAAGGGTATTTCAATCAAAATAATTTTAGTTATCAATTAGGATATAGGTTAGTAAAATAATTAGCTATTTTTATCATTTACTTTTTTTTCCTTTTTGACTTCAAGTCAAAGAAAATTAAGTGTTATTTTTTAAATACTGGGACAAATTGTTATTTGATAGAAAACACAAGGAGGGCTTAAAGCTAAATAACTGTAATCCCCCATGTGTTTTTTTATCAAGTAGCAGCCACCCCCCTCGATATTTATAAAACAACACTTGACTCCCTTGTGAATATTACCGTACACAAATTTATTCGGGATGGATAATTAACTAATACATCAAGTATTATTATCATGAGATCTGAAAATCAATTTCTTACTAATAGTTAGGTTCCTGCTCTTAGCACTGGTTATTGTTTGGACTAGTAACTACCTGTGATGTATCTCCTTTCGTAAAATCTAAAGATGGACTGTGAAGCTTACTTATAGTAAGCGTTATTATTTTGACCAGGTACAAATGTCGTATACATCTCAAATATGTTTTTAATTTAAAATATTTTAACTTAATACTAACTCTTAAATTCTAAAAAGTAAAATTTTACATTGAAAATTTTAAAAATAAGTAAATTCATGCTGTTTTCATTTTTCAAATTTTTTTAATTCCTGATTATATTAATAAAATTAAAATTTTATTTATTTTTTAAAATTCTTAATAAAATTTTATTTTTAGATTTAAGAATTAAATTAGAATATTAAATATAAAAAAATTCAAATCGAATTTTTTTTCGAATGTGCACGGATATACAACACAAAAATCATATATATATATATATATATATATATATATATGAATTTTAAATTTTCTTAGAATATTTTTAAAAATAATAATATAAATTTTATTTATTAAAGTAATGTTTAATTAAAAATATTAAGGATGGCAATGTCCATAGTCAAAGTAAAAAGGCCATGACAAATAAGTTTAAATAAATTTGAAAAAATAAATTAGTTCAATCATCATCTAATTTGTTAAAGTAATATTTATTTATTTCCCAAAAATTTTATGTATGTGAGATCGTTTTTTTTTTAAAAAAAAAAAGGAACCCGGCCTCCCTTTAGTTGTTCAACCAAAATTTGTTATCCGCCATTGACGACTCGTGAATAAACCACAATCGAACTAAACCTCGATTAAGCCAGACGACTAAATGTGGCTCTCCATATACAATTCTACGGAGGATCTTCCATGAGAATTGCTATATGAATATCATCAATCATCATCAAGATGGATACACATGCTAGAAAGAAAGTAAAGAACAAAGAACACCTAAAAAGTTCCTTGATCATAGAAATAAGTAAATTGTAGAATTGTAACATAATATATGAGACCAAAAAAGGAATAAACTAATTCCAAAATGTATGAAAGTAATTTCAAATCTCACTCCATCCCCTGTATACACACACACATTGCCATGTTATCTCCATTCCTCCAAGGATTGCAAAAGCAACAGCAAATGGATGTGCTCGAGTGGATGAAGCTTGCTGTGTGCCAAAGGATAACAGCAACAAGAGCCAGCAGAAGAGTGATGTCCCTCGCTGCCTATTTGCACCATCAGGCTTTTGGGATCACAGAGTTCAAGAGAGTTCGCAAGAGCAGAGGAGTAAGTGTTCGAGCAGGAAGGCATGCTGAGGATTCGCTGCGACATCACAGAGTTCAAGAGAGTTCGCAAGAGCACTGTAATTAGTACTCTGCTTTGCTAGGAGAGTACTGCAAGTAGTAGTTTAGCAGGAAAAAAATAAGAAAGGTTGTTACAAGGATTCTGTATTCTGATTTCGAGATGTTCAAGTAGGCAGAGTAAAATTTGCGCACACATTTTAGAAACAATGCCACGAGGTTTCAACTCTGATAAGATTACCAAAATGCAAATTTCAGCTCTTGTGCAATCGAGTAGAAAGAAAAAAGGGTTTAGGAAAAGAAAAAAGGGTTTAGGAACATGCACCTGGTCAAAACTGTGAGTTGCTTTTGAGGGAACAGCATGAACCTGAAGGTGACTCAGGGTGGAGGCGTTGAGGGACCTGGAAATGAATTATCAAACAAGCAATAAGTTTGCAATTTAGAGGTTAAATTTCACTAGACTCTCCCTTTCAACCTGAGATAATGATTGCTTATTACAGGCACTTATTGCAGTTTTGTATACAATTTGAGGTTACATGTGGAGAAGCTTTTGTATCCTACAGTTCCCGACAAGAACTAGGTTAAAAATATATATATATGAAATAGTGGAATTTGTACATCTATAGTAGAATGAACATTTAAACATCCTGTAGAGCTATACAGTATCCACAGGGAAAACGTGGGAACTATTTCTAAAGAAGGGATCCTTATCTTTCCACTTGTAGAAAATTGACTTTCACATATACAGTATACCCCTTAGCAGCCTGCAGCCTTTAGAAAGTTGTCGTATGGGCTTGACGCCGGGAGCTTGAGGCACTGGGGCTGGTAAAGTAAGTCGACGGGTACCAAAGTATTGTTTCCTGTGTTGCTGTGTTTTCTCTGGATGTCTACAAGGTCTTCATCCAGGAAAGGATTGCTACTCTGCACCCACATGATCAAGCCTTTAGCTTAATAGGCAAAATCATTATTTTTGTTTCATACAAATAAATAAATGTCTAGAGACGCAGATGCTTTCAATGAACTCATAAAGACAGTTTAAGTCATCAAGAAATGCATGGCATAGATGCTTACAAAATGAGGATGGGAGAAACTTGCAAAAAAGAAAAAACTCAAACACGAAGATTTGTAGAGATGGAAACCAAAGAGCACAATTTGCCTGATTTATATTTAAAAAAAAAGACAATTTTAAAATTCTTTCAAAATAAAACAAGTTACAAAATTTGATTAGAGTATCAAGAACAAACTAAAAACTAAATTCCTCCAAGTTGCAGAATCAACATTTTGGAAGAAAACGAGAAGATACGCAACATTAGCATTCCAAAAAAAAAAAAAATCTTGCTAGAGAAGTTCAAGGAGAGCATAATGGCAACAAACCATCATCATCATCCTTATTTTTTTACTTGCAAATTGATGGCTTATAAATCCTATGTGCTCTAGTACCTTTGCTACTTGGTCGATCTCGGAGCATGGATACTTTTGCATTCCATATTGGTCCTCCAGGGAGCCAACATCTAAAATATAATGTTTCTGTTGTGTGTTCGCAAAGACAGACATTTTCTGCTGTTTTCCCATCATAAGAGCCTCACAATAATTAGCCATCTCTTTAAATGGTACATCGGAGGTTGTTGACACTGAAAATCTTCCAACTTTCCATGCTGTATCGAAGACCTGCACAACCAGCTGTGAGTAAATAATAAAGTGACAAGGCAGCACACGGCTACTTCTTCACCAAGTAATAAAGACGCAATGTTAACATCATATTATTTGCTAGAGGTTTTTGTATCAAATAGGAATTAATTGGTTTTTCCTCTGGCAGTTTTGCAAAGGATATGGTAGTTGACTAATTTTGCCTTCTAGAACTACACATTTTGCTCTAATTATTAATTATATTATAAAGCTCGGTCCATGAAAACATTTAATTTCATTCCACTCAACCGTGAATTCAATTTGCATTTAACAAATTATAAGCCAAAAAATATGATTGATATTCAAGTTAAAATGAAAAGTCTTGCTCCAATTTCCAAGTTATCTTTTGGGTGGTCAGGCTCAACAATAGCAGGTATTCTTCCTAATCTTAAGCTGATCAATTTAATTCTGTTATACGGGTAGGAGAATTTCTTATGTAAAAATTAAAAAGTGAACCATGAAAATGTAGTCTATATCAGAAACTACAAGTGACTTCAGTATGCATGATTGTTTAGGTTTGCACACTAGAAAAATCACTAATCTTAAATATTCTTGCATGATATAGAAACAGAGTACTGGAAAATGCATCAGTGGAACATACTGTCTCTAGAAGCTGATCGACACTAAGAAGATTAGATCTGTCATCAGGCAACTCTGAATGATCACGCCCAGTTCCAAATGATTCAGAAAAGTCCTCATCAAGCAAAAGAGCAGAGGTGACCTGTAAAACAAAAATAAAAATAAAAATGTTTCAATGATGGAGCATTCAAATCTCAAGGAGCACTTAAAATTCATGAGCCTTACCTCCTTTTCACTTTTGGACTCAAATGGCAAAAACTGCCCAGATGATTTCATGAATTGAGGTCCAAGCGGACAAATATCATCAGGTAAGAAATCACTTAGCAATTGATTTCTTATATTGAATTGCTCTGACTGCAGAAACATTTAAAAGTTAATGGGAAACTGATTGTGAACAAGTAGTCATGCATCTGATGAATACAGACATCCAGTACAATTGAGGATTACCTCTGATAAATCACTTAAGCTGTTCATGATCACAGAAACTATGGATTCTTTAGTCTGGCTTTCTGTAAGTTCTATGGCCTGAAGAGATATCAACGCTTTGTTATCATCCTCTTGTGACCCGTAAGTTACCAAAGAATTGCCAACTGTAGTTTTCACAGCTTGAAGTTTGGAGTTCCCAACCAATTGGAGAAATGGATCAAGCTGGACAAGGATATCTTTATGAGAATTATTAGGTTCATAGAAGTACATAAGCTGGTTTTGTGGCAAATACATCATAAAATATAGTCAATCAACTGCCGAGATTAGCATAACACAATATTTCATCAAATTGAAGTTTATAGGACGATGACAGCTATTGTTTGAGAAGTAATAGCAGTATAAGCTTATTTCAGTGGCAATTTGCCTCATGAAAAATATTAGTAATTATCTGTCAAGGTTGTTAGAGTAAGATAATATTTGATCCTATCAAAAAGCTGATAAGACAGGAATTTTATTGGATGCAAAATCTTACCAAATTCCAAATAGTACCAAAGGGGTTGCCTTTCCAAGTACTAATCACTAATC
Source organism: Boesenbergia rotunda (assembly GCA_024364735.1). NCBI lineage: Eukaryota > Viridiplantae > Streptophyta > Magnoliopsida > Zingiberales > Zingiberaceae > Boesenbergia > Boesenbergia rotunda. The sequence goes on along the minus strand of JAGFNQ010000556.1, from coordinate 470,948 downwards.
AGGATACATTTTTTTCTTTTACTAGAATGCCAAAAAAGTGATATGTAGCAATCCGAACAATATGACGACATTAGCAGCATGATGAGCATCACATAAAGTATGAATTTTTAAGTGGCTACAAAACTACAAAAGGCTCCCTTTTGGAATAGCCATCAGTTTTTTTCTCTAGTACTGCCAAACTTTAGCTGATTAGCAAGAATAAGTATGCTCTTAGAATGTAGAACGAAAGGGTAAAGAAGCTCCAAAAAGAGAACTGCAAGTGTGCATACTGTTTTCTCGTTGATGGTTGACTGCACAATTGAAATTAGGGGAGTGATATTAAATGCTTTTGAAGCAAATATGAACATAGCTGTGGCGAGAGTAAGAAGGGAACGCCGACGTGATGGCGGAAGCAACCCTACATAAAATCACACCAAAGGTCAACAAGATGATTTCTTATGGAACACTAAAAATACCTATGTCAGTTGTGAAGGGAATAAAACATGCAAACAACAATTAAACCAAAGAACCAATGTTTATCCGTTACTTGAGATAGGTTATATATACCTTGTGCCACCATCAAGCCCAATGTAGATTGTATCACTAGTAATATCCAAACCATTTAGATCTGTTCTTCATTATGTTAACCCCACTAGGTGGAAAAGAAATCCAACTATTGGTTTCCTTTAGTTAAACCAATAATTAAATTTAGAATCATTCAATTTAATTAATTAAAATGATATGTTGAATTTAGCAAATTGTTTTGATTAACTTGTGAATTTAAATCACAAATTATTAATTGTACACAAAACATTCAAATATTTATCCATTTTATCTTTGACATGTTTGATTATCTTCAAAGAATAGTATACTGATTTGTCTTTGCATGGATCTAACAAGATCACACTTTAATCTATCTTCTCTTCTTGATCATTTAGCAAGCAGTTAATATGAAGAAGTGAATTAACCACTAATCTTTTTTTGCTTTTTACAAGTGCTATAAGGTTATCAACCTAAAACACATAATATCTACTTATTTATATCTTACTTCACTCAAACTAAACTTAAAACTAGAGCATATTATTTTAAATGAAAAGAAAACCTTATCAGAATAAAATGGGCATCCACTAACAGCTATCAGGACTATACATTCCACATCAACCTTTATGATACATTTGAGGGTAGTTTAAATTTGATTAGATAACTACCCTACAGGCTACAATCGACCCAAAAAGTGCATTCTCTGTACGCCTTCACTTTCATTCTCAACAAAAAAATATGAATATCTTACCCTCTGTAAGTGAAATGTTTCTCAAAGCAAAAGCAAGCTGAAAACTTCGTGCAAGTGACTCGTGGATTGATGACTGCAAAATCAGAAATAGAAAGATAAATTAATGATAGTTCACCACTTAATGATAGTTTTCTGAAGCTAGATTGTGAAATGTTAATAACCAATGCAGTGTTATTTGTTAAGAAACCATAAACAGAGCATGCATTTGAACACTGAAATCTAAGGCTACAATGTACTGCAGAGTAAGAAAAATGAACCAAACTATAACAGTAGAACCGTCACAGTCTAGGAAAGTAAAATGCAGAAGATTTTATGTATCCCAAAAGAGAACTGTACTTGACCATACTTGCAACAAAATAGGAATTTGATTACCTTTGCTCGAGTAAACAGCAATGTCAGACTATAAGAATGAGCAATTGCTTCATAGTTCTCTGGAGCGTTTTCAGGAAACATAGCCTGGGCCCAAAATGATGAAAGAAGAAGTGTGATTTGACGACTGCTCAATCTTAAAAGAACAGAGTCCTGAATACATGAAGGCAAACAATTTGTGATCAAGTGAGCATACAAAGGGTTAGTTACATAAAGATGGAGCAACTGAATAAATAATACTTGACTGTGTAAAGCTATTGACCTTATTTGACTTGCCCACTGGAATATTATCTTCTGTTAAAGATGGAGGTCCTTTGATGCTAGGAGTACGGCTTTGAGATGACTGCACCTTAAAAAGCTTCACGTCTTTACTGTTTTCTTGTCCAATATGACTAGGAACCCTGCTCATATTCTGTTTGTATGCTTTTTCTGTCACAGATACCTTTTCCCATCTGAGCTTCTCAAACAAAGCAGCTGATGATGAAAAGACGGAAACAGTTCTTGAGAGTGTTCTCTGAAGATCGATGTCTTTAAGTAATTCTGGAGTCACCGATCTAGGTTGAGGAGATACAGAAGATGGAACAAGAACAACGGAGAATATACGGTGAGCACCCACACGTGTTTCATGATCAGGGTGAACCATTGCTAAGAGCAATTGATGCATCAAAGTTTCAGGAAACGCCTGAAATGCATGATGAGGAGAATGAATTACAGGCTTATGGCTAAAAAAATTAAACTAGAATATGTATAGTTGACCAACCTTATTCCGATATGATAAATTTGGAACAGATGCAATTATCTGCGCAGTACGATACACTACGGCAATAGTTGACCTTGCCATTGCCAAATTCAATGATAAATTCTCTAACATAACAGCCATCATGTCGAGAACAGGCCCAGCATCATCAATCTGTTGACAGACACCACATCAATGTCATAATTTATAGTAAGAAAGGTCTCTCAAATCTAGCTCACAAAAAACTCCTTACTAAAATATATTCTTTTTTAAGGACCTTTTTCAAAAACCTGGTTTTAAAGAGATAGATAAGTTGAAATACATGCTTAATCTTACTATTGACATTCAGACAAGCAATTGTAAATAGAACATCAAATATAAATCTATAGCTAAGCACCTTGTATGGTTTTGGCCTTCTATTTTCTTTTCAAAAAAAATTCAGAAAAGCAACAATACCTTTTTAGATAAATGAACGATGCACTCATCTAGTGCATTTCGAAAATTGTCATTCCACTTGATGATGTCATCACCCATATGCTTATTACCAAGTGCACAATGCATGGATTTACGTAAATGTTTCACAAGATCACTTATTGGACCAATAATTGCTGCAGATGCTTGTGCTTTAGACTGCTCAGCCAGACGAGCAGTAACTTCAACTATATTCAACTGAATGTCTGGTTGTTTTAAAATAGTCTTGTGCTCAAGATGCTTGACCAGTATCGATATCAGTAGAGATGCATTTTGTCCTGTGAGGTGAGAAAAAAATGAACTCTCAAGAAAAATACAAACACAAAAAACAAAGAAAATTGTAAAACAAAAACTTTTACCATCCTTTTCCATCAATAACTGCATATCACATAAGACATATCGAGCAAGACCATTTTGTGCAGGCCACGATCCATTATTATCAAAATAATAAAATAAAGACTCCAAAACACGCCGCAGAGTAGTTGCTTCTTTGGCTAGCTTTGCCATGTTACACAAGCAAACCCTAGACCAAAAGCCAGGACTGTTCTTCTCATCCCTGTTAAATGTACATGGGTGGGTATAAATACTTAGACAAGTTGAGAAGCATTAAAACTACTTTACAGTTTAAACCTACAGGATGAAACTCTTACAAAGTCAAATTAAGTTCTCCTTTGTCATTTACAATACTTTTCCAGGAAGGAATCCTAGAAATGATAAAAGGAGAAGGAGATACATGACCCTCAGTTTTAAGAACTTCCTGTACCCACCGGCTCTGTTCACTTCCTTGATCATCCTCTGATTTCTTTTTGGTATCTCCATAGTTCTCCAAGACAGCAGAAACAATCTATATTGTACAAAAGACATGAATCTTAAAAAAACAAAATAAATTTTATAACAATCCTAGTATACAATCTAGAAAGATAGTAAATGTTCCTTGAACAAGAACTTAGCAACTAGTGGTGAATGTTTAGTAATTTTAACCATTAAAAAAAGTTTTCATACAATATAATGAGAGGTTTGTGAAGGACAAAACAAAAGTTTTAGAATAAATTGTATTGAGTCAAGATATGCCCACTGTGGTTCATGATACACTGATAGTTATTGGATATTCTGGACAGTAATTGAAGTGTCATTTTCAACATTTTTTATACTTGTGAATTGTATTCTGTTACATATTTGTAGGTTGCTTTCCTCACGACTTTAGCTTTTCAGGATTATCTATAATTGGTTATCCAATCAAATCTTATCCAGGCACAGAAGCATACGAGACAAGTTCCAATGTCAGCTCATTACTCACTCCTTTTCTCTTGTTACATAATATACGCCCATAATGGATCATGGATTCATTCCTACTCTTATTATAAGCATTTTTTACCCATGACTCAATCTTAGTATGGCTAAATCATGAAGAAAGGCATTAAACCATGCATCTTAAATTTGGGCCTTTCCGAACAGCATAAGGTTTTTTGCAAGTGGTCGCTCAATCAAATCTCAACATCTAAGAACTTACTTGGGAAGGCACAAGAATTACTCAAACAAGAAAGTTCTGCAAGTCTTCTCATACAACTTCATAAATCACCATGGAAAACAAAGACACTCGCCCATAAGTCTAAAAGAAAAATCACATCCAGGGTTTTATAAGCACAATGACATTAGGATTATCGAATTAGCATTTGTTGCTTTCTTTTTCTTAAGTTTTTTTATTCTCTTGATAATTAGTTGATACTATATTATACCATGTACAATGTGCTACAGTCTACAAATCATGAAAGTCCAATCTTAACTTAGACAAAGTGGAAAACCAGACATTGGTTTGTTTTTAGTTCATTCACTGAAACTCAAAGTTAAATTCTCGCTTGGTGAAACTAAAATTCAACTTCATGAAAGTATTTATATTATGAGGAAGAGTGTCGTTCAAGCTAGCTGTTTTGTACATAAAAGAAGGCTGCATTGATATAATTCATAGTTCAGTTTATTGGAAATTTGAAAAGTATAAAATGTGCTTACACTGTTGAATTCTGCGGAGATATGAGAATGCTCACCCATAAACCAAACCTACATGTCATTACAAAGGGACAACATATGAACTTCACTGGATCACTAACAAGAAATAGAATGATCAATGAATTATACAGAGAATATTATGATTGAAAATATTGACTTGAATTGAACAGAGAGTAATATAAAATGATCTGAATTACTCATAATTGAGTTATATCAGAATGCGAAATTTACTTTTGTTATATCGATTTTTAATTAAATATAAGATGCATTATTCGTAGGTTTGTGAACATAATGATTTAAGTAAAGCAAGTCCAGTTTTAATTCAATCTGATTTTAATTTATAGAATTTAATTAATCCAAGTTAATTACATTTGATTTTAAATAATTTAATTTAATTACTTAATCATATAAGATTAATTTTGATTTAATTTAATTACTTAATCAATTTTATGGAAGTCTGATTTTACTTCAATTCATTAAATTAATTAACTTGATTTGGTTTCAATTATCTTTAAAATCAGGTTCAACTAAAATCAGACTTGCCGTGATAAGGATGATATAAATGTATTTTCATTAGTCAAGGTCAACCAATTTTTTAACTTAATGGTTTACTTAGATTGGGAAATGATTCTCTATCAAACAATCTATTTTGGCTGGTTTTCAAAAATAAGAATTGCACCCACTTAAAAAGTGTTCCTAGCTCAGCAACTGAAGTGGTTCATTAAGTTCATATTTAAAAGATGTTATGACACCAAGATTCAGAAATTTATGAAATCATGAGTTAAAATGAAATATGAAATGGTAAAAAAATAATACTAGGCTAAATACCAATGAAGACAGAGCTTGCAACCCTGCTGCACGTAAACAGCATGCTTTCTCATCATCACCCAATTCTTGAGCTATACTGCACAATTTAGGAATCAGACCTTCTATACTGAACTGGTGTGTGCCATCCACCTATAATTGGTAGCAGCATCATGATGTGAGATTTGTCAAAAGTAGGCAAGTAGATTAAGACAGCAAAATGTAGATATGTAACAGAGAAGAACTTTACTTGGCTATTAATAAAGTCAAAAAGTGTATAGCAACCTATAGTTTGCACTTCAGCTTGTCTTGTTTGATCAAAAAGGGTGTGTATGATGTTCAGTAAACTACTTGCAAATAGAGGCCTGAAAAAGATAAATTCATATAATAGGTCATGTCTCCAAATTATCATAGTCATACATTAGCAAGTATATCTCAAAATCAAAGGAAAAGATCAATGGAAATAAAATTCTTATGGAGTTTATTACAGTTTTATATACAGTGTTAGAAGCATAAATGGAAGAGTGGGTCAAATCTACAGAATGTAGGTAACATGCTTCAGAGGCTGGCAACTTATTAGATTCCTGATTTCTTGTATATGTTCTCTCACAGAATATTTAAGTAATTGTGTCGCCCCATAATAAAATTGGAAGCTTGCTATATGGAATTTGGAATCAGATGTGTAACCACTAACCACTTCTTAGAAACCAAACATTTTATTCTACATTTCATGCACTCTCATCCGATCATACATGTCCTAATTCATGTGCTTAGTGTCATTCACCAATAATGCAATCGTGAGGAAAGTCACGATAATTTGTGTAGATTGACAAAAGGTAAACATAATCAAGAAGAAACAAATAATAATACCATAAATTCAAATCTTACATTTGCTCTTTGCAAGTAATCACCAATTTACGGTAGATACACATCACAATCTTAACATAGCCGAAGTGTTCACTTCGCAGCTCCTTGTAACATCTCTGCTCCAAATATTCTGTTATCTGACAAATAAGCCACAAAATATATAAATATGGAAGCTAATAGCAACAGATGAGTATAGGATGAAAAATCGCAGACAAGCAGAAGAAAATATCAACTTAGATATAACAGATGGGATAAAAGTCAACTGAAGCGTGCCAGAGGAAATGAGGAATAAAGAAAATCATAGTCTAATCAGATTGAAAATTAAAGCTCAGCTCCTCGGAAGGCATTATATGTGGTCTCTGAAGTTCTGAACTACTTGAATCAAATAACCCTTTTAAGGGGGGAAATTGTTAGTAAGCAGAGAAATAGACAAGGTAACTGATGCCCTTGCTCATGTGTGATGTTTTGATAGGAACAAAAAAAACATGTTTCTGCTCCTTGGAAGAATTCCTGATGGACATAGCTAAGTCCATTCTTCAGGACAAAGAGGCAGGACAGCAGGTATTCAGACATGGAAGATCAAGAAAAAAAAGAAAATGTTGGTAATTGAAGTTTAATGTGTATACTGGGCAATTTTTGTGTCTCTTCTTTACGGTTTTCTTTGTTGTGCTTCTTTGCAGGTAGGATGTTGTTCAACTCTTAACACAAAGTCATCTTAAAGTAACCAAACAAAGAAGACAATACTTTACCTTTGGAATGCGAAGTGGGTTTCTAGAAGCATATTCACACAACTTCCCAATTTTTCTATCATTTGGTTCTTCATTCTGCAAAGAATTATTTGTTTTTTCACATTAACTGAAGCATTTACTTGAAATCACTGTGATATGATCCAACAAAAATACAAGCAAGCAATCATATCTCGAGTCAACATCATAAACCTTTTAAAAACAGCATTTAATGTATTTGAGAAGGCATGAGTATACCAGTATCATGTATAGCATCCAATGTTACCATAATTTTGTTACAACTTACAAGTACATCATAGTCTATGTGTCAATTTCAACGGTGGTTCAAGGAACTTAGACAAGAAAAATTGGCAGCCAATATATAGATGAACACTCATACACACATGAGAAATTTGTTCTTCACTGTTTGTAATTAATATATTAGGCATGTCCATCGGACATTTATCTGTGCTAACTTGAGACAGAAAACAATCACTGTGTGGCCGAGTATGCATACAGGGTTTATCAAAACACATATGCCTCGTGCCCACCATTACACAATTGGATTGAATATACTGCCAGTCTGCCAAGTTAGTGATTAAAAAGGCCACAATTTACTTTAAGCTTCAACTTGATCAACTAGACCAAGCTAATTACTAGCATTGAACTGAATGAACACCAAAATAACCAGACCATACATAAAGGAACAAATTAAACATTGTATTAATTAATTTCTTTAGGTTCAATTTAAATTGCTAACGTACACAGAATTGACAAAATGAGAAGATATTTTTTAAAGATTTCTATAGTATTTATATAGGCTCAATCTTGCACAAATTTATTTTGTGTAGGCACTACATGTTTTGCTTACCACGGGCATCTTCCATTGTATTTTCACTATTCTGTACTTTGTTATTCTCTAGGTGTGGATGTAAACAAACTTTTTTTTGGATTGTATATAGATTCAATCATGTGGAAATTCTTGCTCCCGCTGAACCATTCAATGAATTTTCTTTTGATAATCTTCTGATTGTAGGAAAATAATCTGGACATCAATTAAAATGATAATAGATGGCATTAGTATTGTCAAAAATATATAAGGTTGGTAGAAAGATAGTTTTCAGTTCTTAATATATCGTCTATGCAAGTTGGTCGTGTTTTTGCAGTAACAATTGTAAGCATAATACAAACATGTAAATGAATGCACGACATATGGTTTGTCGGTTGCAATGGAATTGTTACAATAGATAGCAGACTCCAAACCAAATAACTCAAAAATGGATAGGCTCGCCACAATCCTTGGTATACACATGGTACCTGTACATTGTTTTTTACACGTGAAGGCACTAAATTGATATATTCCTTAAGTTGCGTAAGAACATTAGTGTTGAAGTAGATGAGAAATAAAAAAGGTTTATAGTAGCATGAAGTACCAACAACATGATTCTTATCAACATATTCAATCAGTGAATTGATGCTAGAAAAGTATTCACAGGCAACTGCCAAGTAAAAGATAAGACGTGACACTCAGAAGTCAGAAATAAAAGATAGATAAAATGTCAGAACTATAAATATCACCTGAGATTGAGGAAAAATGTCAGCTAGCAGTTGCTTGTACCGCTTCACTGGTTGTCTAGATCGTGGCCTCAGTGAAGGGCAGAGATAGCACAGACTACCACATGCAGGCAAAACCTTCCTTGACATCACACCCATCTTGTATTCTACAAGAAAAAATTATGGAATCTAAGAAAATTCGAAACACATGCATTGTATGTTCCTGAACCAGTTGAACTCGAACTTTTTAACTATCATAAACCATAATTGCTGATTTTCATATTGCATGGCATTACTAGACCGTGATTGCCGAAACATAATATGTAGACATCCTATCCAAAAAAAATTAATATGTAGACATATAAAATCTAATTAAAACAAGAAAACAACAGAGTAGCATATCAGAAGATTAATATATACGATCATTATACTCGGGATGCTCACATATTTTCACGTATTATACTCGAGATGCTCACATATTTTCACGAATATGCATTACCTAATCAAACCAACAAAGACAAATCCAATCTTTTACCCAAATATCAAGGCTGACGTGTCTAAGAATATTGCATTTTTAATCTAAAGGAATACAAACCAGTCGCCATCTCCCACGTCGGAACCCACAAGCACGTACCTTAGAATAAACCCAGCAAACAATTGCACTAGTAACCGACCGGGTCGAAGGGGAAGATGGAGGGAGACGACCAAGACCCTGCGAAGAGATGGACCGACGAGAAAAAGCAGGATCTTGCTCCAATTCGCGGGAAGACGAAGACAAAGGGGGGAAATAGCTACCTTCCGCCCCCGCCCTTCCTCCCTGTTTCTCACTCTAGCTCTATCGTGGCGATGCCCTTGACCTTGTCCAGGAGAATTCTCGGCCCTCTCCTCTATCCGCGGAGACTGCTTTCGCCCAATAATAATGCGAGAATGGAGAGCGAAACTCGGGGAAATCTAACTGCAGCATGTCGCCACGAAATGCCGATCTTGCATTCAAAGCCCTCTGCCTTTCTTCCATTTTAACCTAATAATTTTGCATTGTCCCTCAATAAACCCTCCTCTTTAAAATGTAAAAATTTCTCCCGTCAAAATAAATCAGAAAGCGAACGTTGATTCCATAAGTTTAATATCAACGTAGTATTTAAAAAAAAAATTTCTATAAAATATATCATAATTAAAAATAAAATCATAAGAATAGAATCATAAATATTTATAATTTGACGTTCTCCCGTTGTACTGTAATCCGAGAGCTAAAAATCCTCTCCTTTTAATCAAACAAAAGATTAAGATTAAGATTAATTTTACTTTCGCCTAAATATAAACCAAATCAAAATTAGTCAAACTCGACTAAAATTTTCATATTAGTTAAGTACTAAAATTTTGAAAAATTTATGATAAAAAATTAAAAGTCAATCAAACACCCTTTTAAAAGATTTTTTATATAAAAATGAAAGAGAAGATTAATTTTTCTTTTTCTTTTTTTTCTTCTCCCATCTCAAGTAATCATAACTAGATATAAGAATAGAGAGGTAAAAAGTGCATTTGATTAAGGATTATTCTTGATAACCCTGATTATCCATCCAAGATTATCAACAAAAATCTTATTTGGTTTTGATAATCAGCGATTCCCAAGTAATGATCGATGCCTGACACGTCAGCAAAAGGGGCATGCAACCAGGAATCGGAAAACCTTAGGGAAGTAAGGTTTTTCTTGATTCCCAGGTTATGAAATTTATCTTTCTAAAATTATCCTTCAATATTTACATTTAAGACGAAAATAACCATTACAATTTATTAACTTTCGAAAACATTATTCACGATCGACGACCGACAACGGCGGCCGGCGACCACCGCCGGCGACGATCGCGGCGACCGCCGTCGGCGACGATCGCGGCGACCGCCGCCGGCGACCACTGCCAGTGACCAAACAAATTCTAAACAAATAAAATTATCTAAACAAATTCTAAAGGGTAATATGGTAAAATATTATATTAAGTTATAAACTATTACCTCCAAACAAACAAGATTTTATTTGATTATCTAAATTGAACCAAACAATTTCAGGTAATATTTCATTCCCCATAATCTTGGTTTGATTACTTGATAATGACATAACCGAGGTTATATATAATAACTTGAACCAAACGCAACCTAAAAAAATTGTTGAAACCGAACTGGAAAGATATTGTAAAAAAACAGAGTTTGTATAGTAATTGAGATTTTCCAATTATGAAGGTTGTTTTTTTTAAATGGTCCAATAAAATATGCAACCAAGAAAATTCTCTTAGTTGTCATTTTTGAAATATAAAATTCGACAATTAATTAATTGTTTGTGAACTTTGACAATTATGAAGGGAAAAACCAAAAAAGTCATGACGCTCAACCACCAATCCGATAGCCATTTATAAAATGATAAATTAAAAAATCAAATAAATCATTCGATAATATTTCATTACTCTTTTCTATAATTCTTCTGTGGAACGATAATCAACTCGATTAAGTTTAAAGTTTTTTAATCAACCATTAGAGTAAATTAAAAAATATTCATAAATATTTATCCACACGAATATCATTTTTAATTATGCTCAATCCTTATATTACTTGATTATCCATTAAATACTCTTAAAATGGTCCAACCATTAATCTATTTGAAAGATCGATGTGGCGTGCAGAGGGGGGGGTAAATGTACTTTTTCGGATTGTTGAACTCTATAGAGATGTTAGCGCAGCGAAAATAATATGTAAAGAAAATAACAATGCTAACAAACCGATTTAGTTGGTATCCACCCCGGCCGGGTGACTAATCCAACAATCCTTCGGCGGATCAAACCCCGGATAACCTCCGGCTAGAACTTGTCGCTCCTTGTGGGTGGAGAAACCTCGCCACAACACCAAGGACACTTAGGGAACAAAGTAGACTACTATCTTGCCTTAGCCAAGCAAGATTCGTCAGGAAACAAGGTAAGAAACGAGCCCCTTTAAATAGGGCTCGAATCTGAAAACAGCCGCTACCAGTCGACTGCCCAAATGGCAGTCGACTGGTCCCACACAGATTCGACCGTTACAGCATAACGTTCAAATTCTGGCCAGCTGTTCCAGTTGGCACCAGTCGACTGCCTATGGGCCAGTCGACTGATCCGAGACCTAAGCCTAGGGTTTCTCTCCGAGTACAAATCTCTCCGCACTCAAACCCTCCCGGCTTAACCCCTGAGTACATGCTCTCATACTCAGCCACTTACAACTCAGTTGACTCTTCACCAGCAGTCTTGACTGTTGCCTTCACGCCTTCTTCATCTTTGGCCCTCGTCCCTCGGATGCGCACACAAGCCTCCAGCTTGCCTCCATGCCACCCTTCACGTACGCCTTGAAGTCCGCGTCCCTCGGCTCATCATCTCCGCTATCCATGGTCCCTCGGATACGCACGTAAGCCTCCGGGTTACCTCCATGTCATCCTTCACCTGAAGACGTCAACCAAGTCCACATATACCTATACACCTGCACACTCATGTACATATGTGAGAACAACACAAGTCCTAACTTAACCATTTTGCCCACACATCAAAATATCATGATCCTCCAGATCATCTCAGGGTCGATTGCCCCAACAATCTCCCCCTTTTTGATGTGTGGCAATATGTTAAGTTAGGTAAACATATAGCAATAATAATAGCAAAAGCAGTTGAAATTCAAGCATAACACACAAGAGGCAACCTCCCCCTTAACCTATGCTTTCTCCCAATTTCAACCCTTATTGCTAATCCCAAGTTAGAATTAAGTTCTCCCAACTTAACTCTAAAGTCACAACCAAACCAAAGTTAAGTTTTAACCAAAACCTAACTTAACACTCAAGTTCTCTCCCTTTGACACCATCAAAAGATTGCCCCAAGCAACCAAACCCTAGGTGCCAAAAAGAACTTAACCAGATTTCTGAAAGACCTTTCAGAAATCACCATACCCACTCTGCCCATTCTATCAGTCGACTGTCCCCAGGGCAGTCGACTGATACGACAGATTTTAAAATTTCAGTCGAAATTCAGAAATGGATTAAAAATTCCAGAAAATCTGGAAAAATGTGAAACTTGGCAAGCATAATTGTTAAGGTATTCCGTACCCTAGAAAAATTTGGTTCATAAAAATTATCAACCGTGCTTGACTTTTGGTACAAATCCAAAATGTTCCAAATAATGCAAGTTTAGTATCAATCTAGAGGTTTAATCATGATATCTAGTGTTTGCCACCACTTATCATTTTGACTTGACACTTGAAATGATTTGCAAACTCCCCTTGTACATATAAATGTTTCTATTTTGACAAAGTCTCCTCCTCATTTTCTTTTGAGTCTAAAGAACCATTCCTTTTTCTTTTTTTTACATATAACACTTTTATTTGATTGTCAGTCAAGTCATGCTAAAAGAGGCGAAAATATAACATTTTGAGCAGATATAACATTTTATGTGATTTCAATCAAAACATGTAGAATGTAACATAAGCACACATATACACATAAAGGATATCAAAATGTTTAGCAAGATACTAGCATTAATCATTTCACACAAACACAATCTTAATAGAAGTAGTATAATGAAAGTGTATAATATATGGAGTAAAAGGCCAACAGTTAACAATCACCATAGTACCTATCAAGGACATTTTCACGGTAATATAAGATCTTAATAAGATAATCATAATGTGATAGACAGAATATATAAAGTCATATGATTTGCCAACAATTGGCCAGTACGAGAGTAGAGAGGGCCAAAAGGCCGGAAGTTATCCAAATACATAAAGGGGAGTGTTTGAGAGGTATAATAACATAACAATACAGAATACTCTCAACACCGAAAGACTCTCAACGACTGCGTCCGATGATCAGAAATACATGTGATCATCACCATCTGGAGGAGGAGGTGGAGGAGCAGGAGGACCCTGATATGATAAATCCCAACGCTGCAGCATCTCGTACATGGTATCCTGCCGGGTCATAAACCCCTGGCAGAACTCTGTCAGACCATGTACTTCTCTCTGAGTAGCTGCCTGGCCCTGCTGTAGACTCTGGACATCTCCCTGAATGGTGTCAACAGACCCACGAAGCCCATGAAGATCTGCCTGCATCTGAGTGAACTCTGCGCGTGTGATCGGCTCAGCGGGCTCCTCACCTGCATCAGCTGCCTCCTGGCGCTCCCTCCACATGAAAACCCCCTGTCTAGACTCAATGCCCGCTAAAGACAATTGGCGGGTGCCAATCTGATCATAGTCTTTTGACAGGTGGCGCACCTGACCACTAGTGACTCGAATGCCAAAACGCAGTTGGAAGAACTCAGTCAACATATGACAAAAAGGCATATAAATCTTTCCATTTACGCTCTGGGACAGGTGACAGATAGAGGCAAACACATGCAGGGACACATCTATATCCAGTCGTCGCTCAAGTGCATACATCATCACTAAGTGTGGCAACCTAATCCTTGCCCTCCCCTTAGTGATGATGGGTAGGAGACATTCTACCACAATCTTGTAGAGCACATGACTGGATGGACTCATGGGTTTCGCGTCAAAAGTACGTTCAGATTCATGTCTGTGTCTCCTGAAATAGTGAACATGAATCTGATCAATGGTGACACCCGGGAAATCAAGTGGTTCAATAATGTTCGGAAAGTAGGTATTGACATTGTTTGAGGCCCGACACTCTAGGAAGCTGGCTAAGACCATGGGTGTGAACGGAATGGTGACACCCGCTACCCTTGACTCATAAACCCGATTATCTAAGTCAAGACAAGTCAGATTCGCATAGAACTCTTTGCACAGGTCAAGATTTACATCATGTTGGCAGTAGACAAGTTGCTCTATGCCGAAATGAGTGATCATTTCAATAATATGTGGTCCCTTCTCCTCAAAGTATGCTTTATTGAGGTATCGACATGGTAGTTGGACAAATTAATTTTGCTCAAACCGCTTTTTGCACTCTATGCTTCTAAATCTAGAGTCATCTGGACCTTGGGGGCTTGGTCGGGATGAGCCCTCACCTCTAGACCTCTTAGAAACAGCCCTAATTTACCAAACATATGCATGCATACCAAGACACCCCCCCCCCAAACAGAGAAAACATCAAGGAACACACACAAAAACCATATTAGTGTTAATGCAAAGTCTAAATGGAGAAATGAACTTTAAACGCTATACCTCTTGGCTCTTTGCATTGTGATTCTTGAAAATCTCGTGTGTAGACTTGAAGAGAGGTTTTCAACAAAACCTAGAGTTAGATCGGAGTGAAAGAAGACCTTAGGGACTGATTTTAGGGCTTAGAAGGAGCTTAGGACGCAAAAGGAGTTGAGAGAAGGTGAAAATCGCCGGGATTGAGCAGCCAAAACCCTAGGTTTTCCTTTCCCGGCGCGCCCTTTCTTTTTATATAGCCCGCGACCCAGTCGACTGCCCCTGGGGCAGTTGACTGGGCAACCCCGTAATTACATTCTGTGAGCATTGCCAGTCAACTGGCTTCCAGCCAGTCGACTGACTTCTGATAGTCTAAATTTCAGAATTTCAGCCCGAATTTCAGAAATGCACTAGTAATTCCACAAACTTTCAAAAATTCTGAAATTTTGCGAGGACATTTGTGGATCCTATATTTACGTAGGAAAAATATAATTTCAGTTAAAGTCATCCCAAATCCCAAGTTTGGTACAAACTCCGAGTTTCATAAGAAAGTATCATAAAACTCTTCTCAAAAGTTCTATTTTGAGCCTCACCTCGATACTACTTCCCATAATCAGTCATAGTCCATTCATAGCATCAAATTATATGGCATTTAGGCATTAAACTCGATTAGTCTCAAGTAAAACTCCAATTTCACCTTTTTCTTCATAATTCTTTCTTTAGTGTGCCAACTATCTAGGATTAAGACTACTCTTAGCCTTTAAAATCTCTTGGCACACCCTATATTCCTTCTTACACTCCTAGAAGGAAACCACCTGAGATCCATTGACCATGGATCTCATTTTGGCTTCCAGAGCTTTCCCTTGAACTCCTAGCCCTAATTATCTCCTTAGGTAGCTCTTTTACAAAGGCAAGGCCACACCGATGCTCCTCCGGTGCTTTTTGCCCTTCCACTACTCCTCTCTTCATTTTCCAAACTTTGCCCTTGGTTAATTCTTTCTTGTTCTCTTTAAGTGGATTTTTCTTACCATTGTTGATCTTTTCTCTACCATAGGCAAATGGCATCCTAGAATATGACATTTTGTTAACCTTTGCCCTTCTAGGTTGGTATACCAATCCTAACCTACCATTCCTAAGTGGTTGATCCTTGTGTATCACGTTTAATCCCTTGGATCCCTTAATGACTCCACCAAGGTTTCTTTCTAACTTATCAAGTTTTGCTCTTAAAATTTGATTTTCCTTTTCTAATATCCTAACGTTAGAATCACTAAACTTAGTTTGATCGTTTCTAGGTCCACCTATTTTTCTAGGCATATTTCTCTCTTTCTTAGAGCTTATGCCTTTATCCTTATTCCTAGGAACCCTAAATTTATCATGCATCACAGAGTTTTTGATGTTTTTGCATACAAAATCGTTTCTATTCCTATCATGATATTTGAAAGCAAAAACATGCATGGGCACACAATTGTTAATTCTATCATCCAAACATGCATTTTGAACATTCATTGAAAAGCTTGAAGCATGAACTGGATTAGAGAGTACCTTCCTTTCCTTTGGTGCTCCCCCTTGATGAATGCTCCTCTTTCTTTCTTCTTTCTCCCATTTCCTGAGGTGCTCCATCTTCTTGAGCTCTCCACTTCTTGGGCATTTTGTATGAAAGTGCCCGAGCTCCTCGCATGTGAAACACCGAATTCTTTTTCTTTTGTATCGTATTTCCTCATTCCTACAACCCACATTAGATTTAATTTGAATGGACTTGGGCTTAGAAATTACCTCCCTTTTACCTAGTGGGCACTTATCCTTGTAGTGCCCC
Source organism: Boesenbergia rotunda (assembly GCA_024364735.1). NCBI lineage: Eukaryota > Viridiplantae > Streptophyta > Magnoliopsida > Zingiberales > Zingiberaceae > Boesenbergia > Boesenbergia rotunda. The sequence goes on along the minus strand of JAGFNQ010000556.1, from coordinate 454,188 downwards.
TTTTTGTTGCAACCAAAGCATACAATATGCTCTTTTGACTTAGCTTTGGTGGAGGTGGAAGTTGTCTCTTGCTCTTGTGAGGATGGAGGTCTCTCCTCCCCCTCAACCCTTGATGATAATTCTTCCTCTTCTTCTCTTGATGAAGTACATGGTTCCTCACTTGATGACACGGGCAATTTCTCATTTTGATCCTCTTGGATTATTTTACTTGCTTCTTTAGATATTTCGATCACCTGAGCTTGTGAAGGGTTCTTGTGAAGTTCTTCCAACTTATTCCATAATTCGCACGCATTTGAATATTTCCCTACATCACTCAAGACATGTTTAGGCAATATATTAATCAAGATATTTATTACCTTCTCATTAGCCCTAGCTTGTTCTTGTTGTTCACTTGTCCAATATCTAGGGCGAAGCTTTTTGCCGTGCTTGTCCTTGGGAATTTCGAATGGATCTTCAACAGTCATTCTACATTCCCAATCCATCCCGAGCCAATTCTTCATTCTATCTTTCCAATAGACAAAATTCTCTTGCTCGTATGATGGTGGTGAGTTGATATCGTCACCCAACTTGTCATCCATGACTCTTTTCCCTCTAGCAAGTGCTCCCTCGGCGGTTAGTCCGATGAAGAGCGGAACTTGCTCTGATACCAACTGAAAGATCGATGTGGCGTGCAGAGGGGGGGGGGTGAATGCACTTTTTCAGATTGTTGAACTCTACAGAGATGTTAGCGCAGCGAAAATAATATGTAAAGAAAATAACAATGCTAACAAACCGATTTAGTTGGTATCCACCCCGGCCGGGTGACTAATCCAACAATCCTTCGGCGGATCAAACCTCGGATAACCTCCGGCTAGAACTCGTCGCTCCTTGTGGGTGGAGAAACCTCGCCACAACACCAAGGACACTTAGGGAGCAAAGTAGACTACTATCTTGCCTTAGCCAAGCAAGATTCGTCAGGAAACAAGGTAAGAAACGAGCCCCTTTAAATAGGGCTCGAATCTGAAAACAGCCGCTACCAGTCGACTGCCCAAATGGCAGTCAACTGGTCCCACTCAGATTCGACCGTTACAGCATAACGTTCAAATTCTGGCTAGCTGTTCCAGTTGGCACCAGTCGACTGCCTATGGGCCAATCGACTGGTCCGAGACCTAAGCCTAGGGTTTCTCTCCGAGTACAAATCTCTCCGCACTCAAACCCTCCCGGCTTAACCCTTGAGTACATGCTCTCATACTCAGCCACTTACAATTCAGTTGACTCTTCACCAGCAGTCTTGACTGTTGCCTTCACGCCTTCTTCATCTTAGGCCCTCGTCCCTCGGATGCGCACACAAGCCTCCAGCTTGCCTCCATGCCACCCTTCACGTACGCCTTGAAGTCCGCGTCCCTCGGCTCATCATCTCCGCTATCCATGGTCCCTCGGATATGCACGTAAGCCTCCGGCTTACCTCCATGCCATCCTTCACCTGAAGACGTCAACCAAGTCCACATATACCTGTACACCTGCACACTCATGTACATATGTGAGAACAACACAAGTCCTAACTTAACCATTTTGCCCATACATCAAAATATCATGATCCTCCAGATCATCTCAGGGCCGATTGCCCCAACACTATTGCCTTACACTATTGCCCATGCACGAGCATTTTGTTATAAAAAATCACACACACACACACATATATATTAATTCCGAGTGTGCCATGAGGTTAGCTCCTCACAATCATTTATAGAGAAATAAATTAAAAAAATCGAATTGTCTATCATATATGTCACGCCCCGAGACCCAAGAGCCGCTGATCCAATAGAAAATTGGACAACACCTCCCCTGTCCGGCGGACAATTTACACATACAAACAATATATATGACAACCCACGCAGTATATATTTGGCCTCAGGCCTCCAAAATAGATAAACACAACGTAAAAGTACCCGACAACTAAGTAAATCATACCTGAACTGCGGACCGGTCCGACTTACGATGAAACAACCAATACACAAAACCCCTTAGGGCACACGACACATGACATATACAAATCACTAAAAGGAATATAAAACAATGCACTACACAGGATAAAACAAAATCCTGCGGTCGCGATGGGTAGGGACTGGCTGCTGGGCTCTTCTGGCGACTCCAAGTATCTCAACCTGAAATAAAAATATATGGCAACGGGGTGAGTCCATAACTCAGTGAATACCCAGCTGATATGCATAGAAAGTTATACTACAATAAGAGTTCCGCTAATACAGTCTCATTTCTACAATAGGGAAAGACTTGAACCGAAAATACTGAGGTAGATACATACCAGAATCCATCTAACCTGAAAAGAGGGTCATAAGTACCAAGAGAATATCAATAGACATATAATCTCAGATAACAAGTCTCCAGAATATGCATGTCAAACAAGTGCAGAAATCAAGTGCAGCAAACAATGCACAATGCAAAATATATACATGGTGCAATGTCATGGTCACCCCCTAACTCCAGTCAAGTCACCGAGACAGGCGATACTGTGTCGGCCGAGTGGGTAGAGCTGTGACACTGTCCGCACTCTGTCATCACTGCTCCTGAGTGACCGAGAGGACAGGATGCTGGTGGAGCTATCACTCCGCCCCATGTATATATGGGGGAGATATTGTTGGATCGGGTTGGTCCGGCTAGAGGAGGGTGAATAGACGAAAACGAAATATGAAATGGAAGGCACTCGTCTTAAAAAAAAACTTGGTCGCAACTAAGAACGTTGCTTCCAAGACGGTTAAAGAAAAAAAATCTCCTTGTGGCGGAGAAGCCTTACAACTGAAGCACACTAGACTTTAGAGAGAATTACAAAAGAATTGAATTTATTGAATCTAAATCTCTAAGCCTATTTATAGGTTGAGTGATATGATCTTGACCGTTGATACAAGATTGAGTTTCATCTTGATCGTAGATCTAAGATTATCTCAACCAGAATTTAAACTCTAATTAAAAGAGATAAATATTATTAATTGCCTCCTTTGATAAAGTCTTTAATCCGATCGGCTCCTTTGATAAAGTCTTTAATCCGATTGCTTTGATAAAGTCTTTAATCCGATTGCTGGATTAAAAAAACTTTAATAAAAGCTTTAATTAAAAGCTTTGAGATAATCAACTTTAATTAAAAGCTTTACGATTTTCGACTTTAATTAAAAGCTTTAATTAAAATCTTTAATAAAAACTTTAATTAAAAGCTTTAATATAAAAGCTTTTATAAAAGACGTCGCGCCTGTCTTGATCCAAGTCCAAGTCAAAGGCAACTTGATTATTCGTAAATAGATCTTCTGGGTGATTTTTGACCAACCGGAATTAGGCTCACCCGAACCCGACTCCAACTCCGACCTTTCGCCCCTCGAGCGCGCTTCCTTCCAGCTTCTCGTCCCTCGGACGTCGAGCACGTCCTTCTTGGTCCACCGGCGTACTCTTCCGCAACTTTCGCGTCCCTCAGATTGCACCAAGCCCGTCGGCCCACTTCCCAGCGCAATTCTTCTCGTCCGCTGCGTCTTACGCTCGACTTCCTCCGTACCTAAGTTCCTGCACACTTAGCAGAGGGATTAAAACCAACAGGACCTAACTTAACTTGGTTGATCACATCAAAACCAACCGGAGCACCAACAATCTCCCCCTTTTTGATGTGCATCAACCCAAGTTTAGTTAGGGATAAACAACAAACAATAAAAAATATTGTAATAGAATTAAAATACATAACCTCCCCCTGAACATAAACTACTCTCCCCCTTTGATCACAGCAAAAATGGGACAAAAAATAGGGAAGGAAAAATATAAATTTCACTTAAATTTTTTTTAATAAATTCAAGTACAAAAAAAATATTAGTTAATTTTGTTTTTCATGAATACCAGAAAATTAATTCAATATTGATTTTGGGACCCAAAATAAATTTTTATCTACGGGGTTAATAAAAAATTTTGGAGGAATATAATTTCTAGGAATTTTTCTAAGCTGGCCCCTATGATTTTTAACTTACCTATTCAGATTTTCAGGATAATTTTTTTTTAATTCTTAAACATGCAATATCATTTTCTAATTTCTCCACTAAATTCTTCAAATTTTCATTTTCTATTTTCAGTTGGTCGGATAGAACAGATGAGCATATTGTGTCAAATCTTTCTTTTAACTCAGAGTTTTCTATCTCCAATTTATTCATCGACTTAAGCATGGATTTTATTACCGAATAGATTCGAGCAGGTGGAAGTAGACATACCTCACTTACCGGGTCGGTTTCGAAGTTAGGATCTTCCTCTTCATTGCTGCTTTCTCCCAAGGTGCTTTCTTCATCTTCGTCTTGGTGGCTTGCCATCAATGCAAGTCCGACAAACTCTTCGGCTTCCGATTCATCTGACGAGGTCTCGTCCCATGTGGCTTTTAGTGCCTTTTCCTTCTTTGACTGATTCTTGAGTTTAGGGCACTGATCTTTAAGGTGTCCCTCCTCATTGCAGTTGTAGCATCGGACCGTTCGTTTTTTCTTTCTTTGCACCTTTTTTGAGCGGTTAGTATTAATGTATTTACATAATTTTCTTACCGCTAGTGCTGTTTCTTCATCATCCGCTGAAGATTCTTCGTCGAGTTGAATCTTCCTTGTTTTTAACGCAATATTATCAGCTTTCCTGTTCTTTTCTACAAAGCGTGATTCGTGAAGTTCCAAAGTAGAAAACAACTCTTCTAAAGTACTTATTTCTAGATTTTTTGAAAATAATATGCATCGATTACCGAGGTCCATTCCGGGGTTCTCGGAAACGCGTTTAGAGCGTACCTTTGAGCATCGCGGTTAGTTACCTTTTCTCCGAGATTTTCGAGGCTTGTTATTAGTTCTTTTACCTTTGCATGTAATCTCGCAACAGATTCTCCGTCTTCCATCCGTAGATTGGTCAGTCGGCTTCGAAGAACATCTCGTCGCGCAAGTTTTGCTTCCGAGGTTCCTTCATGGAGTTCCAAGAACTTTTCCCAAAGTTCCTTCGCCGATTCGTACTTACCGATCCGGTTCACATCTTGCTCTGGGAGGACGGTCAGCAGATGAAATTCTGCCTTTCCATTTGCTACAGCATCAATTTGTTCCTTCTTGTTCCAAGAATCAAGATCTTTGATCTTTCCTTCATTGTCTTTGGGAGCTGCATAGCCATTTTTCATAGTAATTAGTAATTCATAATCTGTAGTAAAAAATACCTGCATCTTCCGTTTCCATGCCGCGAACTGCCCCTCAAATTTAGGCGGGTATATTGCTGGTCCAACCATCTTAAAATTTGCTGCAGTTGGCGGTTAGTCCTTCTGCGGCGGCCTGGCTCTGATACCACTTGTTGGATCAGGTTGGTCCGGCTAGAGGAGGGTGAATAGACGAAAACGAAATATGAAATGGAAGACACTCGTCTTAAAAAAAAACTTGGTCGCAACTAAGAACGTTGCTTCCAAGATGGTTAAAGAAAAAAAATCTCCTTGTGGCGGAGAAGCCTTACAACTGAAGCACACTAGACTTTAGAGAGAATTACAAAAGAATTGAATTTATTGAATCTAAATCTCTAAGCCTATTTATAGGTTGAGTGATATGATCTTGACCGTTGATACAAGATTGAGTTTCATCTTGATCGTAGATCTAAGATTATCTCAACCAGAATTTAAACTCTAATTAAAAGAGATAAATATTATTAATTGCCTCCTTTGATAAAGTCTTTAATCCGATCGGCTCCTTTGATAAAGTCTTTAATTCGATTGCTTTGATAAAGTCTTTAATCTGATTGCTGGATTAAAAAAGCTTTAATAAAAGTTTTAATTAAAAGCTTTGAGATAATCAACTTTAATTAAAAGCTTTACGATTTTCGACTTTAATTAAAAGCTTTAATTAAAATCTTTAATAAAAACTTTAATTAAAAGCTTTAATATAAAAGCTTTTATAAAAGACGTCGCGCCTGTCTTGATCCAAGTCCAAGTCAAAGGCAACTTGACTATTCGTAAATAGATCTTCTGGGTGATTTCTGACCAACCGGAATTAGGCTCACCCGAACCCGACTCCGACCTTTCGCCCCTCGAGCGCGCTTCCTTCCGGCTTCTCGTCCCTCGGACGTCGAGCACGTCCTTCTTGGTCCACCGGCGTACTCTTCCGCAACTTTCGCGTCCCTCAGATTGCACCGAGCCCGTCGGCCCACTTCCCCGCGTAATCCTTCTCATCCGCTGCGTCTTACGCTCGACTTCCTCCGTACCTAAGTTCCTGCACACTTAGCAGAGGGATTAAAACCAACAGGACCTAACTTAACTTGGTTGATCACATCAAAACCAACCGGAGCACCAACAGATATCTCTCTCATCTTCTCTGGTCTATGGGTAGAGAAGGGATCCCTGCTTGCTACCACGCTCCGAAACCACTACCCCTGAGCGGACGAGCGGAGCAATACAGAGCAAATGCACACACCCAGCGGTATCCACTAACCCATGAGTGGCCGTGTGTGCATATCATGTGCCGGAAGACGATTAGGCTCAACCACAAGGGAGTCGCTGATCGCCGGCATGCAACAATGCAAGGATGGTGTATGATGGATACACATACCTCCCTCCCCAAGTCCTCAGTATACTAAGTCTCAGTCTGAAATCCTATAACAGGAAATACAGGTAACCTACAAGGTATACTGGCCGAAATCTACAGATCTCTCAATGTCAAACGCAAGAGATACCTCACGATATCTAAGCATACATATAGATATGACAATACTTGAGACTGTATAGAACTAACTGCATAATAACTGAGGGATAACCAACAAATATCCAGAACAAACATAATAACTCAGGGATAACTAACAAGTATCCAGAACAGGCATAATAACTCAGGGATAACTAACAAGTATCCAGGACAGGCATAATAACTCAGGGATAACTAACAAGTATCCAGGACAGGCATAATAACTCAGGGATAACAAATAAGTATCCAGAACAGACATAATAACTCAGGGATAACTAACAAGTATCCAGAACAGACATAATAACTCAGGGATAACTAACAAGTATCCATAACATGCATAATAACTCAGAGATAACTGACAAGTATCCAGGACAGGCATAATAACTCAGGGATAACAAATAAGTATCCAGAACAGACATAATAACTCAGGGATAACTAACAAGTATCCAGAACAGACATAATAACTCAGGGATAACTAACAAGTATCCAGAACATGCATAATAACTCAGAGATAACTGACAAATATCCAGGATAGGCATAATAACTCAGGGATATCTAACAAGTATCCAGAACAGGCATAATAACTCAGGGATAACTAACAAGTATCCAGGACAGGCATAATAACTCATGGATAACTAACAAGTATCCAGGACGGTCATAATAACTCAGGGATATCTAACAAGTATCTAGAACAGGCATAATAACTCAGGGATAACTAACAAGTATCCAGGACAGACATAATAACTCAGGGATAACTAACAAGTATCCAGAACAGGCATAATAACTCAGGGATAACTAACAAGTATCCAGGACAGGCATAATAACTCAGGGATAACTAACAAGTATCCAGGACAGGCATAATAACTCAGGGATAACTAACAAGTATCCAGAACAGGCATAATAACTCAGGGATAACTAACAAGTATCCAGAACAGGCATAATAACTCAGGGATAACTAACAAGTATCCAGAGCATGCATAATAACTCGGGGATAACTAACAAGTATCCAGAGCATGCATAATAACTCGGGGATATCTAATAAGTATCCAGAACAGACATAATAACTCAGCAAGGATAGCATATAAACTTACTGCTATCTATAACAGTCTATGCATAACAATATGACAATATCAACAAGATAAGTCAAGGGGTACCCGCCTTAAGAGAGATGCTCGTATCAGAAAAGAACCTCCCGTCTGGTAATCAGCAATGATACACCCAATCAAAACCCTGTATCAAAGGTATAATGTTTAGCTATAATAATATATAATTTATAGCTAAATGAGTTATCTCAATTAATTAGGATCATCCTAATTATCCCATTTCATTTAATTAATCACAATTAAATGAGTAGCCCTTAGTTATCCCCAGTTATCTAGATTAGACTCATGTTAGGGTTTCAAAACCCGAATCGATCAAGTTAGGTTATTAGGTTTAATCCCCCAATTAACCCTAATCATGTCACAACCTAACTAAATTAGGCTTTTAACAACTGAATGAATTAATTTCCACCTCCACACACCGAACCCATAACGTATCATAATATTCTGATCAAGATACAATGTATCCCACAGCACAATCTACTAGATTAACAAGAGCAAACCCAACCACTCACGGTAGGTCATAGGAATCAATGTAAACAAGGTAAAACAGGATTCCTTACATCTAAATTTGATCCATTACAGAACACACATTCAAAATTCTAGCTCAAATCATCCCAACAGCCCACTGATCAGTTTCCTACTCAACACTTAGTTCATCCAAAGCTCACAGTGTGGTATTTCAAATCAAACAGAGTTGTAATTCAATTTGGGATACACAACAAGGCATCATTCGAATATAGGACAGAGTAATCCCAAGAACCCATCAAAACTAGAAATCAACTCTCAGAAACTCCTCTAAACAAACCAGAGATAGATTCAAAATCATGCTTCATTACAGCATAAATTTCATACAACTAAGCTGTTGTTCTAAGCTGTTAGTTCATCTCTTGAAATAGATCTATAGCAGAACATATTAAGAGCAAATCAATCCTCAACCAATTCCAACTCTCAACTCAAAACGCAACCTTAATTCAAAGTGAATCCAACAGATCCAAGCAAAAACAAGATCACAATATAAACCAAGATCAAAACTAAAGAACCGATTCTTACCTAGATCAATGGATTCGGCTTCCATCAACAAAATAGACCCCTCGGCAGCATTCCTTGATCCCTACCCTATCCCTCAACACAGGAAACTCAAACGGCACAAAACTAGCCTTATAATCATCGGCGATGATGAGAACCCCTGGGAAACCGAGGTACATCAGACAAATCTCCGAGAAGAACCGCTACCACACAAAAAGAATCAAGGCTTACCTCCGAGAGATCATCAACGGCCTGCTCGCTTGCTCGGAGATTGTTTTGAAGTGAGGGAACGCAATACGATCGCAAGGAAGCCGAGTACTCCCCCAATACACCCGAGTACTCCCCCAATACACCCGTCGTCGCGTGGGGAGAGGGCGTGAGCGAAGATCGCCGGAAGTGGACTTCACCATATCATGGATTCACCTGAAGAGACAGCGGGTGTGAGGTGGTGGTCAGCGGTGACAGCGTCGCGCTCCGGCAAGGCAAGGCGGTGTCACGGAGGAGAAGAGGGAAGAAGAAGGCGCCGGGGAAACGCCGCGGCTAGGGCACGCAAAGGGGAAAAGAAGGGAGGAATCGAGTCGGCGCTGGCTGCGAGCTTCGCGAGGGGAGGAAGAAGAAACGCAGCAGCTTTGGCGGCTGCGGCTAGGGCACGAGGTTATAATAAAGGGAGGGGGGTCTTTTTACAGAAAAGCCCCTCATTTTTCTCCATTTCATACTAAACCCTTATGATTTCTGATTTTTAACATTTAACTCCCCTAGTTTGCTTTACTAGCTCTTAAGCCCTCAAAATATATAATTTTATTCCACCTAACTCCCCGAAACTTCGCCTAAGAGGTCGGAAACCCTAGACTCAATCCGGAAAATTCTCGAAAAATTTTCTGGTCCGGATTTTCAAATCGCCGTATTTTACAATATAAGAGGATATTTTTTTCTCAATTTTATTGGAAATGGATTCTTATCTATTTTACAAATCTATTATGACTAATTTTAGTGTCCAATAGCAAATATATATTGGTGTAAAATGATTAATCAGGTTCGGCCTGGTCACACGAAGATGTTTTTTTTTTGGGTTTACTATGCTTGGATTAGCAGCGACAGTTTAAAATTAAACCTCATTCAAAATCCGGATTAATGATCAATTAGCACTAATACTAGTCAACGCGGGTTGCCCCTCTGTCGATGTTGCATTCAACGCCGTCAAAGTTGGCGTGGTCAGACAGGAACTAGCAAATGGTCTAAAGTCAAAATCACGACCGCTACTTTTTTTGCCATTAACATATTCGAGAAACAAGTCAATCTATGTACTTTTTTAGTTAAAAATATCGTATCATTTTTTAAATTTTCATTTTGTTGTATTTAAAATAAAGTCAAATTGAATTACGGACTTATGAACCGACGATATGTGTTTAATTCACATAACAGGGTCTGAGTTTGGTGAGGCGAAGTTTAAAAATAATATAGGATAATAAAGTTATAAATTAATAATTTTAAAATTAAAGTACATAATTTAAGTATTTAAAAAAAATTGAGTGGTTAGTAAATTACGAATAAGCTTACTCTAAAGTATTACGACACTTGTTAATTTTTTATTTTAAAATGGGCATTATTAGAAATTTGCAATTTACGAAAAAAGCAAAGATATTTCAACAATAAATTATCCTAAAATCTATAATATCAAACTCAATTAATTTTTCAGTTCTAACATTAAAAAAAATTATTCTCACTCACTAGTATAAATTTTCTACTGCAACTCTCTAATATACTCTGATTTATCTAATTATTTTTTTTAACAAAAAAATTCAAATGAGATATAATTTATCTAAAATTCAATATCATTTAACTATAATTACCCAACCAATTTAGCCTAAGTATGAGCTTCAAATTAATTGATCAGGGAAAAAGATCGTGCTCAATTAGATAGAAAATATACTAAAAGATGTGAAATTTATGAGGAAATATATCTCCTTTTGATTTTTTTTTATATACTATAAAAAATAATAAGGACTTCTGATTTCTCACGATAAATGAAAAAAAAAGTAATGATTAATTTGATAGTAAATATATTATATTTTAATTTGAATGGGTTGAATTTTGAAGAAATTATGTATCTTTGGAACTTTATATATAGAGTTGAAATAAAGAAAAATTTATATAGAAAGTGTGGGAATAAATTTTTTTATATAACAATAAATTGAAATTTTCTGGCTAAAATAATAATTTCAAACCTATGTGGTCATTTTATGAAATATACAAAAAAAAATACGGGGCAAATGAAATTTTTTCTTAGTCTCGACTCTCATGGGAATGTAACACGTTATATTGAGATAACTGTCACATAATTCAAGTAACAGGTCACGCTATGGGACATAACATGACCGTTACCTCCTCATCTCTATAATAAAAAAAATTAAGAAAAAGGAAATAAATAACTGTAAATTAACTTTAAATAGCCAATTGCATTTTAAATGTTATTCTCAATCCTTATGTAAAAAAAATCATTTCCATTTTTTATATGTAAAGTTTCATTTATTTCAACTCTCTAATATATATTGATTTATATAATTATCCTCATTATTTTTAAATATAAAAAATTTAAAATGAGATATAACTCCTTTTGGATTCAATATCATATAATTAAAATATAGTATATTTTATATAAAATTGAATATCACTTTTTTTTCGAATGCAGTAATAAGTATAATTCTTTTTAAATTCAGTATATTTAAATTAGAATTTATTATATTTTCTATTAAATTGAGTATAATTTTTTTTCTGTCTAACCAATTGATTAGGAGTTCATACTAATTGATTAGCTTAGAATGAAATGATTAGTCAGTACTTAATTTGATAGAAAATATATTATATTTTAATTAAATGATATTAAATTTATAAAGAATTATACTTTATTTCAGACTTTTTGTATCTAAAAAAAATGAGAGTAATTCGATAAATTTATAATTGAAACACATAAAATTTTATATATAAGGAGTGAAATAAATTTTTTCTGATGAAGAGGGAGTTGAATTTGTATTTAAGAAGTTTAGATAATTTTCCTAATAAATAAATAAATAAGATTTTAATTAAATAATATTAAATTTATAAAAGAATTATATTTTATTTTAGATTTTTTTATTAAAAAAAATTTAGGGTAATTAGAAAATTTGTAATTGAAATAAACAAAATTTTATAGGTAGGGAGTGAAATAAATTGAATTTGCATTTAAAAAGTTTAGATAATTTTCTTAATAAATAAATAAATAAATAGGAAGGGAAAGCAAGGGAAGACTTGCTCTGCGACCTAGTGCTCGTCGTCGTCATCTTCCTCCACCTCTTTATTATTCCATTCTACGGCATACTTACTTTATTATTCCGTTTTCTCCTCTGCATCTTCTCTTCCGCGCAACCTGCTCTCGATCGAGGTACGTATCATCGAAATCAGTGTTTCTTTCGTTCTGATCTGCTTCGGATGTTGCTTTTGAGGTTATTCGGCCTCAGATGGCTTCAAAAACACGATATTTTTGGTTGGTTTGTGGGAGGGATTAAACTCTAGGTCTTATTTTTGGCTTCTATTTGGATGTAACAGTTGTCGACGAACTACTACTGTTTGTTCTGGCGCCGTTAGTTGTTCGGAATGGTTAAATAACTCGTGTTTGGGTGGATTCTGGTGGATTAGAAGATTGTCTGAGAGTAACTGTGGGAATTTCGCCGTTGTTTCGATAGAGATGGAAGGTTCTAAATTTGCTGGGTTCATTGGTGGTGGCGGTGGTGTAAATGTTATCGGGAACAGCTTTTACGACATGGGATGCTACCGGAAACTTGATGAGGGCTCTAACATGTCTGTAGATAGCATCGGAAGCTTGCAGACGAGCACTGGGGATGGATCCATTGCTATGTCCGTTCAAAATAGCAGTGTCGGATCAAACAACTCAAGAACTGGCATACTGCGTCATGGACTCCGTCTGTTTCCTGCTGGCAACTTATCAGCAGGGCACAGTGTGCGACCTGGTAGGGTGTCCCATGCCATAAATGACGATGGGTTGGCTCAGGCCTTGATGGATCCACGTTATCCCACAGAATCTCTTCAGAACTATGATGAATGGACTATTGATCTCAGAAAGTTGAATATGGGGGTGGCCTTTGCTCAAGGTGCTTTTGGGAAACTTTATAAAGGCACATATGATGGAGAAGATGTTGCTATTAAGTTATTGGAAAAGCCAGAGAACGATCCTCAGAGGGCACAATTGATGGAGCAACAATTTGGTCAGGAGGTTATGATGCTGGCAAATCTCAAGCACCCAAATATTGTGAAGTTCATTGGAGCTTGCAGGAAGCCGATGGTCTGGTGCATTGTGACAGAATATGCCAAGGGAGGATCTGTGAGACAGTTTCTCATGAAAAGGCAGAATAGGTCAGTGCCTCTGAAGCTGGCTGTCAAGCAAGCATTAGATATTGCCAAGGGTATGGAGTATGTGCACGGGCTAGGGTTCATACATAGGGATCTTAAGTCTGACAATCTGCTTATAGTTGCGGACAAATCAATTAAGATTGCTGACTTTGGAGTTGCACGTATTGAGGTCAAGACTGAGGGGATGACACCAGAAACTGGAACTTACCGTTGGATGGCACCGTATGCAAACATTCGTCTTATATTTTTCTTAATAACTTGAGATATCGTAAAAGTTCTATAAATGCAATAAATTTGCAGTTCTTGGTTCTTCATTGTTTTGTCAGTTATCCATACTTTCAAGAAATTATCCTGCATCTTATTCATGTTTGCTATTTGTCGTTACCTAAATTTAGTAACCTAGTTAAAACTTATGTTGCTATGCATTAATGGAGTATATTTTTAGGCATGTGGTTGTACTAAAGCCTTTTTTTCTCCTCCTAGATGCAAAAAGATGGTAAGAGCAGTAACAATTAATTATAAGTGGGCAAGTTGTTCAAATTTTTTTCTTCTTATGAAAAATGCATACCGGATAGACACCAACCTGTGAGGCAATCATTCCCTTAAACCCCTTTGTTTTAGTTGCCTTTTTGCAGGCATCATGATTCATGCACATGATCTATAATTGAAGTTCATACAGTAGACCGGTCCATCGCCTTGTAGCTTTAATTTATGAACGGTGACCAACATGGTCTTCGGAAGCTTACTGCTATAAATCATCATCAACATCACACAGTTTTTAGTTGATCAGATGGTTAGATATTCTGTCACATCTTTATTAAGGGGTTGTTGGCAAGTCTCTTGTCATCATGTGCTCATATTGTATGTTACTATGCCACACAGTTTACATAGATGTGTTTCCTGCCATAGGACAAAAGTTTATACCTAATGGGCTACATGCAGAATTTGAACCTGAAACCTTTCATATGTCCAGATGCACTAACCATCCAAGCATCTTCTCATGTGCATGTGTTTTTATGATTTATCTTGTATCATGGATATATTATTCGTTTAAATGAGAGACTTATTGATGATTGTCTTGCATGTACTTCCATTCTATCGCTAACACTTTATCCATGATGACTGCATCCCATCCATTAAGTTGATATTGTTGGGTTATTTTTTAGTAGCAATTAGATATTAGCATTTGTTAAGAAGATCTGTATCTATCTTTGTTAGATAAGTTGAGCTTAAAAAGACATTGTAACTTTTGATTGCATCCCATCCAATAATATTATCTGGATTTAGATTCTAATTATTATGTACTTTTTGGCACAAACTTTTATTGCTAATGTTTATAGTAGTATGAAATTCTAGTTAGGAGTTGTCATCACATGTGGTTTTCTTTTAGTGCTTTCCATTTAACATTTCCACTTGGCGTTCATTAAAAAAATACTAGTTTGGGAATCATTTGAATGGTTTGTTATGGTTATTATTACTATTATTTTTCGGCAGTTAATTTAGTTAGTGCAAGTGAACGTGTGTCATTCCTTACGTGTTGGTTGGTTGAAGTTTTGAATGAGTTATTCAAGGATCCCAGTAAGATTAGGATATCAAGTAGGCTGAAGTTGCAATGAATGATTGAGGTGGGAGTTGAGTGAAGAAGAACAGCAATTCTATAAGGCTCCTTACTCCCAAGCGATGCACCCCCACTTTTAGAGGAAACCTTTCGGACTTGCTGAGAAATCATAACCTTTTTTCATTCGGTGATCGATACAGTTCTATCTTCTTCAAGAGTGGGAAAAAAAATTAGAATAATTCATTTTCTAATCAAGGATACTTCCTTCTTTTAGAGTTTGAACTAATAAGAGTTTCCTATTCCCTTTTTCTCAATATCAAATCGTCGTTTATGTCTTCAAGTTTTCTTCAATTGTACCTTTAAATGTTGTATGTTGCATCTCTGTACTCTTCTTTCTGTAGGCTTACACTTTGTGTCCCATTGGAATTTATTTTCTGTAGGCTTACACTCTTATTTTCGTATGTTCGACATATCAACTGTGTATAACTGGGACATGTGCTTACTTCACACATTTCGTCTCGTAAAATATAAATAAACACATATTCACATAGGCCTTCTGATCTAGATTAAACATCATGAGAATTCACAATAGCAACTTGGCAGGCCTTTGTAGTTTGAAATGTATTGTTTTCTCTCACTCTTGACTATGCAAATTTGCTTTTGCTAAATAACAACTGAAAATCTCATTGTTCATTTATCTTTACATTCGCATAGCCCAATTTAACTTGTCTAGGTTGGTCTGGTCTCTCTCTTACTTTGTTTATCGCAGTCATAATCGTCTTTGCGTTGCAGGCAATGCCCGGTATCTTTATGTTATCCTTTAATGAATTTATATGTGACAACGTCTTTATGTTTGCAGAGAAATGATCCAACACCGACCTTACGATCAGAAAGTTGATGTTTACAGCTTTGGCATTGTTCTCTGGGAGCTCATAACCGGTATGCTTCCGTTTCAAAATATGACAGCCGTGCAGGCGGCTTTTGCCGTGGTGAACAGGGAAGTGCGTCCCAACATACCTCCGGATTGTCTCCCTGCGCTCGGTGAAATCATGAGACGCTGCTGGGACGCCAACCCTGACGTGCGCCCTTCCTTCGCCGAAATAGTCACAATGCTCGAGACCGCACAGCAAGAAATCGTCAACACTGTTCGCAAAGCACGCTTCAGATGCTGCATTCAGCCAATGGCCATTGACTGAGATGGTGTGCAAGGAGTGCTTCGATTGTAGAAAATACCTTCTGAACCAACAGGGTGCCGGTGCCGGAGCATTTTACTCGATTCCCCCCATGTCTAAAGTGTCGATTGGGAATGTTTGTGTTGATGTTCGAATTCTACCAAGTAGAAATAAGATATTGGAATCTTTGTTTTTATAGAACGCAAACGAAACTATTAGCTAAAGCTCGACTATTTCTAGACTGCTTGATTGACTTGTAAAATTCAGGCTAGATCCTGTGTGTTGTTCTATTGAAATCGATAAGTTACTTGAGTCTTTTTAATAAAATTGTCACTCTCTAACACACACCTTCAAGAACAAAATACTCGAGTCTTTGAAGTACCATTTTGTTGATCGACACAATCGAAGCATCTTATTCTGTCATAATTTTGATTTGATGTGAAACTCTCTATACAAATTAAAAGTTTTTCTGTAGGAAATATTTTTTATATATATTTTTAGTATTTAATGCTATGAAAAAGAAGGCGAGGAGTGTTTTTTTGGGCAAAAATTAAATGAGTATCCATTATTTACGTTTTGTTTTGATGAGCAACTCATTTCCGATTAAACTTAAATGATATTTAAAGTATTCTATCCAAAATACTCTAGTAAGTGGCTTTTATAAGTAAATTGCTTTTCCCACCCCCTGACATCGCGCACCCCCTGCCACCCCTCTCTCTCCCCGCGTCAAATGACGCATGTGCCCTTCCACCCATGCAAACCGCTTCTACACATGAAATTTTATTTTTTTAATTAAATTTTTTTTATTATTTTTCATTAATACTTATATATATATATATATATATATATTAATTTTATTTAATTAATTTTATTTATTATTTTTTCATTAATACTTATATATATATTCATTTTATTTACTTTTATTTTTTTAATTAATTTTGTTTATTATTTTTTCATTAATACTTATATATAATAATTTTATTTAGTTTTATTTTTTTAATTAATTTTGTTTATTATTTTTTCATTAATACTTTTATTTTTTTTATTTAATTTTATTTTTTTATTAAATTTATTTATTATTTTTCATTAATACTTTTATTTATATATATATATATTAATTTTATTTATTACTTTTTCATTAATACTTATATATATATTAATTTTATTTAGTTTTATTTTTTAAATTAATTTTGTTTATTATTTTTTATTAATGCTTATATATAATAATTTTATTTAGTTTTATTTTTTAAATTAATTTTGTTTATTATTATTTTTCATTAATACTTATATATATATTTTAATTTTATTTAATTTTTATTTAGTTTTATTTATTAAATTAATTTTGTTTATTACTTTCTAAATTTTATTTAATTTATTTAATTTTATTTATTTAATCAATTTTGTTTATTTTATTATAAAAATTGTTTATTTTTTATTTTATATAATTTTTAACATAAGTCAGAATCTTTCTCTTTTTTAAATTACCTTTCTAATTCGACACTTAAATTACCCCTCATCTAACTTTTGATACATGTCAGAACCTTCTCTATTTAAATTACCCATCCTCTAACCATTGACACCTGTCAATACACCCCCTTTCTTTAAATTACCCCCCTTCCAACCATTGACACATGTCAAAATTTCTCATCCGTTTAAATTACCCCAATTCCAACTCTTGATACATGTTAGAACTCTTCACTTTCTTTAAAGTACCCATCCTTCAACTTTTGACACATGTCAGAACCTCCCCCCTCCCCTTAAATTGTCCACCCTTCAACACATCCTTCAACTCTT
>JAGFNQ010000556.1:376436-433936 GCA_024364735.1 Boesenbergia rotunda | reverse complement strand
TCATACAACACAGAACATAGAGGTCGCCCTACGGGAAGAGAAGAGCAAAGTGGACATCGCATATCTTCTTTTGTATATGCATCCACTTCGGGATCTAGGGTTTCTCAACCGAATACAACATCTCGAGAGAGAGGAAGACGTGGAAGGGGGTCAAAGGTTTGCAATACTAAAATGACCCATGATCACTCTCCAGTTCCATCCATCCATGATACTTATATTGAGAAATTACCTGTGCCTCTGCAGCGTTATATTTCTCACACTGTTGATGTTCAACCTGATGGTCATTGTGGATTCAGGGCAATAGCTGCACTAATTGGGTATGGTGAAGAAAGTTTTTTTCAAGTACGATTCGAGCTTATGGAAGAGATTCAACAAAATATGGATCTATATGATCAACTTTATCCAGATCCAAATATGGTAACTAATCTATTATTCTCATTGAATTGGTTCGAGCCGAGTGCCCCACAAATATTTTGGATGGATGCTATGCCTTTGGGAATTGTCATCGCATCAAGGTACAATCTTGTACTGCATACATTTGGTGAGAATGTTGGGAGTTGTTTTACTCACTTGCCATTAAGAACTCCTCCAGTTCCAAACCAAAGGCGTCGAGAAATTGCTATTGCTCATGTTGGTAATCACTTTGTACAAGTTTTCTTACATCCTCATTACCCTGTACCTCCCATTCCAACGTGGTGGTGGCAACATTCATTGTATGAAGCTAAAGGATGGGTCACTCGTTATAGGACACGTATTCATTTGTGGTACGAAGTAATGGGTATACCACCACCAAACGCGTCAGGGGCAGAATTTGGAGGCAATATTGACTAAAAATGTACTTTTTATGCATTTTTATGTTTTTTTTTGTATTATTACATGTGTTCTTCATTTGAAAAAAAATGTTTGTTCTTAAGTTATGAATGTGTTCACTATTAATTGTTAGTATTTTTGTTAGTTTTAGATATATAAATTTTATTTATAAAAAACCAAATTTAAAAAATAATAAATTAAATAAAATTTAAAAAAATAATAAATTAAAAAAATACAGGTATTATGAAAAAAGAAAATAAACAAAATTGTTTAAAAATAAAACTAAATTAAATTTATATAAAATTTTTTAAAAAAAGTATTTATAAAAAATAATAAATAAAATTGCTTAAATAATAAAAATTAAATAAAATAAAAAAAATAAAAAAATTATTGATAAAAAAATAATTAATTAAATTAATTAAAAATTAATGACAGCAGTTATTTTTTATTTTTTTTATTAATATTTTTTCATTAATATTTATTTTATAAAAATTTAAATAAATTAAAAATAAAAAAGAAAAAAAAAAAAAAAGAGGAGGGCACATGCGACATTTCATTAAGGAGAGAGAGAGAGGAGAGTGTGGGAGAGGGGGTGGGAAAAGCAGCTCTCCTTTTATAATTATAGAAGTTAACTTTTACAACCCGAAGAAGTTAGCAATTAAGTTTTACAATACATTATCTCATCATTTGGAGTGTAAAAATTAACAATTAGTTTTTTATAATTATAGAAGTTAGACGCTAACTTCTAAACAATGACTTTATATTATTTTAATTTTACTTATTTTATAATAACATGATTAAAATAATATTTTAATTAGTAAAATAAATAATTAAAATTTCAGATGATATTTATTACATTTTAAATGAATATTATTTGATCATAATTAATAAGTTGATAATATTATAATAACTAGCATGATTATATCATTTTGAATTTTCCAATGATAACTTGATTAAAATAACATCTCAATCGACAAATTAAACGATAGAAATTTTATGACACTTATTATATTTTAAATGAATATAATTTAGTCACGATAGAATACGTAAAAATTAATATTTAACTTCTATAATTATAATAGTTACTTGTCAATTTTTATATGTTATAAAAGTTAGCATCTAATGTTAAATTTAAAAGTATTGGATAATAATTGAGAGAGTGAAAATCATAGTGAATAATGTGACACCTTGTATGCATGATCTCTGACGGGTTCACTGTGCCCCTAGGATATAATTTGATTCGGGACGGCGGCCGAAGACCGTTGATCGTGTCCAAGCGATAATCGGATATATACATATAAAATATCACGTCATATCATATCATATTATATCATTTATTATGATTTTTACTCACTTATTTGCGCTCTCTCTCAAAAGTATTTTAGAGAATATATATTTAAATTTGTATTCTAAATCTAAAACTAATTCCAGCCGTACCTAATTTTGTTGGACAATGACAACCAAGAAGGGGCGGAAGAATCCTGGCGCTGGTTCGCTCGCTCCTGCCCTCTCTTGGATTCCACGGAATCCCGATCGCCATCGTCGTCTTTGTCCTCGTCTTCGCTTTGCTTTGCTTTTTGTCCGTGCACCACAAGGTTTGCCTACTTGTTCATTTGCTGTAGTTTCTCCCCCAATCATACGGCGCCAACGTGCATTGATCCATCTGGCGTGCCAGTCGTACGGGGAAAGAATTCTTTGAGCTGGATCGTATTGTGATGTTGTTTGGATAAAGCAATGGAGAAGGGAGAGCAGAGAACAAGAAAAACGCCTGTTCCTTCCGCATCCTTATCCACTGAGATGCACCTGATGATATAATATTAGTAACTATGATCCAAATTCCAAGTTCTGGATGCGTTTTAGGGTCAAAGTGGTGCCTTTTGGGGGAAACTGTGGTGGGATTCTTTTCTGCCCCCTTCGCGTTTTGACATTCAAAGTCCAATCATTTGCGTGAGGAGGAAGAGGCGGGACGGCGGCAGAAGCAAACGACATCAAAAACAGACTGCTTCGTACAAAAGGCGAGCAAAACAAAAAAGATGCATTCTTTGTCTTCCTTTCTGCGAGATTTCGACCATCTCTAAGTTCTTGCAGCACGTGCAACTTCGGATCCAACTTCAGAGAACTGTAAGATTTTCTTATTCTTTCTCTGTTTTTTCTTGGTTCCTGAGAGATCTCGAAGTTTTTTGCCACTATGAACCCTTCTCGATCTGAAACCTCAAGTTGTAGCAATTCTGCTACGACTCTGATAGATGAGCATGGTTTCTTTGAAAGAACCAGCAAGTTTACAAGCAGAGAGGCAATTGTGTTCAACTGTTCATGAAAAATCTTGTTGCGTGACTAAAAGGCTTAGCAATTTTTTTTTTCCACTGAACTTTTCTTAATTTGAAACCACGAGTTATAGCAATTTGGCTACGACTCGGATAGATGAGCATGATGCTCTATGCAAGAACCAGCAAGTTTACAGAAAGACAATTGTGATCAACTGTTCATGAAAAATCTTATTTTGATGTTGCGATTAGGAAAGGAAGATTCTGAGAGATTCAGTAGGGCCATAATATAGTGATAATGAGAAGATGGGATCCTAATGGAACCCCAAAAGGTAGATTTTTGTTCTATGGAATTCATAGTATTTACACGAAGAGATTATATATGCCTCACAGTGTCAAGAATAAGGACTAAACGCACGATTACAATGTCACTTCCCGGTAATTTTGCTTAAGAAACTTTCTTCAATTCTTGGTCTGTGAAGGATCAAAATGTGTATAGTTTAATGCAGCAACACATTTTCAAAAAGTTTTGCAGAGATAGGAGTATTTCAGATATTAATGCTTAAGCTGCTCTTGTATTTAAGATAATGTTGTAAACTGAAAGGAAAATTGCCTCCTATTGCTATTGTGTATTAACCTGCAATTGTATGTGCTATTTTTACTCTCTTTCAGTGTTGGTTGGCTCATAACAGTAAACGGTTGTTTTTGCAGGTTCATAGCTTCAAGGCGGACTCGATTCAATAGCTTTTTGAGTAAGAGGCATCAGTCGAAAGCATGAGTAGCCACAGTCTGGTTGCAGTGAAAGCAAATGATTCTCCTGAAGGAGCAAAATATTCTTTCCATGTTTCATCTTCAGTGGTTCAATTTCCTAAACAGAATGATTGTCATAAACTGTTGGGTAAAAGCTCGTCCGTCGCCAGCACCTCCTGCACGTCAACTGTGCTGCTAAATTCACCAGACATCCTTGACTATGTTCCTATGCCTTTGAAATCAAACCAAGAGTCTGAATCAGAAGGTACTGTATCTTATGGATCTCAACCACAATATTCAGATAACAGTCTAACCAATTCACCTACAGTTCATGCGAGTCTCAGCTCTTCGCTGACCAGAATCTCAGATTCTCGTGGAAAACTAAGTTACTCACACTCCCTTCCTCAATTTGTGGAATGTAAGCCGCAGAACACAGCTGTTCAATCTTCTAACTCATCAATGTTGTCCAGTGGCAATGCGAGTGGCAAGGGCGAACACACAGATGATTTGACAATGGATTTCGTTTATTTGTGGGGAGATGCTTCAGATGGTAGCATTCATGGAGAAAATTATTTTTGCAATGACTTTGCATTTACTGAGCAAATGGAATTGCAAATCTTGTCGGAACAACTTGGTATTGCCATCACTGACAATGGGGAAAGCCATTGTTTAAACGTGAGTACCCTTATTACCTTTATTTTTTCTTCTTTAACTCTTATGTTATTTAATGTCCAATTTTCTACCTTAACTTGTTTCTATGTCTAGGACATATATGACCAACCGCAGGTCACATCTACTCCCTTACCTTCCAACTACAACCAAAATGCTGACCCCTCAACGTCTCCCGCTGAAGTCCAATTGCATTCATCTCCTTCCCCCTCAATTTCAGCTCCAAACAAAAAAAGACTAAGATGGACCTTGGAGCTCCATGATAGATTTGTGGAAGCAGTCAACAAGCTCAATGGAGCTGAGAGTAAGAACTCTATTGTGTTTTGCATAGTTGGACCAATTTACTCATCTTATTCAATAATGCACACTCTTGGGCACAGAAGCAACTCCAAAGGGTATTCTAAAGCTTATGAATGTGGAAGGTTTGACGATTTACCAAGTAAAGAGCCATTTGCAGGTAATCAAAGGAAGTAAGATTTTGAATTGTTTTTTCTTAAGAGTATATTCCTGATGGCATTTTTTTTTAATTTTTTGCTTCAATGACTTCCAGAAATATCGACTTGCTAAATACGTCCCCGATAAGAAAGAAGGTAATTTAAACAACAAAGCAATTGTACATATGGTGTGCTGTTTAGGCACATGGTTAAGGATGATTTAGCTAAATTGGAAGTTCTAAACTTAATCATAATGGAGAATGATTGTCAATCAATGACCAACTGGATGGACTAATATATTGATCATTTGTCCATACAATATCCAGCTGATAATTCACGTACATGCTTTAAAATCTAATCTTTGAACGAATGGTGCCAATACACAAAGCAGTATATTGGCCATGCCAACGGATACATACAAAAGAAAAGATCTTGTGTTGCACCCTAGTCCTTTATGTATGTGTTTTACCTGTTTGTTCAGAGAAAAAAACTTCATGTATCGAGGACAAGGCGCTGCCAAATGACGATACTGACTTGGCCAGGAAGAGGTACCCCTTATTTGCATCTCTGAATTAAGTACTTGCACTATATTCTCCTTTTTCGCTCGTAATGTTGTCTCAATGATAGGAGCAAAGAAGTTACAGAAGCTCTACGGCTGCAAATTGAGGTTCAAAAGCAGCTGCACGAACAACTTAAGGTCAGAAGACACGAGTAGAAATTTCTTAGTAGCTAGAGTTCATGCATACCTTTTCTATACAATATTACATCGCCGGTGAATAATTCTAGCTGACAGTATCAAGTTAAATGGTTTGTTTTGGATGTTTTGATGTAGACTCTCTATGTTCTTATTACTATCATTTTGAAAATGAGACTTGGCGGCGAATGTCTGAGTTCAACTATTCTCTCTCACTCTGAACCCTGTGTTTGTTTTCTTGTTCAAGGTTCAACGAGAACTTCAGCTACGCATCGAGGAAAATGCAAAGTACTTGCAGAAGATCATAGAAGAGCAGCAAAAGGCGAACAACTCGATCGCCTCAAGCTCAGGAGCAGACAATTATGAGTCTGTAGAAGAACTGGAAATTGAGCAGCAAGGGCCTTCCTGAAATCTCTGCAACCAAATTGTTTCTCTTGTGTTTTCTTGATGCCTTTTTCATTGATCTCTGGGTTTGTGTTGTGTTGGGCATGGAAGGGAGGTGATGTATCCAAGCATCATTCTCAATCAATTATTAAACAAAATTCTGTAAGATGTCCTTAGTTTTGCACTAATTTTAAATTGTATATATAAAATTGTATTATGTGTTTTAAAAAAAAATGTATATGTTCTAGATAAGCAACTCTAAAAGGTTAAAATTATGAAATATAAAAAGTTATAAAATAATATATATTTTAAAAAAAAGATACAATTTAACGGATAAATATGTATGATTCACTTTCAGCCGTTGGATTTTGCAATGGAGATCTCATTGTTTTTGGGAATCCTGAGTCCTGACCCAGTGGGCAGCTGCTTTATTTTTGAGCAAATGGAAGTAAAAAAAAAAACAGAAATTCGTTACATGGATGCGAAATAAACAAGAGGGAGTCCCATGGTGATAAATGGCGATTCGTTCAGCGTGTCTCGAAATCAAAATCAACATGGACATAGGAGATAAATCATTGAGATGACAGTGACTAGTGCACTGATGATGACAATGTCTAACGTGTTAGTCATCAGATCATCTTGTGAATTTACAAAATGAAATCATCCCATGAAGACTTACCAGATGAAACTCTCACGGTAGCAAAATGCGATTTGCTGTTCCAGCGCCCCCATCAATCCGTCCAGGATCAACATGAAGGAGGCAAATCACGGAAATTACTAGCCCAGATGCGTAGCTAGTGCATGGGGAGAACGGGTACACTGATTTGCCAATTTTGATCCTCAGATCTTATGATGACAACATCCACTATTAACCATCAATCCATCCCATGAAATTTATCAGATGAAACCCCTACGGACTTAACTGAAGTGGTCAATGCGTGAAAATTTATCACATAAGATCATGAATTCGAGCCTTAGTATCAGAGCATAAATCTTTAATCCTAAGCCTCTCATGATTTATCTTATTTTCAACTACTAAATTACCTCCCTTTCAACCAATAATCGCCAAGATGACAATTTCACACATGGTTGGTGTTAGCAGGAGCCCTAGAACCAATTATGTGATGATTGACTAAAGATTTTTTTTATCATATTCTATCATTAATAAAAGTATTTTTGGTTATTATACTTTATATTTGTGCCAAATAAGTAAGTATAATAATATCCTTGGATAGTAGGTTCTTATTATATTATATCGATTGGTTGAATCGATAGTGAGATGATGTAGAGAATACTACACTAAACTATTCCTAATCAAACATTAATATTCAAGGACAATATTAATGCATGGAGACTAACATGTAGATCAATTGATGACTTGAATTCACAAGTCATAAATATATGATATCAAATTGATACATTAGTATATATTAGAGAATATGTACTGAATTGACCCGCCATGAGAAAGTTTCATAGATTGTCATATGAGCATCATAAACTTTCTCATGTGACTATTAGTATGAATAATCCTTAAACCTGAAGTCACTATGATTCCCTACATAAAGAGTTATGTACTTTGGTATCGTCAAACGTCACTCGTAACAGGGTGGACTATAAAGGCAATCACTGTGTATGTAATGAATTATGCGGAGGGATGTAAGTGATGTAGATGGGATCTATCCCTCCCATATGACGGGAGTGATATATGTGGGCCCCTTGATCGAATAGGACTACTAAAATGCATGGTCTCATATTGATATTGACTCATTTGTTTGAATGCGTCTACTCGAAGATCAAGAAACATACAGATTGATCAAGGATGATACAGTCTATGCCTCATTGGTCAATCTAGATATCGAGGATGGAAGGACAATGTGATATTGTCATAGTCACGGAGGTTAAGTCGGATCTCGATTTTCTCGTCACTTAGATAGCAATGATGCATTGCTAGATGCCGCTCATTGCTTATGTGTCTAAAGTGGTTTAGACACATTATCAACGTTACGAGAACCTATTGAGTTACACACTAAGAACATGATGCTTCGGAGATTAATTGATCTTAATTTGACTAAGATTTGATCCGAATTGGATTAATTGAGTTAAACTCAAGTGAATCCAATTAGATTATGAAATTGAGATCTAATTTGAGTTTGACTCATTTAGATTTGACTCAACTATATTGAATGAGATATTAATTCATTAAAATGTTTAATAAATTAATAATAGAGAAAGATGAAAAGTTTATCTTAATTGGATGAAGAGAAGTTGAAGAGTCACATAAGAAAATGTGCTCTAATTGGATTTTTATTGTCATTAATGGAGGAAAGAAAGCTAAATGGATAAAAACTCTTCATAAAATAGTTTTTTCTTGTCATTTGGATGAAGAGAAGTTGAATAGTCACATAAGAAAATGTGCTCTAATTGGATTTTTATTATCATTAATGGAGGAAAACTAAAGGGACAAAAACTCTTCATAAAATAGTTTTTTCTTGTCATTTGGACGTAAAACTTGTCATTTTTTCTTCCCTTCCTTCTCTTGGTCGAAATCCCTCTTCTTCCTCTCCTTCTTACTTTGTGAATATCTTCTTATGGCTAGCACCACAAAGACGATTCTTTTCCGAAGTTTGAGAGATCGTATTCGTGTGGATACACATAGAAACACAAACACTTAAACGTATAAGAGATCCGACATACCTTGGACAAACGGAATAAGCGAAAGGCACACGTCAAAAATATATACCTATGCGATAGAAATTTATAAATTAATTTTGTATAAGTTTTTTTCGTATGAATCGCTCGTGAGATCTATTATTTTTGTTGTAATTTTTAAATATTTTTGTCAATAAATCCCTACAGTTACGTGATTCGATTATTTTGCTAAAACACTTCATTTTGCCAACATCACACAAGAATTTTTCACCTTTTATTTCCGTCTCACTTATTAGTATACAGATCAAATGCCCCCCAAACATACAAACAAATCCACTGTAGACAACTTCCATCCCTCAATAAGCTCTAATGGACGGAGGAGAAGGCGGCAGGCTGCTATTTTTACCTCTGCAAGCCATTCCATTCCTCGCCGCCGGCGGCAAGCGGAGTAATGGCTTGCACCCGTGGTCAGTAGCGTACCTGTGCCGGAGGCAAGTCTTCAGGTTGCAGACATGGCAGGTGCTGCTGTTGGAGAAGGTGAGCACCTCTCGGCAGCGCTTCACGGGGCACTTGACCTTCCTCTTCCTGGCCGGATCGCAGGACCCGGAGCTCCTGTGCCGCTCCAGGATCGACGCCGCCTCCTCGCCCGCCATCTTATCCATGGACATTGAGCAGTCCTCGCACACCACCACGATCCGGCTGTTCCGTTCCGCGTTGGGGCAGTCGTGGCCTTTGTATGTCCTGTGCTCTAGGCAGAAAACCTGAAGGAAGGTGATGACGAGGGTTCGTCAAATCGGTGATTCGGAGAGGGATTTTTGAGGGACAAAGGGGGATTTAGGGTTGATTGCGCACCTTGTTGCAGCCGTCGCAAGTGAAGGGCAGGAAATCGAGTTGGTTGCAGTCTTCGTGCTCGCAGTGCTCTCCCAGATCAGGAAACCCCTCTGTTCCTCTTCCCATCGCGATCGATCTCTCTCGCTTCCTCTCCTCTCCACTTCTTCTTCCTCGGACGCAAAGATACGATTTTAGAGTCGGAGAGGCATTTATAGGCTTCTTATTGACTTGGAGAGCAAGTCGCGTTGGTTTGTATTCCACGTCGGCAGCCACCGTGGAAGGTTCCAGAGAAGTCTAGAGTCTCCCCGCTGACGTCACTACTCCCGTCGGAGAGGAAGACGGACGACAGCGTGCGATGCAGGCCGATTGTTACGCGGGTAAGTTAAAGGGCGCCTACGGGAGAACTGCAAGTTTTGGGATCCGGGTTGGTTGATGCTCTGATGGATCTGGATCGTCCCGTTTCCCTGCCGGGCAGGGAAACGGATCCGATTTATGCGTCTAATTTAATTTGTTCCTATTTTCATAAAGCAAGTTGTCTTTTCTTTTACCAGTTCTCATTATTAGTTAGTCGCTGCGACCAAATGTTTTTCATGGTAAAAGACGATTCACTCCTCCTCCCAAGGTTCCGCCAACCTAAAATTTATCATTCATTTATAGCAGCAGTGGTCTCGTACTTAAACGCCAGCCAACTTGAGCAGCTCCTCAACTTGCGTTTATTCTCACGGGAGCCGGATCTAAAATTATAAATTAGGGGAATCGCATATTAAATGACAAATAATTATAATAATAATAATTATTATTATGATCTCTCAATTTTTAAAAATATATAATAAATATTTATATAAAATTTGAGAAATAGATTTTTTAATTTTAAATTTAATTGTCCAAAGGATTTAAACCTTATATGTGTATTATAACAAAAATTAAATTTATCATTAGATCAATAACAAATATTTATCTCTAAAAAAGTCGAATATTATATATACTAAAAAAAATTTATACTGAAAAAATAAAAATTTCTATATAAAAACAATGTTATTAAAAATTTAGAGGAGGGTCGTGACCCTTCGGGTCCCCATGTAAATTCGTCCCTGATTGTGTAGACATGTTATTATGTCAATTACAACTTAAAGTTAATTCCAAGTGCAAAATTAGTAATCTTTGAGCAAAAATGATAAATAAAGTAAATTTTCAACGTGAAATTCAACGTTAATGATATGACACCTCAATTGCAGCGATCCTCGATGGTTTCATCGTGCCCCACAGGTTATAGTTTTGTTCGGGACGACGGCCGGAGGCCGCCGTCGATGTCCAAGCGGCAATCAGATGTATACACGAAAAATGTCACATCATTCACGTTGAATTTTACACTATAATTTCATGCTCTCTATCATAGCTCATTACTGAATGATTTTTAATTGTTTAAAAGGAAAGTAAACAACAAGGATTTCATTCAACAATAGCAGTTTTTAGATCAAGCCCCAATTCTTGACAGTTTGATGGTTGAAAACACACATCAATATAAAGTATATTGCTAATTTACGTTGGTCTTAAAACTGCTATTGTTAAATGAAATCCTTGTGGTGTACTTTCCTTTTAAACAATTAAAAATCATTCAGTAATTTATCAAATACATATATAATTTTTCGAATTGATCAAAAAAACATATAATTTTTCGAATTGATCAAAAACATATAATTTTTCGAATTGACGAAAAAAACACATGTTACTTTAGTGTTTATCAAAAAATATATCTTTTTTAATGCTCTTTCCATTTTACCTTTCTGACAAATCTAACTTTTATACATGCAATCTATATATTTTTCTTTTTCTTTTTCTCTTATGCATGCAATCTCTCTTTTCTTTCCTCTATTTTTTTCTCATTCCTCCCTATTTTGCCTGTATTTTCTCTTCTCTTTCCTCTCCCCTTCTTCTCTTTCTTCTCTCTTTGGATGCATACATGCATAACATGAGAAAAATATCAGACCCACGTTAGTCCTGATATGAATGGGTTAGACTTAATCAATAAAGTAAGATTTTCTCTAAACTAAATCTCCTATTTAATTTTCAAATTCTCTACGCATTTTTAACTTTAATTAAATCCAAAAATATATATTATGCATTATGAACAAAACAAAGTTATTTTCGTTAATGTATATTATCATTTTATCTATGTTACAATAGTAAAATATCACATTATTTTTATGTCTTAGCCTAATTAAGGAATCTAAGATTCTTCTTTTCGTAAGACTATTTAAAAGTTTTTTAAACATTCTAAAATATAATTAAATCAGAAAAAATATATATACAATTTAGTCCTTCTGATACTATTCTAAATTTTATGATTTTTAATTTATTAATAAGAATAATTTATCATCATTGTCAATAATACTGGTTAATTATATTTAAATGTAATAGAATTCTCTAAAATAATGGATAAGATAAATTAAGGTGGAACCTATAAGTATCACATATGAGTTTTGACATGATCAACCGAGTCAAGTTAGGTCCTGTTGGTATTTGATCACTGTGTCTATATGTGCGGGAACTTAGGAGCATAGGAAGTCGAGCAGAAGACGTAGTGAATGCAAAGGATGACACGGGAAGGGAGCCATCGAACTTCGTGCATCTGAGGGATGCGGAGGTTTGCAAAAGAGTATGTCGGTGGAGTAAGAAGGGCGCACACGACATCCAAGGGACGAGAAGCCGGGAGGAAACATACTCGAGGAGAATGCTGGAGAAGGGTTCGAGTGAGGCCAACTCTGGATGGCTAGAGATCACCCAGAAGGCCAAGAGATGGCTAGTCAACCAAAGGCTAACCAGTAAGCTCTTGGGCGCCTGAGTGGACTCAAACACTCGCATGGATACGAGCGCCCGACCATATAGGTGTTCGAGTCCATACGGGCCGTCGAGATATTTTGACCTTAATTATCGAGAAGTAGTTGTTCCACGACCATTGCAACATGGATAACCATTGACCACATGTCAGGCGCCCGTGTGTACTCGAGCGTCAGAGAAGTGTCACATCAGCTTCTTGATAAACTTTCACAGGGCCTATAAATAGACCTCTGAACTTAGTTTATTCCATCCATTCGAATTGTAAACGAAATTCTCATTTGTTTTTTCCTCTGTTCTCTAAGTTCTAATTCTGTAAAGAGGTTTCTCCGCCCACAAGAAGATCATCTGGAGATTGCGCTGTTTCATTATCTTGGATGACAACCACGCTGGTTGCAACCAAGTAATTCTGTTGTGCCTCTGACTTTCTGGTTATTTCATTTCATGTTATTGTTTCATTATCTTTGTTATAGAGAACAAAAAATTTGAGTTAATATTTCAGGGGCAATTCGCCCCCCTCTTGCTGACCTACACAATCCCTATAAGTAGTATCAGAGGAAGGACATTCTAGAAGGGCTAACCGCCATCTGAAGCAAGGAAAATAATTGGACCAATCATCTACCCATCAAAATTCAAGGAGGAATTCACTTTGTAGAAAAAGCAAATGCAGGTATTCTTTAAAATTGATTTTGAATTATTACTAATCATGAAAAACAGTTTTGAAGTTCCCAAAGATGTTGACGATAAAGACAAAGAAGAAAGCCAACGAACAAAGAAGGAGCAAGCAGAGTTTGTTGCAAATGGGAAGGCAAAGTTTCATCTGCTAACCATTCTATTGGCGCAAGAAGTCAACCGCATTGGAACGTACAAATCAGCAAAGGAACTTTCGGAAAAGTTCTTGGAGCTTCATGAAGGTACCTCTAAAGTGGCAAAACGAGTTGTGCTCCACAACCAACTCAGTGTTGGTGCAAAAAGCATCAAACAAGAACAATCAACCTCTAGGCTTTCAATGTTCGACAATATACCAAGGTCTAGTCAGTCTAACCAAGGGTTAAGCCAAACAGGACTTGATTTTGGCAGACTAAACCTAGATCTGGTCAATTAAACCAAGGACTAAGTCAAACATGACTTAATGTTTATCAGAGTGACTAAACCTAGATCTGATCAGTTAGGCCAAGTAATAAGCCAAACAAGACTTGATGTTTGGCAGAGAGAAGTCTAGTCAGGATCAGATAACTAGCAATGAAGTCCTTGTCAAGACACTGAAGACATGGTGAGTGAAGCTGGGCATAAAGTCCTGGTTCAGGGAATTGGGCACAAAAACCTAGCCGAGGGTTGGACACTAAAGTCCTGGTGAATAAAGCTGGGCATGAAGTCCTAGTTCGAGCAATTGGGTACGAAAACTTGGCCGAGAGTTGGGCACCGAAGTCCTGGTTAGTGAAGTTGGGCACGAAATCTTGGTGAGTGAAGCTGGGTCATAGTGAGTGAAGCTTGGTGGATGAAGTCCTTGTGAGTGAAGCTGGGTACGAAGACCTGACCGCGGGTTGGGCACCAAATCCTGGTAAGTGAAGCTGGTAAAAGTCTCTGTGAGTGAAGCCAGACAAAGTAAAGTTCTAGTGAGTGAAGCTAGGCAATGGGAAAACCTAAGGAATTGACTTTAGGTAGTAAATCTTGGAGAGTTGACTCTAAGCAAAGCCTAGTAGGTCAGGTAGACTTACAGAAGTTGGGCTTAGGATGTTTGCTTGCTTTGTGTGTTTGCTTATCTTGCAGGAATCTGAAGTTGGAGGCAAGAAAGGAGAGCAAAAGCAAAGCTGAAAGCAAACTGCAGCTTGGGACCACTCCTAGGCAGGCCGAAGGACTTGGGTGCCTGAGTCACTCCTGGGCGCCGCCATGCCTGAGAGTCACTTGAGCACCCCCATGCCTGGGCGCCCCCATTCGGGACCCTTTTCACGAGTTTTATCCCTTGTGATAAGGGCATCGAGTTGATCAGATAAGGATCACATTAAGGGCGCCCCTATAGGCACACGAACACCCAGGTGACCAGTATATAAAGGGGTTCGAGCCAAGGTTACAAAATATCACTTTCATCATCCTACTATTCTCTATCTACTAAAGAAAAGCGCTACAACGAAACTCTGCGACCAGGGAGGCTCTAGGAGGAAGTGCGATGCACTTCCGACTTCCAGATTTGTTGAGATTTTCATCGACTTTTGGTTTGATTGTTTTTTATTTGTAATCAATATTTCATCTACTTTTTCTTGTACTTATTGAATCATAATACGAGTTTTCTCCACCTCCGAAAATTTCGGAAGAGACCATTAGTGGACTCACGCCAAGTACATAAGCCTTGGATGTACTGACACTAGGGGGTTGGAACTAAGTAAATAAAACCCGCGTGTAATCTTTGTATTTCCTTGTATTTACCTTATTACGGTGTGCTACTAACGATTTAATTAAGTTGAACGAACGAACGACGAGAAGATGAAAGTTTGCGACGGTCGATATTCACCCCCCTCTATCGACGACACCGATCCTACAATTGGTATCAGAGCAGATAGCTCTGATCGGACTCACCATCGAAGGAGCAAGAAACCCACGGATTGAGGGGGAGACGGTTGAAAAATGTATATTTTTTTGAACTATGATACACTAAATGAAAAAACTCAATGAAACGCTCAGTGAATGACGTGGCACTTTGCATGTACACGTCCGATTATCGCTCGGACACCATCGGCGGCCTCTAGCCACCACCCCGAATCAAACTATACCCTGGGGGGCACGGTGAACCCGTCGAGGATCGTTGCATACAAAATGTCACGTCATTCACTGAGCGTTTCCTTGAGATTTTTCATTGAGCATATCATTTTCCTATCTTTTTAGTGGTAAATTTCAAATTTCATATTACTTGTTTTAAGTGCAGGGAGCTAGAGAGGACAATACAAAAATAAGTGTCTTACTCATAAGATTCGGACGACCCCACCGGCGACAACGGAGGTACCAACGTCATGAGTTTAGAGGGACAAGAACCACATCCAGCACTTCAAGTGATATAAGTATGGGCACTACAAGAATAAATGTCTAGAATAGAGAAAGAATAGATCGGCAATACCAGAAAATGCGAGCATGGTACGAAAATTTAATTTATGCAAAAATACCCCTGTTAACTTAGATTCTAATTTAGATAATTTGTATGATAATTTTGTTTCCAACAATATCCCAATGCATGCAAACGTAAGTTTTAATATTTCGAATAAATTAGAACTTTTACTCAGTAAATTAAATGTGTTGCATGATAAATTAGCTAATGATGGGTCTAAATAAAATATTAATAATATTAAAATATTAAATAATAATTCCTTGATTTTTAATATCAATGTTGTAATTTTGAAAATTAATCCTAACATTTTAAATAATTTTTCAGATAATTCTCAAGATAATACTTTAATTAATAATTTTATAGATAATTATCAAGATAAAACCTTAATAAATATTTTTTAGATAATTCTCAAGATGAAACTTAATAATAATCCTAATAATCCCAAAGATAATTATGAAATATTAATTAATAATAATTCTAATAACCCTAAAGATAATTATGAAAGTTTAATTAACAATAATCCTAATAATCTCAAAGGTAATTATGAAAGTTTAATTAATAATAATCCTTAATTCTACATAAAATTAGGAAGTTTTAATAAAAAATCTTGAAAATAATCCTAATAATTCAAAAAAATTTATTGTTAAATAAATTCTTATGAATTATCATTTAAAAATTAATTTTTAAATTTTAAAAATACTTATATATTAATTTTTCATCAAATCTGATTTTTCGGGATCTGTAGACTATCTTTTGAACTTTGTGAAAAAATTTTAAATTTATTTTAAGTCAAAATCTAATTTTAAAATTATTTTTTTAAAAAAACTTATCAACTCTAAATATAAAATTATTTTCTTATAGTTAGGAAATTTAATTTACTTTAGTAATTTTATAAAGATAAGTCTGCTAAAGTTCTAATTTAGATAAAAATTTAAGAAATTTTTGACTAAGAATAAAACTTTTATTAATTTCTGATCGATTTTTGAAAAAATAAATTTTTTCGAGAGTTCTCAAAATTTTTTTGAAAATTTTGGATGTCTAAATAATTTTCTATGATTTTTCCCAAATACATTTACCTTTAAAAATTACTCATTTTTATTTTATTCCCTTGTCAAAATTCACTTCAAATTTTCCTTCACATTTAGTCGGTGTTCCGGAAGGAGTCGACGACGACGGCCAGACACCGAGGTTCTGCCACGTGGAAGCTGACAGGAGGGGAGGAACTCTACGCCCTGCGAGATTAACATGAGCGTTAGGGGAACACGTCGGAGGTTGTCCGGCGGAGTCCACTCCGACGCTCAAGTCAGTGTCTTGATAGAGAGAAGTGTAAGACAGAAAAGAAAGTATGAATAGCAGAGAATGCTTAACCCCCTTACCAGGAGGGTTGGGGTACCTTTTATACCGGCCTCCGCTGTCTTGCCACGACCTCCTCCTCTTTCTACAGTTACTGGATAGCCTTTGAAATGGTCTAAGCCGTCATTACATTTCGACCCGTTGCGACATGTATGGGTCGTGGTAACTCCGTGCCAGCGAGGATGCTTATCCGTAGATCCACGAGGGAGGGGAGGAGCCGTTATTTGCTGTCGAATGTAGTTAGGGCTCCGCTTCCCCGAGGTAGTCTCGGGGTCATCTGGTCTGGGTGATCGCGGGCGTTATAGCTCCTGAGGTGGCCTCGGGACCCCACCTCCCTGGGTAATCCCGGGAAGGATCTTCTGGTTGACCTACCAAGACTGCCTCCCGAGGGGGACCCTAGAGGCTCTCCCTCCCGAGGGTGTCTCGAGAGCTCTGAAAAAGGAGTCACTAAGACCTGCTGCATTCTGCCACGAAGCTTTTTCATCCCATGTGCCTGTCACAGGCTATTAAACCCTATCACAAGCCCCTCCTTTCAAGTCTGATCGAAAAAAGCGTGGCCGACTGATCGGACTAGTGTGTTGGTGAAGAAGCTGATTTCCTGCGGGTCCTCACACCCGCTGCTGTTCCTTTTAGTAGCTGCAAGGGACCCTTAGGGGGTTGTGCCGAGCCCCTAGGCAGTGTTACCCTTCCCGAAGAACTTCTGTGGCTTTCGAGGCACCGTAATGATACCTGCCCCTCTATTATAATGGAGCATGGCGCTCTTTGATGGCGACAAGGTACTTCCGCGAATGCCTCATCGCCACGTGCTTCAATGACCATCTCCTCGACTTCTTACTGACGTGCGCCGCTATAGCTGGCTCACGTCAGGTGACTGTTTCTAGGGCACATGAAGGGAAAGTGAGGATGCTCGGCCACCTTCTGACTTCGTGGCACCTCATCATCATCTTCTTCTCTAAGGACCCTTTTGCACGTAAGTAGTTTGTCTCCTCCCTATCTCTCTCCTTAAGGACCATGGAAAGCTACCGAGCAGAATGGTACGAGTCCCTCTCTTCGAGAGTGAGACCGGAGGCCTTGCAGTCGACCATCGAGGCCTATGACATCCCCGCTGAAATGGCGGTGGTTGTCCCCGGGGTAGGTCAGACTCCAG
This sequence comes from Boesenbergia rotunda, assembly GCA_024364735.1. Classification (NCBI taxonomy): domain Eukaryota; kingdom Viridiplantae; phylum Streptophyta; class Magnoliopsida; order Zingiberales; family Zingiberaceae; genus Boesenbergia; species Boesenbergia rotunda. Next base: position 416,019 of record JAGFNQ010000556.1, on the reverse strand, counting down.
TAGAGCCTCCCGCAGGCTTGTCGACTTTCTTCCTGGGACAGGTGGAGTCGGGACTTCGTTTCCTCGTTTGTCGCTCACAGAGGAAGTCATGCTCGCCAAGGTGATGGGCCGACTTATCAAGTGGGACGAGGCCAACAGGGAGGCGCTGAATCCTCCCCCGACCGTTCCCGATGCACCTCTTGTCGCTTCCGAGTCCTGGGGGGGGGGGGGGGGGTTCGTTGACTCGTCCCGTGGGCCTATCTCATCTGAGAGGGTAGAGGCCACTGTTACACCTCCGTCAGTGGCGAGCCGAGACCCTTCTGATCAACGGGTTAATCTGGTAGCAGATATTCCTTCTGGGGGTGGCTCTCCCCCAGTGGTTGTTCGTCCAGAGGGGGTTGACGAGGGGACCTCTACTCCTACGACCCCTCCAATACCCTAGTCCGTTGGTCGACAGAAGAGGCGACTTTCAAAGGGCTTGGGCCCCAGATGGAAGAAGCTGCGCTCCGAGGGTCCCGACCTCCCGCCCTCAACGTCAGAGGAGGTCATTTCTCCCTCCGAGGAGGGAGCCTCTGTTCCTACATTTTCTCCTGTCCCTTCGGTCACGATTCCGGAGACGGTCGTCACCGCACATAGCTTTCCCTCCACCAATCCGGTCGAAGCTTCGAAGGGTAAGGAGGTGATGCATACCCAATATCGGATGAAACTTGATCGCCTAAAGAAGAGGTTGGATGTAGCATTGGAGGCTTCCATGCAATCCTCCCCCCCCCCCTCGCGTGAAATTGAAGGGCGTTCCGCCCGAGGGGGCCTTGTCCAGGGGGACTTCCAGCTCAGAGGAGGGCGACGCTGGCCCCTCTAGCTTGCCACCTGAATCTCCTGTTGTTCAGCAACTTCCTTCTCGCCGGAGCTCGCTGCTGTCTGAGGGACAGGATAACCCATCAAGGTCCCCAGGCGGGCCAGCCGTGCGAGTCTCGGCTAGACCGTTAACCACTCTCCGGGAGACCCTTCTGAAGTATGAGTTACTGTTGCATTGGAAAATTTATCGCATATTTTCTAACTTCTTGGTGCAATGACAAGCAGCTGAAGACTGCCTAATAGTTGGCCGAGTTTATACTCCTAGCCTCAAGTTGAAGCATTGACCCGCCGGGCCCTGAGAGACGAGGTCACCGCAGATCACAAGCGTAGAGCAGGACTCATGTAGGCGGGGGTCAGCAGAGCCCTCAGTGCGAAGGTAGAGTATCTGCTGGACACCTTGCAGGACAAGGAGTTGGCTCTTCAGAATTCCCGACATCGAGAACGCCTGTCGTCTGAACGAGCGGTGGTCGTTACGCAGGAGCTACTCCAAATGACGCAGGAAAGGGACCAGCTTCAGCTACAAGAGAGGAGGTTGTCGGGTGACATCCGACTTAGGCTTGCCTCGATCGAGAGACTGAATGCACGTGTTCGGGATCAAGCGTAGCAACTTAGCCAGAAGGAGTCCGACTTTATGATGGCCACTGATCATGCAACCGTCCTGGAAGATGACCTGGCCCAGGCTCGATCGGAGATATGGGCCACGTCGGATAGGCTCAGGGAGGCCCTAGCTGATCAGGATAGGATGTCGATCGAGTTGGGACAGTTGCAGTGTGCCCATGAAGCTGCCGAAGCTGAGCTTCATGCCCTTCGTGTTGCTAAATCTTCTATCTCTGCAAAGGCCGAAGCAGACTTCAAGGCGAAGTTCTTGGAGTCGGATGAATTCCATGTCGTCATCGCTGACCAGGTGGTGAAGCGCTTGCAGTAAGGCTTCCACGGGGCGATCGACCAGTTGAAAAGGGATCAATTCCTGCCGCCCAATGCTGACCCGAGTTTGTGAGTGATGGCCGAGTCGAAGAAGTACCTCCTCCCGAGGACCTAGAGTTGTAGGATCCCCATTTTACCAAGGAGCTGGGTCATGTTGTAACAATTTCGATTAATATGACCCTTCCGTTTTATGCATGTTCTTAGATTTGGTTTCACGTGTCGAGTGTTGTTGCCGCAAAGCCTCAGGGAAATAAAAAGATAGAAGTTTTTCCCGAGGTCGATCCTGGGTACGGATCTCCCACGATAACCCTGTTGGGCCCCTCTCAATCCTTTTCCTTTGACGGAGGGTGGTTCTCGAACCGTCGCTTCTGCGCCACATGCAGTGTTTTGAATGGACTCATAAAGAGTTGCGGGTTCCTAGGCACGGTTAAGGCATGTTGACCGATGCGACGCTTCAGAGTTAGCGTTCGTTGTTGTTCCCGCGCCAGGCCTGCATTAAATACGCGGAGAGGCAGTAGTCGCTATAAATAGGGGGAAGGATGTATCGTCTTCCACACTCATGCTGCCTTCTTCCCTTTTTGCGGCGAGATGCCGGTGTCTTCTCCTCCACCCCTTTTTGCGGTTGGAGCCCTTGACACCGCCGGAGAGGGTAGTGGAGATGCAGTAGTGTTTCAGGCGGGGGGGGGCAGTGAAGGTGGAACTTAGTGCCACACATTCCTTGCCGGGGAGCATGGCAGAGATGATGTCCAGGGTCTCACTGAAGATCCTGGCGGAGGTGGGACTCCGGGATTATCCTAGGAGTCCAAAATAGATGTTATATGGCCCGCCAAGGGGCATGACGGAGATGACATGGCCTAATGGTTGCCTCCCCTGGGCGGCCCCGTCTGCCTCAAGCGTCATCCTCTTCCAAACCCTCTTTTCCCTGAGTTTTGGGGATCTGATGGTGTATGCAGGGGATGGCGAGGCAGCATCCCCAAGAGGGGAGTTTCTGCTGTTAAGACAATTCTTCTTTGTGTCTTGCCGATGCCTGGAGAGAAATTATAGTTGCTGCTCCCCTCTCTTCTTCCTTTTAAATGTTGTGTCGGATGCCTCTTGTTGTCTTCATGTGTTACCTCAGGCGTTCTGGTATGTTGCTGATTACTCAGGTGAAGGGTCGAGATGTTCTTACGACGGCCAAAGTTTCAAGAACTCCGACCATAACGCGCGGGGATCCTCGCCCGTCATCCATTGGAAGACGGTTTCGAGTCAAGGGATTCTGTGGGGGATGTTGCAGTGGTGAAGAAAAGCCCGAGTGGCAGGGTGCTTCCCTTTACTTGCTATTCTCACTGTATCTTGATATTTCTTTGAGATGTTGTACTTCATGTATTTTTCGTATAAATAAAACAATATTTTTGGAACCTTGTGTAGGTGTACGCCTGTATTGCATTAGTATTTTTTCCTTTTAGCCGGGTATGCCATGCCATCCTTGCTTCTGTAGCGTCTAGGTGTCCCGGGCACTCGATAGATCGCGAGGCCTCCTGTTCTTGTGTATTTGCTCATGCGTAGCAGACTAGACCAAGCCTAAGTACCTCGGGCATCTGTAGCACCACGAGGTATTAGGGTTTTGGGATTTGATAGGGCGTAGCAACTCATACCAAGCCTAAGTACCCCGGGCATCCGCAGCACTGCGAGGTATTAGGGTTTTGGGTATTTGGTCGGGCATAGCAACCCAGATCAAGCCTAAGTACCCCGGGCATCTGCAACACCGCGAGGTATTAGGGTTTTTGGTACTTGGTCGGGCGTAGCAACCCAGACCAAGCCTAAGTACCCCGGACATCCGCAGCACCGCGAGATATTAAGGTTTTGGGTACTTGGTCGGGCATAGCAACCCAGACCAACCCTAAGTACTCCAGACATCCACAGCACCGCGAGGTATTAGGGTTTTGGGTACTTGAAGGCTAGCTGAAGGAGGGGGTCGTGCACAGAGCGAGAGGGACTAAAGGCTGGGGGGATCGGGCGGGGCAGCTGTATCTGACCCCTCTGGTCCCGGTAAGAGCTGCATTACATCTTGTGTATCCTTTTGTGTCTTTTTTGCTGCAAGGCAGCAAAATCAAGGTATAAAGGAAGATGCCTTCTTCAAGCTGCTACGCCCCACCAAGGATAAAAATCCTAATACCTCGTGGTGCTACGGATGCCTGGGGTATTTAGGTTTGGTCTGGGTTGCTACGCCCGACTAAGTACCCAAAACCCTAATACCCCGCGGTGCTGCGGATGCCCGGGGTACTTAGGCTTGGTCTGAGTTGTTACGCCCGACCAAGTACCCAAAACCCTAATACCTCGCGGTGCTATGGATGCCCGGGGGGTACTTAGGCTTGGTCTGGGTTGCTACGCCCGACCAAGTACCCAAAACCTTAATACCTCACGGTGCTGCGGCTGTCCGGGGTACTTAGGCTAATACCTCGAGGGGTACTTAGGTTTGGTCTGGGTTGCTACGCCCGACTAAGTACCCAAAACCCTAATATCTCGCGGTGCTGCGGATGCCCGGGGTACTTAGGCTTGGTCGGGCGTAGCAACCCAGACCAAGCCTAAGTACCCCAGACATCCGCAACACCGCGAGGTATTAGGGTTTTGGGTACTTAGTCGGGCTAGCAACCCAGACCAAACCTAAGTACCCCTCGAGGTATTAGCCTAAGTACCCCGGACATCCGCAGCACCGTGAGGTATTAGGGTTTTGGGTACTTGGTCGGGGGTAGCAACCCAGACCAACCCTAAGTACCCCGGGCATCCACAGTACCGCGAGGTATTAGGGTTTTGGGTACTTGGTCGGGCGTAGCAACTCTGACCAAGCCTAAGTACCCCGGACATCTGCAGCACCGCGAGGTATTAGGGTTTTGGGTATTTGGTCGGCCGTAGCAACCCAAACCAAGCCTAAGTACCTCGGGCATCCGCAGCACCACGAGGTATTAGGGTTTTTATCGTTGGTGGGGCGTAGTAGCTTGAAGAAGGCATCTTCCTTTATACCTTGATTTTGCTGCAAGGCAGCAAAAAAGACACAAAAGGATACACAAGATGTAATGCAGTTCTTACCGGGACCAGAGGGGTCAGAGACAGCTGCCCGGCCCGGTTCCCCCTAGCCTTTAGTCCCTCTCACTCTGTGCACGACCCCCTCCTTCAGCTATCCTTCAAGGCCCCTCGAGTTCTTCCGGGAATCTGCCCTGACTTCCCCATTGTAGCACCACCGGGACACCAGCTGGTCTTCTTTGACTTCAACCACTCGATCACCTACGGGGAATTTTATCTTCTGGTGGTAGACAGAGACCATTGCCTGGAAAACGCTGAGCGTTGGCTGACCCAGGATGGCGTTGTAGGAGGAGGGAGCGTCCAAGATCAGGAAGGGAGTCCTCCTGGTCCTTTCCAGCCTATCACTGCCCAACGAGAGTGATAGGGTGATTTGCCTTATTGGCAGCACTCGATACCCCATGAAGTCGAACAGTAGGGTCGAGACCGGGAGCAGTTCATCCTTGTCGATCTGCATCTGGTCCAAAGTCGCCTTGTATAGGATGTTCACGGAACTCTCCGTGTCCACAAAGATACGCTTGACTTCGTAGTTAGCAATACGAGCTATGATCGCTAAGGCGTCTTCATGGGGAGCTTCCTCCTCTTCCAGGTCAGCCGACCCAAAAGATATTGTGGGGTCGGGCTCATGACACCGGCTGGTCCCAATGAAGTAGTTTTTCAGTCGTTGGATATGAGCTTTCCTTGCCCAGTTGGAGTCCCCTCCGGTAGGTCCTCCGGAGATGACTCCCACATGCCCGGAGGGCGGGCCACGCATAGGGGCCTTGCCCTTTTGAGGATCTCAGCCCAATGAGAGGGATCTTCGAGGCGCAGGTCCCCTGCTCCTTCCTCGCGATCGCGATCGAGACCGATGTCGAGCCTCGTTTTCTCCAGCATGTTGTCGCTGAGGGGAGAAGCTTCGCCGTGGAGATCTTCGGCGATACCCCAACTTATTCCACTTTCTTCGCGGTCTGGTGTCTACCTCTTCACTAAACTTCTTCCTCATGGCATCGCAATCCTCGGTGGAGTGTGTGGAGCTGTCATGAAAGCTGCAATGCTTCGGCAGCGAGTTCGGCTGCTCGGTGTCCACTGTCTCAACCAGCCTACGCCGGTCAACCCACTGGTCCTTTCCGAGGTGGGGGTCTTTTCCTCGAGTCGGAGGTGGGGGCTCCCTCTTCTCATACCGGGGCACCGCTGGAGGGAGAACTCCGGACGGCTTCTTGCGCCGGGCGTATTGTACTTCTTCCACGTTGACGTGCTTAACAGAATATCCCAGCAGGTGGTCGAAACTGGTGGGGGGCTTTTTAACCAGGGATCGAAAAAAGTCCCCCTCGGCCAGCCCCTGGGTGCAGGCATTGACAAGGATTTCAGAGGACGTGCTGGGCACATCCTGGGCCACCCGATTGAATCGCTGGATGTACTCCTTGAGCGGCTCCTTAGGCTTCTGCTTGAGGGCAAACAGATTAAGTGTCATCTTTTGGTACCGACGGCTATTGGCGAAATGGTGGAGGAAGGCGGTTCTGAACTCCGCGAAAGTGTTGATAGACCCTTGCGGCAGCCTCTGGAACCAGCGCTGGGCTGCTCCTGACAAGGTGTTCAAGAACACCCGGCACATTACACCATCAATATATTGGTGCAAGAGTGTTGTGTTCTTGAACTTACAGACGTGATCCTCCGGGTCTGTTTTCCCGTCATAGTCAGCAATCCCAGGCCCGCGGAATTGCTTCGGCATGGGGTCTTCGACAATTTTGGACGAGAAATGAGTAGCGGGGACCTTAAGGGAGGTCTTCGGCTCCTCCTTCTTCCCTTGTCCTTATTCATGCCTCTGCGCAATGGAGGCTACAAAGTGGACCTTCTCGATATCCCCAGGAGAGTCTCTTCGGGGACCTGGGGCTGCTCTGTCTTGTCGGCCCACTGGTGTGACAGATCTCCACGAGTGTGAAACGGAGACTCTGGGGATCTCCTCTCGCGCAGGAGCCCCTTGTTGCGAGGCCGCTTGTTCGACTTGGTGTTGCTCGAGCGCTTCTTTGACAGCGTTGGCCACCAAGCGATCTAGTTCCTCCCTAGTAAGAACAATGGGTTGTCCTTCTTGTCCTACCATCGGTGCTCCTTCAGGTGCTTTGCTGGATTTCCCACAGACGACGCCAAATTTATTTCGGAAGGAGTCGACGACGATGGCCAGACACCGAGGTTCTGCCCAAGTGGAAGCAGACAAGAGGGGAGGAACTCTGCGCCCCGCGAGATTAACACGAGCGTTAGGGGAACACGCCGGAGGTTGTCAGGCGGAGCGCACTCCGACGCTCAAGTCAGTGTCTTGATGGAGAGAAGTGTAAGACGGAAAAGAAAGTATGAATACCAGAGAATGCTTAACCCCCTTACCAGGGGTTGGGGTACCTTTTATACCGGCCTCCGCTGTCTTGCCATGTCCTCCTCCTCTTTCAGCGGTTACTGTATAACCTTTGAAACGGTCCAAGCCATCATTACATTTCGACCCGTTACGACATTTAAGGGTTGTGGTAACTGTTAGATCGATATGCCTTACTAGATGGGGGGGGTGAATAGCAATTTTTGGTTTGTTCTTCCTATAAGTGTTAGTGCACAAGCGGAAATAATAACAATAAACACAAACAAACGCTAACAAACCTATTTACGTGGTTCGGAGATGAAGACTCCTACTCCACGACAGTCCGTGAGGTGGACGATCCCTCGATCCTTCGGCGGATCACTCCCCGGATGCCCTCCGGCTAGCTCGCGTAGCTCCTTATGGGTGGAGAAACCTCACCACAACCTTGAGTACACTTCTGAGCACCTAAGACTACTAATAAGCCTTAACCAAGCTTGTTTCGTCAGAGGTTTCTAGCCAAACCCGAGCCTCTTTAAATAGAGCTCAAGGCTAGAAAACACCCTACTAGTCGACTGCCTTGGGAGCAGGGTCCCACTGAAAATCGACCGTTGCAACCCCAACGTTCGAATTTTCAGCCACTTACCAGCCACCTACCAGTCGAGTGCTCCTAGGGCAGTCGATTGGTCCAGGGTCAGAAACCTTCTGTGAGTTTTTGTGCTTGCTGGCAGTCGACTGTTATATCCCCAGTCGACTGCCCAGCTTACAAACACACTCTTCCTCACTCCAACGACCCTCCTCCACGTGTGCCTTCAGGTACACTCCCTTGGCTTGCCCCTTGAAGTCCTCTTCCACCGGCTATCGTCCCTCGGATGCGCACACAAGCCTTCCCTTGGCTTGCCTCCATGCCACCCTTCATGTGTGCCCTTTGAAGTCCACTTTCCGGCTTGCCCTTGGAGTCCTCCTCCCTCGGCTCTCGTCCCTTCATGACTCAGCTGAGTCTTCACCAGCAACCTTGACCATTGCCTTCGCGCCCTGTCCGTCTTCGGCTCCCGTCCCTCGGATGCACACAAGCCTCCAGTTTGTCTTCATGTCATCTTGCATGCATGTCTCGAAGTTTGTGCCCCTCGACTCATCATCCCTGCTATCTATGGTCCCTCGGGTGCACACAAGCCTCCAGCTTGTCTCCATTCCCCCCTTCACCATACCGAAGCCGTCCAGCTAAGTCAATATATGTAACCTGTACATTCTGCACACTCACATACACATATTAGACCACAAGGGTAAACCTAACTTAAACCCTTTGCCCAAACATCAAAACACATGGTCACTCCGGACCATAGATTGCCTCAACAGTAACACCGTGCCAGCGAGGATGCTTATCCATAGATCTGCGAGGGAGGGGAGGAGTCGTTGTTTCTGTCGAAGGTAGCTAGGGCTCCGCTTTCCCGAGGTGGTCTCGGGGTCATTTGGCCCGGGTGATCGCGGGCGTTATAGCTCCCGAGGTGGCCTCGCGACCCCACCTCCCGGGGTGATCCCAGGAGGGATCTTCTGGTTTACCTCCTAGGACTGCCTCCCGAGGGGGGCCCTAGAGACTCCCCCTCCCGAGGGTGTTTCGAGGGCTCTTAAAAAGGAGTCACTAAGACCTGCTGCATTCTGCCACGAAGCTTCTTCATCTCATGTGCCTGCCACGAGCTATTAAACCTATCCATCGGTGTATAAAAATCTTTATTTAATTTTTTTTAAAAAAATTGATTTTACCCTTAACATATTTTTTATGTGATGATAGGAGAGAAGATAGATTAAATTAAGAGGGAGGTCTATATTTCTAAAAAAAATTCTGAATTACATTGTTAAAAATTTATTACTGCCATTTTATATGTTGTTTAACTAACTTAACTCAGGTTGATGCACATCAAAAAGGGAGAGATTGTATATATCTCAAGTGAGTTTTGATGTGGTCAACCGAGTCAAGTTAGGTCATATTGGTATCTGATCCCTGAGTCTAAGTGTGTAGGAACTTAGAAACACAGGAAGTCGAGCGGAAGAAGCAGCAGACGAAAAGGTTGATACAAGAAGGGAGTCGACGGGCTCGGTGTATCCGAGGAACCCGGAGGTCTGCGAAAGAATACGCCGGTGGAGCGAAAAGGACGGGTGCGATGTTTGAGGGAAGACAAGCCAAGAGGAAGCACGTTGAGAATGCTGGAGAAGGATTCAGGTGAGCTTAATTCCCGATGGTTGGGGATCACTTAGAAGGACGAGAGATGGCTGGTGAACCAAAGGTTGACCAATAAGCTCTCGGGCGCCTGAATGATTTCGGGCACCCGAGCACTCAGGCGCCTGCATGGATACGGGTGCCCGACCATACAAGCGCCCGAGTCGATACGGACGCCCGAGTTGTTTTGGCCTTATTGAGAAGTAGCCGTTCCACGGTCGTTTCAACGTGGATAACCATTGACCACGTGTCAAGCGCCCGTATGCACTCGGGCGCTCGAGAAGTGTCGCGTCAGCTTCTTGATAAATTTTCACAGGGGATACAAATATATTCTTGAACTCAGTTTATTCCATCCATTCGAATTGTAAATGAAATTCTCATTTGTTTTCCTCTGTTCTCTGAGTTCTAATTCTGTAAAGAGGCTTCTTTGTCGATAAAGAGATATTCTAGAGATTTCTCTGTTTCATTGTCTTGGATTGACAACTACGCTGGTTACAACCATGTGCCTCTGTCTGTCTTTCTGGTTATTTCCAAGGTTCTGAGAATCGGACCGGACATCGAACCAGTCGGAGCAAGGGTTAAGAGGTTCATAGGTTCAACCGGTTTAACCGGGGGTCCAACCGGGATATAACTGGTATATAATAAAGCATGTATTTATATAAATATATGAAACTAACAACTTGTTCAACTACTTTCTTCAAGATTAGATCAACTAGGTCAAACATGTGATATATTTTTGTCAGCAACTCAGTACGGTATTCTTGAAAAAAAATTAGTTTTAAAGAAAAATTCAAGTTTAAAACCATTGGATTTAAAAAATCTTGATACGAATTGGAGAATCATATTAGAAGTTAAAACATTATCACAATAACATTTGTTCACTCATAAACACTTAAAAGGGGACACTAGTAAAGCACATGTAAAATTACACTTCCAAATATATCATATATTGCTGCCTTCATATGCCAGCACGATGATGCAACGAGGCTGGAGACGGGGCGAGGCTAGTGGCGGTTAGGCGAGGCTAGCGGAGGCAAGGAGGCGCAGCGAGGCTGGTAGAGGTAGGGGGATGTGGCGAGAGGCTAACGGCGGTGACTCTCTTGCAAGCAAACAACAAATTTGTTCGTTTGAGACTTTAGGTGAAAGCAAACTAGGTTTTTGACATTTTATTTTTCAATTTTCATTTTCAATAGAAAGCAAAACTGCAAAAGGGAAAAAAATCAAAAAATGAAAAATAAAATAAACCAAGCCGGTTTGTCCGGTTCACCGATTCCGGCCGGTTCAGAATGGTTTGTATCCGGTTCTTGAGTAGTCGATTTTCAGAGTCAACTCGGACCGAAAATCTAACCGATTTCCGGTTCAACCGGTCCGACCTGTCAGTCCGGTCCGATTTTTAGAACACCGGTTATTTCAATTCATATTATTGTTTTTGCTTATAAACTAACTTCTATCTTTGTTAAAGAGAACAAAAGATTAGAGTTTATTTTTTCAGGAACAATTCTCCTCTCTCTTGCTGACCTACACGATCCCTACATAACCAAAATTTAAAAGTCACATTGGGTCTGATATGGAGGCCTGATAGAATTCAATATCAGGTTCAACGTGGACCAAGACATGTCCATGAGTGTGTTTTAGTTAAATCCACTGATAAATCTAGACATATCCGATTGAACCTATTTCAGATCATGTGAATTTATGATGTTGCAAGGAGTTAAACGATACTATCCATTGCTTATTTCAGCTGCTCGGGATGTGTTAAAATGTTAGTGAAAGAATTAGCTAAAAAATCCAACGCGGGCCTGATATGAATCATATCAAGCCCAATGTGATCTTTAAATTTTGGTTCCACCTAATTTATCTTATCTATTATTTTAAAAAATCTTATCCCATTTAGATATAATTAACCAGAGATATTAGTAATGATATATAATAAATAGTTATTATTAACAAATAAAAGATTCATAAATTTTAAAATATTATCAATAGACTAAATTATATATATTCTTTCGGATTTAATTATAGTTTAGAATGTTTAAAGAATTTGTAAATAGTTCTATAAAAAGAAGAACCCTAGATTCCTTGGTTATGCTAAAACATACAAAATAAGATATTTTGCTCTTTGTAACATTTTGTATCCATATTATAAAAAGCAAAATATTAGATTTTTATGTTTTAGCCTAATTAAGGAATCTAGAGTTTTTCATTTTATTGAACTATTTGAAAATTCTTTAAATATTCTAAACTATAATTAAATTTAAAAAATATATACAATTTAGTCCTTTTATAATATTCGAAATTTTATGATTTTTTATTTGTTAATAATAAATATTTATTATCATTGCCAATATTCTGGTTAATTTTATTTAAATGTAATAAAATTTTCTAAAATAATAGATAAGATAAATTAAGGTGGAACCAAAATAACAAAAATTTAAAGAATATATTGGGCCTGATATAATTCATATCAGGCTCGCTTTGAAGTTTTTAGCTATTCTTCTAATAATATTTTAACACTTCTTGATAAGACGAAATAAACAATAGATAGCATCGTTTTACTCCTTGCAACCTCAGAAATTCATAGGATCTGAAATAAGTTCAATCAAACATGTCTAGGTTCATCCGTGAATTTTGATCAAAATCCACTGATGGACATGTCTCAATCCATGTTGGGCCTAATATAGAATTATATCATGCCTATATTGAGCCTGATATGGAATTATATCAGGCCCAATGTGACCTTTAAGTTTTAGTTTCATCTTAATTTATCTTATCTATTATTTTAGGGAATCTTATTGTATTTAAATATAATTGACCAGAAATATTGATAATGATGATAAATAATTCTTATTAGCAAATAAAAAATCATAAAGTTTAGAATATTTTTAAAAGAACTATATATTCTTTCAAATTTAATTATAGATTAAAATGTTTAGAAAACTTTAAAATAATCCTACAAAAGGAAATTTAATTTACATTAATGAAAATAATTTTTTTTATTCATAATGTATAATATATTTTTGAATTTAATTAAAGTTTAGAGTGCAAGAATTTGAAAAACTAAATAGGAAATTTAATTTAGAAAAAACTTTACTTGTTGAATAAGTCAAACTCATTCATATCATCATATTAAAGTGGATTTGATATTTTTCCATGTTATACATGTATGCATTCCAAAAAAGAAAAGAAAGAGAAGAGAAAAGGAGAGGAAAAAGAGAAAAAAGACATAAAAAAAATGAGGAATTAGAAGAGAAGAGATGAAAGAGAGGAGAAATTACATGCATAAGAGTGAGGGAAAAGGAAAAAAAAATTACATATATAAAAATTAAATTTATCAGTAGAATAAAATCAAAAGAGTACTGAAAAAGATGCGCTTTATGATTAATGCCAAAATAACATGTATGTTTTTTTTATCAATTCGAAAAGTTATGGACACCCTATGACAAATTACCAAAGATCATTTTAAAAGAACCACTGAGGTATTGATTTTACCTTTTATTGCCAAAAGGAAAAGTTCAACCTAAAATTGTCCATCACATATAATGGACAAACTGAAACAGAACCAAATGTCATCACAGCAAAGGCAAATTGTAACGTAAAATTTTCAATCACATACACCCGTCTCTTCCAGCACAAACAAAGAAATTCCACTTGCAAGGCTAACATAGACTTAACCGAAACATGAATGAATGCACTGTCCAACACAGCATACACAAACATGAAATTTTAGGTACTAGGATAATACAAACTAGCAAAGCATAATCGAATGCACTTACCATCACAGTAAGAGGCAAATTTCAACCTAATATAATCATTTACATATGTTGACCGACCTCTTCCAATACCAAACAAGAAGTTGCAAAAGTCTGGAAGATAACAAGACTAGGTAGCCCTGCAACTAATTAATCATATTTCATGTGACAAAACTTGAACAGGATATTTCATGCAAGGAACTGCAAAGCATCACAACTCAAGTCAGTAGAGCTGTTGCAAACTGATCATAATCTAAGTTAACATGGAATATAACTTCACTGAACATGCAAAAGTACATTGGCAATGGATGATGCAATTGGGGAATTGCACATACAAAAGGTAGAATGGCAAAATGGCACACTTGGTTATCCGTGAGTTAGGTTTGGAACACATCTTAACATTGCAGGAACCTGAGATGCAGTGACCCTGGTAGGCTTGCAGAACAAAAAGATCAGATGAGGATGTCACTGTCCTCCATGGCTATCTAATGTCATTGATGAGTGATTGTGAGCCATGTGCGTGATTCCTGACAAAAGTCTGTAACTCTGGGCTTGCTGTGTATTAACAGTGGAAGCCAGTACAAAGGGTTCCAATCGACCTGAGCCATAGTGAAAGCTAAATCAATTATAAGAATGTGGGAAGGTCCTACAACATATAGTAAAAGAGAGAAAGGAATGACAGTAACTAACGCATAGGACAGCTACAGGTGAGTTCCTTCTTGGATTTCTGATTACCGCCAGGACAGTTGCTTGTAGGAAGATCTGCTTGTTTCCCAGCCTCCTTCAGGTTCCTTCCTCTTCAAACCCCCGGCAGGAACTGTATACATACCTACCTGCTCTTCTGTGAAACCCTGGGATGCGGCGGATAAAAGCTGTCTTGATGCTAAGGTGGATCTCTCAACTTTGCCTTCTGCATCTATATTCCCTGGGCCTGAATTTAGGTCGAGGCTTGGTGTGATCCATCTCCGAGGATTGTCAGACTCACTACCATTGCTGCCCTCTGGAAGACTTGCCAAGTGAGGCTTTCGATAATTGGATAAAACAGCACCAGCAGGTCCAACGAGTGGTGAAGGCATGGCATGAAAACCTGAAGCAATACTAGATGAAGAATCAGCATAGGTTGTTGACCCACCTGAAAAAGAAGTTGCTGGAAGTGGAAAATTATAACCATAGGTGAAGCCAGGATAAGGAAATGCTGCAGGAGTGAATCCCATTGGCAGAGACGAGGAAATGACAGGACCTCTGTAAACATCACTGCCAAAAGGGCCACCAGGTGTCACTGGCCCCACAGTTCTCTGGGCTCCAGAAGCTGCAACAAATGGGTAAAGCTGCTCTCTGTTGGACAAGAAAGATGGCATAGCTACGGTAGGATAAGAACTACCAGGAGGGAACCATGATGATACACTTCCTAATTCATTAGTATTCATTCTGATGTTACTAACTGGAAAAAGAAATGGCAAGCTACTAGCAGTTTTCATATTTTGGTTCCTGGTTAGAGATTCAGCAGAAATTTCATCTAGTCCTGGTCCATTATTTAAATCAAAATCCCTCAACATGTTGGTTTCCCTACTAGGAAATTCTGCCAATGCAGGTGCTGCAGCCAAAAGTGGAACATCCTGTCGACAGGAGATGCTTGAGAAGGACTGCCCATTTTCTGTTTCATCAATTCTATTTAAATCAAGATTAAGCCCTCCAAAAATCTGTGCAGGTATATTGAGATTGCTTTCTGTCCCCAGTTCAGTGCCTCTAGACTTGGAAGAGCTGCAAGTGGGCATGTCTTCCAGAACTCTTTCATCAGGTTCATTCAGATCAAAATCAAGTAGTGTATGGCACTGCTTTCCAGCAGAATTAGATGATGGTATCTCAAAAGTATTGTGTGTCATTTTCATAACTTTTCGTGGTTCTGCAGGCCGAAAGGCACTTGTAGCAGCAGAGCCTTTCCACCCGGCCTCACCCTTATTCTTCATTAAGTTTTCCGGTGGCAGAAAAGGCCCCTTGGCAGGTGCAGCAACTGTTATTTGAGCAGGTAAACCATTTGACATGGGAATTGTAAAAGGAGAGGGAATAGGAAAATGGGTGGTAGAGGGACTAACTGTTGCAACTGAAACAGCAGCCTCAACTTGGTGTCCATCATCCCCAATTATGCCTTCATTCAAATCAAAGTCAAGTTTAGCTGAATCTGCTGCAGGTAAGACAGCGGATGAAGTCTCTGTAAGTGGTGAAAAATCCACATCAACATCTTCTACAGCCCTCGATAACAAAGAGCCTTCATGCTTTAATCCATGCTCAATTGCTGGGGTCATGCAACTTGTTGGCTCTACCTGATTGGCTAATCCCACAGTTGCACTTTCTTGAACCTCCTCCATCTTCGAATCATCATCACCTCCAGCTATGCCAGTAGAGCTTGTTGATTGCCTTGCTGATCCATCAAGTTTAGGCAGAACAGAACTATTGTTCTCATGCTTACCATTTAATTCTGAGTCACCACTCTCCATTTTATCAGACTTACAAGTTTTGGACTTGTCTGATGAAATAGTTACTTTACTTTGTTGCATAGATAGCTTCAGTTCATATGAGGTGGCAACCTCAGCCACCTCTTTAGGTGCAGTACATGACTGAGATTCCTCAACAACAAACTTTTCTGATTCTTCACTGGCTGAATTAGCGAATGCAAGCCGATGCCCATCTCGGGTAGCAACTTCTGAGGGGCACGCATCCTTATCTATGATTGGATGAGTGCAATCAACAGGCTTGCTTTCATCTGCTGATGTGCTTCTTTCTTCAAGTTTGCAATCTGTGAACTGCTCTATGACTTCTCTATCAGTAGCCGTTTTTTCTTCCAGCTGAGAGGTTCCTTCATTATCGTGTTTCACCGGATCAGCAGATTCAGACTCAGAGAGAGTTCTTCCACCTCTTTCTTGTTCTATCTTTTTCTCAGAATTAATGCAAGAGTCTTGAGATTTATGGAAATTTGCAGCAGTAAGAGATTGTTCACCTTGGCCACCTAGCAATTTATTTTCCTGCAATGTGGCAGTAGTTTCATTGTTTCCAGGAAGGATGGTCTCATTGGAGTATGAAGCGTCCTTGTTTAAGATGGAACCAACATCCTTGTCTTGCTTGCTGGCATCTGTGTCAAGAGCTTCATTATAGCAAGCATGCCTCTGTGCAACATCACCATCACTTAACATTGATTTTGGACTATGGACAACATCCCCCTCACTTGACAATTTCAACTTGGCCTCTGTCGATCCGTCCTCCAACGGAGGTGAAGTTCCATGCGAGACATTAGGGGAATTCAAGTCAGATTTGGAGATTTCTCCAGCTGCCACACTAGCAAGTAAATTCATCCCATTATCATCTTCAGTGGCTATAGGTGTACTAGGTTCAGAATACCTAATGCAACTTTCAATTAATGCATTTATAGAACGAAAAGAACTTCTCATCCTGGGTTCAGCTGAGGATATTCCCTTCTCATTTCCAGATGATGAACACACAGCTTTTGAAGACTCTACATCCTTACCAGTTTCCTTGGCACTCTTGAGGTGTGATTCGTTGGCACCAGGTGATCTGAGACCTCCAGATCCAACTGGCTGATCATTGCCATCATTGCTCAGCCGTGATTCTTTATTGGAATCTCTGGAAATATTAGACCAATGAGTTTCACTCCTTGATTTCACCTTACGATAACCTTGCTCATGTTTGTCTGAGACACAAGGAGATGATGCTCCACTGCCCGTAACCGTGGAATCCTCAATTGAACCCCCAGTTGCACTTCTTTCAGGGCTTCGAACATGGCTAGGCAACTTTACAATGAGCCTTTGCTTATTTCCATGCTCTGATGTGGGCATATCAATTGACTTTTCACTAAATATACCTGTTTGTGATGATTTTTCGTGTGTTTTAGCCCTACCAAGAGAACCAGATTTACTTGGATGAATTTCTTTTTGTGCCCCAGATATAGTTGTTCCAGAAACCCCATTGCCAGATCTTCGATGATGAGGTGAATTCCCAGTAGCCTTAGCAAAATTTACAGACCCAGGACTTGAACTTCTTGTGTGATCCTTCTGCGAACTTCCCACTGTCTTAGTATGATCACTTGAATATGTCTGGCTATTGTTCTGGGATTGACTAGAACTACTGCTCTTCTCCTCCTTTGCAGCAATTGATGGCACATCTGTACTCCCAGTGTTAGCAGCAGCTTTGCAAGATGAGTCCTTCAAGCCAACACCAGAAGATATTACTAAAGCTGATCCAACTTTCAAGGAGCCTTGTGTCAATGAAGATGACTTTACAGTAGCATCTGAATGACCAGACTTGAAAGATGGTGTTTTAGATGATGAAAACTGGCTAACATGAGTCTTTGTAGGCACCTCAGCTACAACAGTGCGCCGATTTCCTGCATGAGAAGCATCAGAAGAACCTGGTTTGACTTGCCAAACAGGTTGGTTTGATGTCACAAATTTTGCATCATTGATCTTCGTCATTTCTGCATCAACCCGTTTCTTCCATGTGTCAATAAGACCTCTAGCTTTCTTCTGTATCTCAAGGTTTTTATGGCTCCGTAAATTATTAACAGATTTACCAATATTGCAAGTCTGCAAGCATTAAGGTTCACTGGCAATTTTGCAAGGGCACGAAGAAGAGACAAGAGTAGTTCTTCAATTGTTTTATCACTTTCTTTGGGACTAACACCATCACTGGTCTTAGATTTGTGAACCTCCTGAAGCCATTCATCCAAGATCAATAGGCCTCGAAGCTGAACGAACCTAATAAGGCAATCATACCGATCAGTAGCTGTGATAACATCAGCAACTAGTGTCCGCACAGTTACATCCATTGTCTTCTCAGTTTTATCAAGATGCATGAGATTCACCAATTTCTCCACTCCTTCAGAGCTTACAAGTCCACCTTTATCTGTAATTTTGACTATCTCTGCCTTTACCATATTATCTGTTTTAAAGCTAAAAGAATCACCGTCTGGTTTAGAGGAACACTCGCTCTTGATGAGCTCTGTACCATGATCAATTCTATCCTTCCTCTTCCCCTTTGAGTGAGAATGAAGAGATGATCCAGTAGTACGTACACTATCAGATCCAGTTTTCAGCTGAGTGCTAGTCAGACTATCAATTGGTTTAGGTGACCTTCCACCAGATTGTATTCCTGCATGCATTTCTGGTCGTGTTTTGCCCAAAAGCTGGTCTACTTCCTCTCTGAGATTCCTAAGATGAGGAGGCAACAATTACCAGTCAGACTAGACAATACAACAAAAGAGGAAAAACAACTAATGGCGCAGAGAGAAGGAATATCAAAATGGCACAAAACTCACATTGCTATTCTCTTGATCAGTTAACCACCACAAACACATGTTAGTAATGTCATATACTTAATATACAAATGAAGATATCCCAATGTCAGCTCAATGTCTGTTGTGATGAGGATCCATAGAAAAAAGATTTATGCATTTTTTTTTGGAAGACATAGAAATCATGTCCTTGTTGAATGCATAAAACTCTCATTTAAAGCAGCTTCAAGCAATTAAACTTATGCAAGCTTTGTCTCAGCAACAAATAGCATGTAACTTAAAGTGAACTTCTTCGCTTGCAAGAAACCAAGGTATTATTTAAACAATAGGTGGTTCACTTCTTCCTTGGAGAAGAGCATGAACACCTATTCAAATTTCCCATCTATCCTGCAAGGAAAGAATTTGATAAAATTAAGATGAGTTATGTGGCACAAAAGAATAGATGGATATTAGTTATGAAACACACCTACATAAATTAAGAAGTCACCATCATTAATTAAAGCAGTTAAACTACTTGCTATTTCACAATTCAATATCTGAATTACAGATCAGAGGCAACTGTGTCTAAAATAAGTATCAAAATTAAAAATAAAACAGCTACCAAATAGAATTCCAGTGATTACAGGGAGAAACATTCACTACTTAATGTAGCACAATTTCTTTCGAAAATCATAGGTCAATTGAACACACCTCTTTCCCAAACTCCAAATATAAATCCTCTAATAAATCCTTATATATGTTCGTTCACAAACTTAAAAAAATCTAGTTTTCTTCCTTAAAATGAATAAACACATACATATTGATGGCCAGATGTAATGGAAGTAAAAGGAAAGACATAATACAAGCAACAGAGCTATTATTGAACATTGTAAGCAACCATCATGATAAATTTTATCCAAACAGTATCCTACCCAAATGGAATTCCAGCTAAAGTCCATCCCAACGTTAGAAAAGAAACAAAACCATAAAAATTTCAGCAAGTTTACTCTCACGACTAAAAGATCAAGTTTGAGGCGACATGATTACATGATTACCAGACTCCATTAATTAGGCCCGAGTGTTCATACCAGAGCAATCATCATGAATCGAACAACCATTCTCAATATAAAACATGCCAAATTTCTCAAAAATCCCACGGCGACTACAGCTCTATAAAAATAGCCGAACAAGGGGGGAAAATGATGAAAATTAACAATAACACAATAATAGAGCAACGATCAAATCAAAAATTAGAAATTTTCCCACAAAGGACTCACACAAAAGACAGCACGGATCAAGAAACACAAAGGAAGGGGAAAAAAATCATCTTCAGTACCGACCATCGCCGGCAAGGAGAGAATAAGTGCACCGAATCAAACTCTACAACGAACCTCTGGACACTGGGACGGGATTCAGATCCGGCCTCTGCGCGCCCCTCTACCGGCGGGATCCTCGATACAGGCTCGAGAGGAGAAACCCTAATTCGGCTCGTAGGGGAATCCAACTCCGAAGCGGAGAGATCGGATAGAAGGATCGGACACAAGAAACTGGAGGGAAATCTACGGATTGCGAGATGGAACGGATCGGGAACGGCAAATTGCGTCGAGGGTTTCGCGATCTGACGGGAGTGACGAGATGGGAGAACTGGGCAACGGGAGAAGCGGAAAGGAAAAAGAGAGATCGTCGAAAAGAAGATGACGCCGCGCCGTTTTGTTGGATGGTAGCGGCCGGTACCAGAGGAGGTGTGCTCGTCAAGCGTCTGCGTCTGCAACACCCGATCCGCTAAATTGGACCCGGCCCGATCCGAAATTCGGGTTCGATGGGTGGAAGAGTTGGATTTGAAGTCCGCTTCTACAGAGGGAACAAAATAATAAATTTATGGATGAAAAGACGAAATTACCCTTATCTCATTCGATTTCGGTTTTAACGTTATCAAAAAACAAGATTTAAAGATACGAAATATTGTAAATCACACTCACGAGGGGTAAATTGTTATTTTCAAAAATCCAGAGGGCAAACTGTAAAAGACCAAGCCACGAACTGAATTTTTATTAAAATAAGATAATATAAAATATCAGAAAGATGAATTACTTTTACGCTTTTCTTCTCACTTTAGTGGATGAGCTAACTCAAAAATACGTATTTTTTTTAAATTTCACTTTTTCTCTTTGTTTGTCAGAGAAAAATAAGAGATTGAGAATTATCTCTTATTTTTAATCCATAGCAGAGGAGCTAACAAAATCACTTTGGCAGACACTCGCTTTATTATTGCTCACTGAGATATAAGTTATATGGAGAAAATTAAAAATAAAAAATATTAATAAATAAATAAAAATGAAAGTCAGATGACAAATATATGTTTAGATTTTACAGCAATTGAGTCCGAATATCCATCGATGCTTCCTAGCTTTAGCCATTTTCACTGGGCTGGTGTTCCACTCTCTTTGTAATCTGCATTCATAGAAGTAGATACTCATGAGAAAAAAAATTTAAGACAAACTTTTATATATAAAACAATAAATTACTGTTTCAGTTCTGAGAAGACAGGAATTGATATCGATTAACAAGCTCTAACTTTAGCTGTCAAATGTAATTCATTGATCCTTAGATGATCATGGGTATCATACAATGCAGGTGCTAATGGCTGAATATTACCTACTGCAAGTCATGAACTTTCTGCAATTAATAATGATCTTATGGAACATACCAAAAAAAGGTTTAACTTGATAAGGATGGAAGTGTTTCTTACACTGGGAAGGCAAAGGAACGAGTACTCGTTGTGCTGCTTTCAGAACGCATAGAAATGCTACCAGAGTATGGAACATGCTCTGAAGATGTTCTTGGACCAGAAAAAATCAAGTCTGCGCCATGACTGTGAGAGAAGGAACTTCGTGGTGGATCGGATGTAGCATCAAGAACGGCCAATTGAGGGACAGAAAACTTTGGAACATGTAAGGATTCTTGACGAACTGTGTTTGCTTTTATCTCCTTGATGACAGCTGTTGGTTCTATTTCTGGCACAATCAGCTTC
This sequence comes from Boesenbergia rotunda, assembly GCA_024364735.1. Lineage (NCBI taxonomy): Eukaryota > Viridiplantae > Streptophyta > Magnoliopsida > Zingiberales > Zingiberaceae > Boesenbergia > Boesenbergia rotunda. The sequence goes on along the minus strand of JAGFNQ010000556.1, from coordinate 394,611 downwards.
ACCTCGTCAACAGGAACATTAGCCTCAGTTTCACAGTGGTCAAGTGGGAATCACAAGTAGGACATAGAACCTTCAAGGATTCTTGAAAGTATGTATTGTCTCTTTGCTCAACGCTGACATCCATTGCTTCTGCTTCAGACACGGAACGCTCCACCCGAACATCAGGAAGATTTCCGTCAGTTTCACTGTGATTGGTACTTGTGGAATCAAAAGTACGGTTCAGAATCTGCAACGGCTCTTGGCCATCTCTAATTTCCCCTTTCTTTATGGCAGCTGCTGCTTCTACTTCAGACACAATAAGCATCATCCCGGAATGGGGATTGCTCTCAGTTCCACCGTGGTCAGAACTAGTGGATTCAAAAGTCATTTCGAGGGGTGTAGAACATCCCTCACTCAAAAACTCTGATGTATCAGCAGAAGGATATTTATCGACTCCAGTGTTCTCATTGAACTCGGGGTCGACAATGGATGAAGTTGTTGTCATGGAGCATGCCTCTTCGGTTTTAGTCTGTCATACACCAATGTATAAGTCACAATCATGTTCTGGACCAACCGACTAGAAAATAAAATGAAAGTTAAAGTGGAAAACAGAATGACTAATAGCAATTCTCCATAACTGGAAGAGTTAAGATAGCTCGTGTGTCTTATCTAATATCTAGAATTTAACAATCATATTAAACCACTAAAGCTAACGTCCTTCGAGGATCATATACAAATAACACAATAGCTGTTAGGCTACACTTTACAGTTTCTTCAGCACCATACTACCCCCAATGTAGAGAAGAAACATAAATAACTGACAAATTTGATTGTGGCCATAATATGAGAAAAAAAGGAAAGTAGTCAATAAAGAGAAATAGAATCAGTATCCTTATTCTCGTCTCTACTTTGGGAAGGTAGTATAAGTTAGTAATACTAAAACAAAACATTATTGAATCTACTTGCTCTGAGCTCCTCTTTGTAAGGTTCAAAAATAAAAAAATAAAATAAGATTTTGTGAAATACAATACCTTCTCGATTTTCTCATGATCAATACATTGTTTGTGATTTCTGCTGAAGTTCAAGGAGATTGCATCCGCATGACAGTGATCTTTGTCAGAACCTTCATGCATGAACAACTCTTCTAAAGTAATATTTGGAGAAAATTTGTGATTTTTGGCCTGGTCTAGTGTGCTTGCTTTTACATCAAGTACGATTAACTTAGGAGAGTTTTGATCCTCAGTAGACTTTTCGATTGCTGTTTGTCCCTGCAAATCTTGTATGGAGTTCAGAGGACCCACTATGACTTGTCCATTTAGATCACTATTCTTATTTATTGCAGAGATATCTTTGACCTCATTATGCTCAAACAAAGCAGTATTATGAGAGCCTAAGCCTTCATCTAAGTGACTGTTTCTCACAACTAGGCATCCTTCAGTGTGGGAAAGTACTTTTGTATATGGTTGTTCAAGATATGCAACAGCTTTTTCCAAGTATAATTTAGTATCTTCTTCAATTAAACCAGACCTATCTGGAGGACTCTTAAGCATAGATTCAGAAGTTTCAGATTTAATCCGGTTTCTTCTAGTTGAAGCTTCGTCGTCCATGAACATATCCAGCGAAGGATCTACATATCGACTATCTTTTTCTGGAAAAGGTAATGCATGATCTTTTTTTTCTTCATATGTATCCTTATTTTCTAACTTGAACACAATCAACTGGTTGTCATTTTGTCTCAGGACTTCCATCATAAGGACATGATCTGCAAAAATATGCCAAAACGTTTAACCACCATATGCCATTTGAGTAAAGATCTAAAGTCCATAGGCAGAAGCAAGGCCGAGTAATATCGATAAAAGGTACTACATAAATATTTTAAGAATGATTATTGATTACCACATTGAGCAAACAAACTGAATTCAGAGATAGTTTGCAATCAAGAATAATATAATACCTTCTTAGTAACATAATAAAGGCTGTCAAACAAAGAAGGTTTCTAAACTTAAATTAATAGCAAAGGAAATCTTAACATGGTCCTTGGATTAAGTATCTATGCCAGATCTTAACGTCTCGCTTAGAGAGAACTGTTTTTCGAGAGGAAATATTTGTTGATGATATTTAAGGTGTTTGTGCAAAATGCGCATTCCTTAATGCAAAATGACACTGTTGAATGCGGAGAGCGCTCCATAACTCATATTGTTCAACAAGTCTACAAAGAAGAAACAGAGGCGTGTAGTAAAAAAATACAAAGTTGGATGAATGCGAAGAATCAATTCCTTCAAAGAGGTAGGTGTCTGGTGTGAAGAAAATTTTATTAACAACATTAACATGCTAATATATAATGGTATTAAGTCGGTTTATTAATACTGATTGGTTATTTGGATGTTGATAAACAAACTTTTGAAAATCCCAATATTTAGAAATTTACGAAGATCTACACTTCATATGTGCTAGATTAGCATAGGCAACAGAGGTCGTGAGAGAGAGCTAAAACAATAGAGATTTGTACATACATACCTCGACATTTCCTGGCTCTTTTATCTCCTCCTGAACTAGAGATCAACTAAGCTAACAGATATGAACACCTATGCCAATTACTAACCACATTGCTGCGACTTTGGATATCTTAGAAGGGGATATAAAAAAGAAGTCCATTTTATGGGTGATGGACTGATGGTTCTTTCTACATCACAGCAAACCAATTGGATGGGAGCCATGAGGTTCCGGGGTTGGTGCCGGTAACGAAGAGAGAGAGTAGAATTTGATTAATCCATTGGAAGGTGGAGGGATCTGGCATCATATTTGAAGTCAACTAACACAGATAGAGGGAGAAAGAGGCCGGTAGATGACAAATAAAAAATGACAAAAAATACAAACATGATGCATTTAGCAGTTGTACAGCAAACGTGACAGATTTGGACATTGATATCTAATTTCCTCCTACTTTGACATGGGAATTTGAAACTAGGGTGGGTTAGGGTTTCATTGTAGAAAGGATTGGTTACCGTCTCATCAAAAAGTATGGGACCCACATGTCACATACACATACATATTAACATTTTCACTCTCTCACATTCGTTTAACATTTAACACCTATTATTTGTGAGGACCACATGCCACATATAAATTCTCTCACATATTCACTCTTACATATGCATATTTTATTTTCAATTTCATTTGCGCAATTTAAATGATTATTATTTAAAATAAACAATAATAATATTTTTAAATATATTCATTATTATTTGAAATCAAAATATTATTATAAATTCAAAGTGAAAAAGTACAACATAAAAAACACACTTGCATAATTAACAAACGATATATAAATTAACGAAACTATAAATTGTGTAAGGTGATGAATATTTATAGAATTGTGTAAGGTGATGAATATTTATAGATGAAAATTTAATTTTTTTTAATTAAAATAACCGTTAGTGACTGTTTAGAGGTGACTGTTGGTAAGTTAGCCGTTTAGGTGACCGTTGTCCATGCCCAATCGATTGGGATATTGGGGCATCCCCCAATCGATTGGGGGAAGGGGGCAGCCCCCAACTCCTGCCCCAATCGATCGGAGGGTCTCTATCCCCAATCGATTAGGGATGTCCTGTCACGTCGCATTTTTTATTAAAATAGACGTCATGAACGCATTCAAGCATCTGAACACGTTTATCGCGACAATATTTAATGCCCGATGCCACGTCGGCATTAACGCACTGCGTGCGTTCATCGGGCATTATAACGCCCGATGAACACCACCGATGCAGGTGCTCTAAGACTTATAAGTGGGAAGAAAAATCAATTTGTTAATCCCAAATTGAAAATTCATCTATGATTTAGATTTCAATTTACCTATCAAAGCCAGAAGAGCAAATTCACCCCAAAACAAAGCAACTTTTCGAAAACACAAGGATCATTCCCGGGTTCAACTTCACAGAGGTCTCATTTCACCACGGCTCAACAAAGATAAAATTATGGGTATTCACTCTAAAGAAGAAAAAAAAGCAAATATCACGAGTAGACAACGAAGAAAAGAACAAATCGAACGGGAAAATATGAGAGATAAAGAGCTTCATAGGATAGGTTTTGAGTTAAAAGATTAAACTTGCGCGCATCTACTCACTCTCGACCAAATCACACTTGGAAAATAAAACGAACGAAAAGAAAGGGGGGGAAAACGCCTCCCATAACACGATAAGCAAGTCAAAACATCCATTTCGTACCTTATTTTGCTCTCCGCTGATTCGAGATCGTCGAGAGGACGAGCTCCAATCGAAGCGGAGAAGCCTGTCGCCGATCGTAAAGAGGAAGAGTGAGAATGGTTGGGCAAAAAGGTGTCATCTTTCGGGTGGAAAGGAAAGTATGCAGCAGGTTTCGCCCTTTGTATTAAATGCTTCGCAGTTAAATAAATCCACGTCAAAAATTTAATAGTGGGAACCCACTCGGTCCCATTTTATTTCTCACTCCCTTCTCTTATCGCAGATGTCCTCCTCCTCTTTTCTTTTCTTCTTTTTTATTTTTAATTTATTTAAATTTTTATAAAATAAATGTTAAATATAAAAAAATAAAAAATAACTGCTGTCATTATTTTTTAATTAATTTAATTAATTATTTTTTATCAATAATTTTTTTATATTTTATTTAATTTTTATTATTTAAGCAATTTTATTTATTATTTTTTATAAATACTTTATTTTTAAAATTTTATATAAATTTAATTTAGTTTTATTTTTAATCAATTTTATTTATTTTCTTTTTTCATAATACTTGTATTTTTTTAATTTATTATTTTTTAAATTTGATTTTTTTATTGATTTTATTTTTTTATTAATTAGTTTTTTTATCAGTTTTATTTTTTTTGAATAATTTTGTTATATGTCTATAATCTTTTGCTTATTTTTAGTTATAAATTTTAGGAGATATTATTTATAAAAAATTTTAAAAGTATAAAAATAAAATAAAATTTATATATCTAAAACTAACAAAAATACTAACAATTAATAGTGAACACATTCATAACTTAAGAACAAACATTTTTTTTTTCAAATGAAGAACACATGTAATAATATAAAAAAAACATAAAAATGCATAAAAAGTACATTTTTAGTCAATATTGCCTTCAAATTCTGCTCCTGACGCGTTTGGTGGTGGTATACCCATTACTTCGTACCACAAATGAATACGTGTCCTATAACGAGTGACCCATCCTTTAGCTTCATATAATGAATGTTGCCACCACCACGTTGGAATGGGAGGTACAGGGTAATGAGGATGTAAGAAAACTTGTACAAAGTGATTACCAACATGAGCAATAGCAATTTCTCGACGCTTTTTGTTTGGAACTGGAGGAGTTCTTAATGGCAGGTGAGTAAAACAACTCCCAACATTCTCACCAAATGTAAGCAGTACAAGATTGTACCTTGATGCGATGACAATTCCCAAAGGCATAGCATCCATCCAAAATATTTGTGGGGCACTCGGCTCGAACCAATTCAATGAGAATAATAGATTAGTTACCAAATTTGGATCTGGATAAAGTTGATCATATAGATCCATATTTTGTTGAATCTCTTCCATAAGCTCGAATCGTACTTGAAACAAACTTTCTTCACTATACCCAATTAGTACAGTTATTGCCCTGAATCCACAATGACCATCAGGTTGAACATCAACAGTGTGAGAAATATAACGTTGCAGAGGCACAGGTAATTTCTCAATATAAGTATCATGGATGGATGGAATTGGAGAGTAATCATGGGTCATTTTAGTATTGCAAACCTTTGACCCCCTTCCACGTCTTCCTCTCTCTCGAGATGTTGCATTCGGTTGAGAAACCCTAGATCCCGAAGTGGATGCATATACAAAAGAAGATATGCGACGTCCACTTTGCTCTTCTCTTCCCGTAGGGCGACCTCTATGTTCTGCGTTGTATGAAGGGGCTCGAAGTGTACTTTGAGATGGATCTATCATATCAAAAAACTTATCTATCATATGCTCTCGCATATGTGGATCCATCCCATCCAGTATATCAACAACGTGGGATGTCCTGTTAGGTTGTGCCCCCTCGTCACTAAGCTGCTGTACGTGCATTGACAATCTCCTCCAACGAGTGTTGATACTTTGAAGCGGAATTGGAATGGAAGAATACCGGTAATATGCAAGATCATGCTCGCATGGCAATCCATATACAATTTTGATAGAACAGTTACATCTACCGGCTAGCTGGTGAGATGCTTCCTCAATACATTTTAGCTGACCAGAAATCAACTCCATTGCCTCTAATGAAATCCGACACCTTATTTGACTGAAAATGTCATCATGTAAATGTTGATGGTGTGGAATGTTGATAGATTTCTCGAACGACTTCTTAATATCACCAAACTGAATTCTCAACATCTTATGTATTTTTTCAAAAGATGTCTGTAGAGATGACATGGTATCTCCCAAATATAGTTTTAGTCTCGCATGCGTAGACTCTGCTCTGTAATAAAAAAAATACATTTGTTTTAATACTGAAAAAATTGAAATAGTACAATAATGAACAAAATTTAAATAATAAAGCTATAAAGTGACTTTACCTTTGATTTGAATTGCTCCCGAGGTGCATACATGTATCAACCCATGCTGAAACAAATCGCTCTTTGTAAGGGTGTAGCCATGTATCCCAAAGATAATTTAGAACACCCTCGAATCTTTGATACTTCTTGCACATAACATCCCACTTCTGTCGATAAGACCATTGTGTCGATGAATTAATGAGTGAGTGCCAAGATGCATTAAAATGTTGCCACTCCAGACCAAGCATAGGAGCGCATTTCTTCATTATGCACTGGTTTATGTGCCAAATACAAAGGATGTGACGTGCATTGGGAAAATATGTTTCAATGACATTCATAAGCGCCAAATCCCGATCTGAAACAAACACCAATGGCAATGATGCCTTCTTTTCAATCATCCACTTCTTTAAGGTATCTAATGCCCATGTCAGTTGCTCTGTTCTCTCACTACTAAGATATGCGAACATAAGTGAATAAGTTCGCATTGTGGATGTGATACCCACAACCTCCAATACTGGTATCCAATACTCATTGGTCTTGTATGTGGCATCAATGATCAACACAGATGAAAAATTAACAGACAGTTCTAAACTTTTTGGATGAACCCAAAGAATATCTGTGATTTCGTTGGTGTCTGGATTTGTTCGGTAATTATGGAGGTATTCTTTCTTGATTAATTGGTCCAATACATACTGAATAGAATTTAGACTGCCACGTTTAGAAGATTTATTTGTGAAAATGGCATTGTAAATACTTTTGATCCCCGTACTATTTGACGGGTCTCTTTCCTTCAAAATACTAAGAATTTCACGAGGTGTGGTGCTGTTGGCCATGTCGAGCACAAATTCTTTCTCTATTGGTTTTAACCTACACAGGTACTCATGGCCATCAATATATTCTGCTAATTGATGATTATGAAAACCGCAGACAACCCTTAAACCCCACATCACACCATCTGGAGGTATTGGTATACCTCGCAGCTCAAATGGGCATTCACATTTTTTAATCCCAGTATTTCTTTTTAAGGATTGTCCTTCAACTAGATATCGTGGCGGTTTGTACTTTCCACCTCTTTCACACATAAGATGACACTTTGGTAGCTTACCACCTTTTAAATTAGCAGAATTTTTAATAACCACTACAATACCATTCTTCAGACCAACTGTCTTTTCCCAATTTATCATATCTTCTCTAATTTTAAATATCTATATAAAAAAATAAAACAAAAATGTATAAGTATGACATTATACAATCTTAATATAATTTCTCTACTTATAAAATAAATAACGAATATGCATAAAAAATGATAATAACTAACCTGATCTGTGGTAAATTCGATTGTATAATCGCGATTGTTGTTGGAAATACTCTCTCCACCAGGAACATCATTCTCAATTGACCAACTATCTGAAAATAAACCCAAATAGTCATTCATGGTTTCCTTCTATGAATTACGAAAAGTAATGGCAGGAAGAGAGAAGGAGGCTGAGAGGGAGATAGCAATGGAGGGAGGTGTGATGAAGTATGAGAGGAGAGGTGGATTTAAAGGGAGAGGTTTTGACATGTGTCAAGAGTTGAAGGGTGGACAATTTAAAGGGTGGGGAGGTTCTGACATGTGTCAAGAGTTGAAGGGTGGACAATTTAAGGGGAGGGAAGGTTCTGACATGTGTCAAGAGTTGAAAGATGGACAATTTAAAGGGAGGGGAGACTCTGACATATGTCAAGAGTTGAAAGGTAGATAATTTAAGGAGAGGAGAGGTTCTGACATATGTCAAGAGTTGAAGGGTGGACAATTTAAGGGGAGGGGAGGTTCTGACATGTGTTAAGAGTTGAAGGGTGGGCAATTTAAGAGGAGGGGGGAGGTTCTGACATGTGTCAAGAGTTGAAGGATGGGTTGAAGGGTGGACAATTTAAGGGGAGGGGGGGGGAGGTTTTGACATGTGTCAAAAGTTGAAGGATGGGTAATTTAAAGAAAGTGAGGAGTTCTGACATGTATCAAGAGTTGGAATTGGGATAATTTAAACGGATGAGAAATTTTGACATGTGTCAATGGTTGGAAGAGGGGTAATTTAAAGAAAGGGGGTGTATTGACAGGTGTCAATGGTTAGAGGATGGGTAATTTAAAGAGAGAAGGTTCTGACATGTATCAAAAGTTAGATGGGGGTAATTTAAGTGTCGAATTAGGAAGACAATTTAAAAAAAGAGAAAGATTCTGACTTATGTTAAAAATTATATAAAATAAAAAAAATAAACAATTTTTATAATAAATTAAACAAAATTGATTAAATAAATAAAATTAAATAAATTAAATAAAATTTAGAAAATAATAAATAAAATTAATTTAATAAATAAAACTAAATAAAAATTAAATAAAATTAAAATATATATATATATAAATAAAAGTATTAATGAAAAAAATAAAAAATTTTAATAAAAAAATAAAAGTATTAATGAAAAAATAATAAACAAAATTAATTAAAAAAATAAAACTAAATAAAATTATTATATATAAGTATTAATGAAAAAATAATAAACAAAATTAATTTAAAAAATAAAACTAAATAAAAATAATATATATATAAGAATTAATGAAAAAGTAATAAATAAAATTAATTAAATAAAATTAATATATATATATATATAAAAGTATTAATGAAAAATAATAAAAAATTTAATTAAAAAAATAAAATTAAATAAAAGAGGGGCGGAAGAGGGGCAGGGATCCTCTGGTCCCAAAATCCCTGGTCCATCCCTGGTCCACATTAAAATTGCGGTCAGATCGTGATTGCGATCCGACCATAATTTGTTCCAATCCCCTCTAGGGTTCACCGTGCCTCTCAGGTTATAGTTTGGGTTCGAGCGGGTGGCCGGAGGCCATCCGACGGCCTAAACCCTAAATTCGGATTTAGGATTTTAGATTTAAGGTTTAGGCCATCAGGTGGCCTCCGACCACCCACCCGAACCTAAACTATAACCTGAAGGGCACGGTGAACCCTAGAGGGGATTGGACCAAATTACGGTCGGATCGCAATCACGATCCGGCCACAATTTTAATGTGGATCAGGGATTGATTAGGGATTTTGGGATCAGAAGATCCCTGCCCGCGGAAGAGGGGCATGCAACATAATTAAATTTGTTTAATTAATTTTTTTTTAATTAAATGAGAGAATGAGGAGGGGAGAGGCACATGCATCATTTGACGTGGGAGAGAGAGGGGTGGAAGGGGGGTGTGCGTTGTCAGAATTGTCGGGGGTGGGAGAAGCAATTTGCATTCTCAAAACTAAAGCGGATCCTTTCCAAGATAAATTGCAATAACTTGTCCTTGCAATAATTGCATCATCATCCATTAAAATGACGTCATAGTTTATATAAATATCTATCTACTTAAAATAATAAAATAGATGGAGTTCGATCATCACTACTTTTCTTTTTTCTCTCTCTAGAATACACAAAAAAATTAATTTAAATTTTTTTAATAGTTTACCGCTCTCTCTTTCTTTAAAAAAAAACTTAATTAACAGATTTTTTTTCAACCACGGATAATCAATTCAACCCCATAAAAATTTTTTATCGACCGCTAAAATAAATCAAAAAATATTAATAATGAACCATCTAAAACTCCAACATCACAGAATTCAAGCACCGCTGTCTCTTTCTCACGTACATAAGCAGTGATTTCGACTTGGATTTAGTTGGTAGATTATGGGTAAAATTATAGGATAAAATAAAAATCGATTCCGATAAAGTGAAAAGAAATATCTTGCATGTGATAATCTATTTAATTTTTTAAATTTATTTTTTATTAATAATATGTGACTGATCGCGTGAAACGTCTAAAATATGTATATCATAATAAACAGTGCATTGGGAACATTAATTATCGCTATATAAGTATTTTAAGATGAGTAATTAAGATGTTAACTTTTATTTCTATTTGTTATATTCATTCTCATATTCATTTTTATACTCATTTGATATTTAACTTTTATATTCATTTCAATATTTATCAGATAATCGGATATTCATATTCTATTTATCATCTTATTACTATATATCATTCTTTTTTTTAAAAAAATATTTCAATGTACTTATTTGTTATTTCTCGTTTAGTACTCTTTCGATTCGATGAATATTTAACATGGACAAGAAAATGAGATACATACTAGAGACCGGATAAAACTATAAATTAATTTTTTTTAAAATGGAAAGTAGATTAAATTTTTTTCTTTTTCAATAAAAAATAAAGCTCGTGAAAAATGATACGCTGAGTGAAACAACCTTAAGACCATCTCCAACCAATACACCAAAATATCAAATTTTGTGTCAAACCCACATCAGACCACTTCAATCAATACACCAAAACCCATCCCAAATTTGGTGTGATAAATAGTACATCACCATATTTGGTGATGTACTATTGATGACACCATATTTGGTGTTGGAATTTTTTATTTTTTTAATATTTAAAATTTTTTATTATATTATATAATCAATAAAATCAAATATAATATATATTATTAAATATTATATTACTAAATAACATTAATAAAAATTAATTTATAATTATTATTTTGTCCATAATTATTTAAAAATATCAATTATTTATTATAATATAAATTAAAAAATATAATAGCTTATTTTAATTTTATTAAACATAGTTATAAAGATTTAATTTAATAAAAAATTTATTTATTAAGCATATTTTAGTTATAATTATATTTATAAATTATATTACTAATTTCAAAAAAATATATAATAAAATAATTAAAATTAAATGTTATTGTTTATTTTAAATAAAAATTAGTAATTATGTTAATTGTGTGTGATTTTAAAATATTTTTATATATATTAGTTGGATGTAAAATTTTTAAAAATTAACTTATTAAAATAAATAAAATATTAATTTTAAATATTATAAATATCATGTAAAGATTATTAAATTAAAATTTATATGGATAATTAAATTTTGAATAAGACGAAATAGAATATTTTAAAGAATATTTCTTTTTGGTATGATATAGTGGGTTGGAATTGAAATAGTATTTGGTATTAAAATTATATTATTTTAATGTGAAATTAATATCAAATATAATATTTTAGATTGGCGATGATTTTAGAGCAACAAACAGTGAAACATGTGGCAGACACCGTGGACAACCCCACGTCAACGACAACTCAGCGCAAAAATACCAAGCTCAAAAAGCTCCTTCGCGACCAAACCCTAAAAGCACCCTCCAAAATTTCGGTCGTCCCCGCGCGAGCTCCTCCATCTTCCTCTACCAACGCGAGCACCTCGAGCTCCTCCGCCCCTCCGCGTCAGCCCTCCTCGCGAGCTCCTCTCCTTCGTCGAAAAAGTCGCGAGCTCCTCCATCTTCCTCTGCCTCGGCCCTCTTCACGAGCTCCTCTCCTTCGCCGAAAAAGTCGCGAGCTCCTCCATCTTCCTCAGCCTCGGCCGTCATCGCGAGCTCCTCTCCTCCGCCGAAAAAGTTGTGAGCTCCTCCGCCTCCGCGTCGGCCCTCCTCGCGAGCTCCTCTCCTCCACCGAAAAAGCTGCGAGCTCCGCCGCCTTCGCCGAAAAAACTCCTCGCGAGCTCCTCTCCTCCGCCGAAAAAACTGCGAGCTCCTCCGCCTTCGCCGACAAAGCTCCTCGCGAGCTCCTCTCCTCCGCTGTAAAAATTGCGAGCTCCTCTGCCTCCGCATCGGCCTTCCTCGCGACTGAAAAAGCCTACATCCACAGCCGCGTTGGCCCTCCTCACATCTCCTCTCCTACATCCACAGCCGTGAGCTCCTCACCTGCTGTACAAACCAACTGAGCGAGATTTAAGGTCGCATCTACTCCACATCGAGATCAGAGGTCTCTTTGAGGTATTTTTGCCATGCCGGATTTGACTAGAATTAACCCCTGTTCCCTTCATTTGAAAAAGCATGTGATGATCGGAAGCAGAGTTCTTCCTGTTCCCTTCATTTGAAGGAACATGTGATGATTGAAAGCAGAGTTCTTCTTGTTCAAGATTGAGTCAGGTGGAAAATGATTCTTGATAAAAAATTTTTTTGTGGATTTTTGTAGTTCTTAGTGTTTTTGAATTGCATTTTGATATTAATATTTACTTATTTCATTGTTTTCCTTTGAAAGTTTGGAGAAATGCCAGGATCATATAGCAAAACCTAGTCTTGGCTTATAGATTGCCTTATGCTCTTCACATATCTAAATGCAAATAACTTCATATGCTAAAGGATGGTTACAGATTACCTAGTCTCTCTCCCTAGATGCCAATGATTGTCTAGTGACAGCAAAAGTTGCTAAACCATATTGATCTACGAGTAAGCCATCAATCCACTACGAACACATTTTTGGACAAATTAGGATTTTTCTTTAAGTTAGATTGAAATGGTTTTAGTGATAGAAAGAAAACTTGTATTGGTTCACTTGAACTTTCTTTCCATAACCTGCACAATTAGCCTATGCCTTCAGGGGACATACCATATCATAGATGCAATGTTGTATTGGTTCACTTGAACTTTCTAGGCTTGCCTTGGCTTAATCGAGGACCTGGAAGCTATTAGTTTTGTTCTATAAGTTTTTACAAACAGAATGCTCGTTAAAATTAACTAAGAAGGGGGTGTGCTGAAGCTCCTTTTTATTCTGCTTTAGCTTAGAACATAGCTCCTTATTGGTATTGTCTACTTAAAGTGTGGTATTATTGTTTATATTTTCATGGTAATGATACTCTCAGCGAAATGTAGGAAAAACATTGCAAGAAAAAAGGAAAGATAATTTATGGCAGACAGCTCATCATCATCATCATCATCATCTTTCACTCGAAGACACGTGAATGACGAGCAATGTAGTGCTCCCCATATATTATGTTATTGTGGATTAAGAGCTAATCTATGGATATCATGGAAAGAAACTAATCCAGGAAGGCGATTTTTGTTATGTCCAAAATTTAGAGTAAGTTTTCGATACAATAAGTAATAGTCAATGTTGTGAATTTTTTTAATTATTGGTTTTTCATTAAGTTTATTTCAAATTTAGGAAAATAGATGCGGCTTCTTCTTATGGCATGATCCAAAATTGTCAAAGAGAACGAAGAAAATTATTAATAATTTGAAGAGGGAGAACAAAAGACTAGAATTGGAAATTAGTGAATTGAAGACATCTACTGGTTACGAGGGTGCAGTTGAATGCAATGATCTATTGAGTGACGTTAACAACAATCTTGATACAATGAAGTTGAGTGTTGAAATTTGTTCACTGAATAGAAAGTTTAGAATTGTTATCTTATTAGTTGTATTTACTTGGATTGTGATGATTTTGAGTCGGTTGATGTAATTTACTATATGTAAAAATAAAAAACTAAATGTTGAAGTTATAAAAGATGTTATTAAAATAGTCATCCATCCATGTCTTTATTTATTTTATTAGTTGTAAAATCTAAATTTTCAACATTTTTAATATCAGTTCTACTGGAGCATTACAGTAAAATGACATTACGATGAGTAGTTCTGGCGCTTTTCTATATGAGGTTCTCATGAGTTAACCTTGTCGTTTGTGTTTACTTTTGTTTCCTTTCATGCATCTTTACTGGCATCAGCAACAGTTGTGCTATAGTTTATCATGTTCGCCACAAAATTTATATTGCCCAATGAGATGAATTTCTTAGCGGCAAGATATTGATAAAAATTCAAATATGAAGTTTGTTCGATCGGTAAGTTTATTGTTAAAACCACTTCAAATGGGTGATCATGATACTACTACTGGGCATACAGCCAAACATCGATAAAAGCTATATAGCTAGCTAATCCAACTTATTGCTGGGTACACTGAACTCTCTGGCCGCCTCCATAGAGATCAGCCTCATAGATCAGCCTCATCCTCTGCGTAAGCTTCTTGTGCTTGAACTTGCTTCCGTTGCATCTCCTCCTTCATGTTAACATCATGCAATATTGTCTCCTCGCTGGCTTAGGAGGGAGAACAGCCTGGAGAGCTTTTGACTGAGCTGATGCTAGTGAATCAGGGAAGTCTACACTGAAGTGGTTGTAAAGCTTTCCCTTCATGAAGGGCCTCTGGTAGGAAAGGTCTCTGGTAGATCGACATGCCTTCATCATTTATAGCCTTGTTTTGATCTGTCCCAGAAATGTTTGGTTTTAGTGGGGAAGGTGGATAGATTGTTAATCAAACATGAAACACAAATAATGCATCAAGATAGGAAGTAAGAATTCTTACCAGGCTTGACGACTCCCCCTAGGTTTGATTTGATAAGTAGCTGTCTACCATCAAGGCGATTCAAAACAAACTGGAAACCTCAAAGAGTTTTGGTGAGCGACAACGAATGTTCATAAAAGAGATCTTCGCCGTTTCGCATGAATTTGGGATATTCGTTTTGTTGGAGAACAAACACAATATCTCCTGTGATTGTATCAGGCTGCATGCAATTGCCAACTTAAATGTTAGATTAAAAAAAAAAGATAATGCCAACATGAACATATTTTGATAATCTAGTTTAAAAGGATATGTTTGGGAGAAATGAGAGCAATAGAAAGGAAAAAAATCAGTACATAATCAAATCAGTACCAGAGCATGTCATGGAAGCACTAGATTTTGAACCCTTGCAGCATCGGTGCATATAATCAAATCAGTACATAATAAACAATCAATTGTGACAATCCAACAGTTAACATCCATGCATGAGAAGCAACATACTAACACTTAACATACCACTTGGCACGCATAGTAATCAGATCAAAACCACCGAAAAAGCAATCACCAACCTTTATATCCAAGACATCAACCATCATCGCCACAACATAGCAAGCAAAATCTATGACAACCACGCGGGAAAAGAATTGTGCATATCATGAGCAGAAGATGTTAAAGATGCAAATCCCACTTATCCCATAAAAGAGAAATACGCTGTGAACAAAAATCTTAATGATTCTTAATATCTATTGGTTTAAATAAACATAGAAGGTCCTAGATCTAATTCTCCCTTGGTTAAGTTACAAATGTTGGATATAGAGTGAATGGAAAGGGAGGTGTGGAGGAAAGAAGCTTCTTAGTGAGTGGGACTTTAGTCCCACATTAGGAATTTCATGTGAATGGAAAGGGAGGTGGAGAATAAAAGGACTCCATTGCGAATGAGACTTTAATCCCACATTGGGAGTCTTAAGATATAATTGTTGGTTTATATATTTCATAAGCATGTTAGTTGTAAACAAATGCTAGAAGAGAGACTCTCTCATGTGTGGGTGCGCAGGGAGTGCAAATCCTAGACCCGGATATGTACTGAACCAAGTGGACTCATGTGCGTGCACGACCTGCACGCGTCGAATATTCGACCGATCGGCATAAAATTTATCCAAGCGAATGAACCAACGTTTGGATCTGTTATTGATTACTTCGGGGGTCTGAGCCTATATAAAGAGGCTGTGACCGAGAGCAAAAGAGAGATATACAAAGAAGAAATTATCTTCCACCTCCTTCTCGACCTCCCTTGATAGCGTTCGGACACTTTCTCAGTTCGCCACGAGCAACGAGTGCTCCGTTGTGCCCGTGGTCTCGCTGTTGTATCCTGAGAGACAGATGTCCATCAGAGCCTCGAAGGACCGTCGGAGACAAATCTGTTTTAAGGAAACTACGTAACACATGCCTCCACAACTCTCCAATTCCAATTTGGGAGACATGTAACGCAGGCCTCAACAACTCTTCAATTCCGATTCGGGAGACATCCGACTGTACCGCCGGAAGAGGACAAATCTGTTTTAAGGAAACTACGTAACACAGGCCTCAACAACTCTCCAATTCCTCTTCAATTCCGATTCGGGAGACATCCGACTACAGCTCGGGAGACTGCACCGCCGGAAGAGGACAAATCTGTTTTAAGGAAACTACGTAACACAGGCCTCAACAACTCTCCAATTCCGATTCGGGAGACATGTAACGCAGGCCTCAACAACTCTCCAATTCCGGTTCAGGAGACATCCGACTACAGCTCGGGAGACTGCAGTTTACATAAAAGGTAGCTCGGGTCACTCAACAGCTAAGTTGATTTTTTTTTATAATTTTAATTTATTATAAACTCTCCGGAAAGGAATATATCCTCCAACAACAAATTCCAATTCTAACATAGACTAATTCCATCTCTGAATGACTACAATTGAGGATTCCTCAAACCATCATCAGGAGCATCGGCAATTCCTTTGCCTGAACTGACCTTCACCATTGCTTCAAAAACACCATCTGTACAAATGAGATAGCTTGATAAGAATATAATAAGCATAAACAATTTCAGGTCCATCATTAAGTTAGTTAAACGTCAAATTTCTATCCAGTAAGGCAAATGGAAGCACACAAATAGACCTGGACATAGAGAGCAACAATTTTACCAATATATAGGTTGTTAAAGAAAGAAATTATAATATTGTGGCCAGAACAAAAAGTATACTTATCAGTTTATATGCGTAACAAGTGAAGAACTTTTTATACATGAATATCAGTTACTATAGGAATCGTACTGGCCCAAAGTAATAACAAGAAAAAAAAATATATGAACTTTGTAAAATTAACCTTAGTATAGATACCTGCTAAATGGTAATTGGTCAAGGATGGTTTTGAGCACCAAATGCTACTAACAACTAAGCTGCTAATTGGTAAGGATGATTTTGAGCACCAAATGCTACTAATAACTAAGTTATTTGGAGTAACATTGGACTTCATGTGGTGTAATTTTCTCAAGGTGCCTATAAATCTGATATTTTTAATATTTTATTTTTTAAATTGACATAATATAATGGTTTCAATTCTCGGCGTTCTACTAGAATTGGTACGGGCTTATATAAGCTGGCATAAACCTACTAGAATAAAAAAAAAACCACAGTAGAAAAATATGTACAACTGAATCAAGTGCTATGGATTGAATGTGAACCGAGAAAATTAGTATCTTGCCAAATCGAGAAAATTAGTGCTATGGATTGAATGTGAAATAGTGCACTTTGACCAAAGTTAGTTTAACTTACACACATGCATATATCTCTTCAACGACATTGTGAAAGTGTTGAAGTGAAGGCAATTAACAAGAAACTAGACAAGGAACATTCATATAATATTGAATATATTCTAATCTTGATTCCGAAAAAAAAATCATGAAACTTACATTTTGACTGTTTTGATCATCCATTGTATTTTTAGAATTCAAATTTGATAACTCTTCTTGTCTTCTTTCAACTCTAGAATATTGTAAACAAAGAACATACATTCAACATTTAATAATAACAAACCTAAAATCATATTTTATAAATTATAGAATAACACCAAACCAAAGTAGCATATTTCCACTAATATAAAAGTATTAGTTGAGGTATAAAACTAAACCTTTTTCTGAGACTTTGCCTCCGCTTTTTTACAAATTGATCAATTATAGATTATTTTCTTTTCTTTGATGGATGTTCTAGAGATCTTACTTTTAATGGAGAGTGAAACTTTTGGCTCTCAATCCGTGAATCACCATTAACCGTGTTGTTAGCTTGAGAGCCATCCAAGGAATCATCAACATCAATTTCCATGAGTCTTTCCTTTGTAGCTTTCAATATCTTAGTTAAAAATAGTAACCTCTCATCATTTTTTGACCTAAGCTTTTGTAC
>JAGFNQ010000556.1:227088-376426 GCA_024364735.1 Boesenbergia rotunda | reverse complement strand
ACCAAGGAAATCTAAACGCTTGGCACAAAAATTTCCAAAAAAAACAAAAGTAAATCTAAATGCCTAAATAATTTTATATTTTTAAACTCTCTCTTTCTTGCAAACGTTATCATGTTAAAAATCATATATATTCATTCTATTTAACATAATTCCCTACAAATTAACACGAAAATTGTGTTATTCTCCACAAAACATTAGGGCGAGAGAGGCTCGAACTCTCGACCTCAGGATGATCAAACAAGCTATGAGACCTACGGCTAGCCCTACGTCACCACTCCAATATCGATCAATCATACAGATATCTTCTTCTTATCCATTTTGACCAAGGAAATCTAAACCCTTGGCACAAAAAATTTCCGAAAAAAAACAAAAGTAAATCTAAATGCCTAATTAATTTTATATTTTTAAACGCTCTTCTTTCTTGCAAAAGTTATCATGTTAAAAAATCATATATATTCATTCTATTTAACATAATTTCCGTAGAAAATTAAGACGGAAATTGTGTTATTCTCAACAAAATATTGGGAAGAGGCTCGAACTCTCGACCTCAGGATGACTCAAAAAAGCTATGAGACCTACGCGCTAGCCAACTGCGCCAGCACCCCAATATCGATCAATCATACAGATATCTCTTCTTCTTATCCATTTTGACCAAGGAAATCTAGACGCTTGGTACAAAAATTTTCCGAAAAAAAACAAAAGTAAATCTAAATGCCTAATTAATTATATATTTTTAAACTCTCTTTTTTCTTGCAAAAGTTATCATGTTAAAAAATCATATATATTCATTCTATTTAACATAATTTCCCTACAAAATTAAGTCGGAAATTGTGTTATTCTCCACAAAACATTGGGGTGAAAGAGGCTCGAACTCTCGACCTCAGGATGACTCAAACAAGCTAAGAGACCTACGTGCTAGCCAACTACGCCACCACTCCAATATCGATCAATCATATAGATGTCTATTCTTCTTATCCATTTTGACCAAGGAAATCTAAACCCTTGGCACAAAAAATTTCCGAAAAAAAACAAAAGTAAATCTAAATGCCTAATTAATTTTATATTTTTAAACTCTCTTCTTTCTTGCAAAAGTTATCATGTTAAAAAATCATATATATTCATTCTATCTAACATAATTTCCCTACAAAATTAACAGGAAAATTGTGTTATTCTCCACAAAACATTAGGGTGAGAGAAGCTCGAACTCTCGACCTCAGGATGACTCAAACAAGCTATGAGACCTACGCGCTAGCCAACTGCGCCACTACTCTAATATCGATCAATTATATAGATGTCTCTTCTTCTTATCCATTTTGACCAAGGAAATCTAGACGCTTGGCACCAAAAATTTCCGAAAAAAACAAAAGTTAATCTAAATGCCTAATTAATTTTATATTTTTAAACTCTCTTCTTTCTTGCAAAAGTTATCATGTTAAAAAATCATATATATTCATTCTATTTAACATAATTTCCCTACAAAATTAAGACGGAAATTGTGTTATTCTCCACAAAAAATTGGGGTGAAAGAGGCTCGAACTCTCAACCTCAGGATGACACAAACAAGCAATGAGACCTACGCACTAGCCAACTAAACCACCACCCCAATATTGATGAATCATACAGATGTCTCTTCTTCTTATCCATTTTGACCAAGGAAATCTAAACGCTTGGCACAAAAATTTCCAAAAAAAACAAAAGTAAATCTAAATGCCTAATTAATTTTATATTTTTGAACTCTCTTCTTTCTTGCAAAAGTTATCATGTTAAAAAATCATATATATTCATTCTATTTAACATAATTTCCCTACAAAATTAACACGAAAATTGTGTTATTCTCCACAAAACATTAGGGTGAGAGAGGCTCCGAACTCTCGACCTCAGGATGACTCAAACAAGCTATGAGACCTACGTGCTAGCCAACTACGTCACCACTCCAATATCGATCAATCATACAGATGTCTCTTCTTCTTATCCATTTTGACCAAGGAAATCAAAACCCTTGGCACAAAAAATTTCCGAAAAAAAACAAAAGTAAATCTAAATGCCTAATTAATTTTATATTTTTAAACGCTCTTCTTTCTTGCAAAAGTTATCATGTTAAAAAATCATATATATTCATTCTATTTAACATAATTTCCCTACAAAATTAAGACAGAAATTGTGTTATTCTCCACAAAATATTGGGGTGAAAGAGGCTCGAACTCTCGATCTCAGGATGACTCAAACAAGCTATGAGACCTACGCGCTAGCCAACTGCGCCACCACCCCAATATCGATCAATCAAACAGATGTCTCTTCTTCTTATCCATTTTGACCAAGGAAATCTAGACGCTTGGTACAAAAAATTTACGAAAAAAAACAAAAGTAAATCTAAATGCCTAATTAATTATATATTTTTAAACTCTCTTCTTTCTTGCAAAAGTTATCATGTTAAAAAATCATATATATTCATTCTATTTAACATAATTTCCCTACAAAATTAAGTCGGAAATTGTGTTATTCTCCACAAAACATTGGGGTGAAAGAGGCTCGAACTCTCGACCTCAGGATGACTCAAACAAGCTATGACACCTACGCACTAGCCAACTGCGCCACAACCCCAATATCGATCAATTGTATAAATGTCTTTTCCTCTTATCATTTTGACCAAGGAAATCTAAACCCTTGGCACAAAAAATTTCCAAAAAAAACAAAAGTAAATCTAAATGTCTAATTAATTTTATATTTTTAAACTCTCTTCTTTCTTGCAAAAGTTATCATGTTAAAAAATCATATATATTCATTCTATTTAACATAATTTCCCTACAAAATTAAGACGGAAATTGTGTTATTCTCCAAATTAAGACGGAAATTGTGTTATTCTCCACAAAACATTGGGGTGAAAGAGTCTCGAACTCTCGACCTCAAGATGACTCAAACAAGCTATGAGACCTACGCGCTAGCCAACTACGCCACCACCCCAATATCGATGAATCATACAGATGTCCCTTCTTCTTATCCATTTTGACCAAGGAAATCTAAACGCTTGGCACAAAAAATTTTCGAAAAAAAAACAAAAGTAAATCTAAATGCCTAATTAATTTTATATTTTTAAACTCTCTTCTTTCTTGCAAAAGTTATCATGTTAAAAAATCATATATATTCATTCTATTTAACATAATTTCCCTACAAAATTAACACGAAAATTGTGTTATTTTCCACAAAACATAGGGGTGAGAGAGGCTCGAACTCTCCACCTCAGGATGACTCAAACAAGCTATGAGACCTACGCGCTAGCCAACAGCGCCACCACCCCAATATCGAACAATCATACAAATGTCTCTTCTTCTTATCCATTTTGACCAAGGAAATCTAAACCCTTGGCACAAAAAATTTTCGAAAAAAAACAAAAGTAAATCTAAATGCCTAATTAATTTTATATTTTTAAATTCTCTTCTTTCTTGCAAAAGTTATCATGTTAAAAATCATATATATTCATTCTATCTAACATAACTTCCCTACAAAATTAACACGAAAATGGTGTTATTCTCCACAAAACATTGGGGTGAGAGAGGCTCGAACTCTCGACCTCAAGATGACTCAAACAAGCTATGAGACCTACGTGCTAGCCAACTACGCCACCACCCCAATATCAATCAATCATACAGATGTCTCTTCTTCTTATCCATTTTGACCAAGGAAATCTAAACCCTTGGCACAAAAAATTTCCAAAAAAAAAAAAAAAGTAAATCTAAATGCCTAATTAATTTTATATTTTTAAACTCTCTTCTTTCTTGCAAAAGTTATCATGTTAAAAAATCATATATATTCATTCTATTTAACATAATTTCCCTACAAAATTAACACGGAAATTGTGTTATTCTCCACAAAACATTGAGGATGACTCAAACAAGCTATGAGACCTACACGCTAGCCAACTGCGCCACCACCCCAATATCGATCAATCATACAGATGTCTCTTCTTCTTATCCATTTTGACCAAGGAAATCTAAACCCTTGGCACAAAAAATTTCCAAAAAAAAAAACAAAAGTAAATCTAAATGTCTAATTAATTTTATATTTTTAAACTCTCTTCTTTCTTGCAAAAGTTATCATGTTAAAAAATCATATATATTCATTCTATTTAACATAATTTCCCTACAAAATTAAGTCGGAAATTGTGTTATTCTCCACAAAACATTAGGGTGAAAGAGGCTCGAACTCTCGACCTCAGGATGACTCAAACAAGCTATGAGACGTACGCGCTAGCCAACTGCGCCACCACCCCAATATCAATGAATCATACAGATGTCTCTTCTTCTTATCCATTTTGACCAAGAAAATCTAAACGCTTGGCACAAAAAATTTCCGAAAACAAAACAAAAGTAAATCTAAATGCCTAATTAATTTTATATTTTTAAACTCTCTTCTTTCTTGCAAAAGTTATCATGTTAAAAAATCATATATATTCATTCTATTTAACATAATTTCCCTACAAAATTAACACGAAAATTGTGTTATTCTCCACAAAGCATTAGGGTGAGAGAGGCTCTAACTCTCGACCTCAGGATGACTCAAACAAGCTATGAGACCTCCGCGCTCGCCAACTGCGCCACCACCACAATATCGATCAATCATACAAATGTCTCTTCTTCTTATCCATTTTGACCAAGGAAATCTAAACCCTTGGCACAAAAAATTTCTGAAAAAAAACAAAAGTAAATCTAAATGCCTAATTAATTTTAT
Organism: Boesenbergia rotunda; assembly: GCA_024364735.1. Classification (NCBI taxonomy): domain Eukaryota; kingdom Viridiplantae; phylum Streptophyta; class Magnoliopsida; order Zingiberales; family Zingiberaceae; genus Boesenbergia; species Boesenbergia rotunda. The sequence goes on along the minus strand of JAGFNQ010000556.1, from coordinate 371,701 downwards.
ATTTTTAAATTCTCTTCTTTCTTGCAAAAGTTATCATGTTAAAAAATTATATATATTCATTCTATCTAACATAATTTCCCTACAAAATTAACACGAAAATTGTGTTATTCTCCCCAAAACATTGGGGGTGAGAGAGACTCGAACTCTCGACCTCAGGACTCAAACAAGCTATGAGACCTACGTGCTAGCCAACTACACCACCACCCCAATATCGATCAATCATACAGATGTCTCTTCTTCTTATCCATTTTGACCAAGGAAATCTAAACCCTTGGCACAAAAAATTTCCAAAAAAAATAAAAGTAAATCTAAATGGCTAATTAATTTTATATTTTTAAACTCTCTTATTTCTTGCAAAAGTTATCTTGTTAAAAAATCATATATATTCATTCTATTTAACATAATTTCCCTACAAAATTAACACGGAAATTGTGTTATTCTCCACAAAACATTGAGGATGACTCAAACAAGCTATGAGACTTACGCGCTAGCCAACTGCGCCACCACCCCAATATCGATCAATTATACAGATGTCTCTTCTTCTTATCCATTTTGACCAAGGAAATCTTAACCCTTGGCACAAAAAATTTCCGAAAAAAATAAAAGTAAATCTAAATGCCTAATTAATTTTATATTTTTAAATTCTCTTCTTTCTTGCAAAAGTTATCATGTTAAAAAATCATATATATTCATTCTATCTAACAAAATTTCCCTACAAAATTAACACGAAAATTATGTTATTCTCCACAAAACATTGGGGTGAGAGAGGCTCGAACTCTCGACCTCAGGATGACTCAAACAAGCTATGAGACCTACGCGCTAGCCAACTGCGCCACCACCCCAATATCGTTCAGTCATACAGATGTCTCTTCTTCTTATCCATTTTGACCAAGGAAATCTAAACGCTTGGAACAAAAAATTTCCGAAAAAAAATAAATGTAAATCTAAATGCCTAATTAATTTTATATTTTTAAACTCTCTTCTTTCTTGCAAAAGTTATCATGTTAAAAAATCATATATATTCATTCTATTTAACATAATTTCCCTACAAAATTAACACGGAAATTGTTTTATTCTCCACAAAACATTGGGGTGAGAGAGGCTCGAACTCTCGACCTCAGGATGACTCAAACGAACCTACGCACTAGCCAACTGCGCAACCACCCTAATATCAATTGAGAATAAATTTTTTTTATATCTTAAAATATTACAGATTTTAACGGAACGAGTTAATTTGTCATTTATAAATTAATTATCACACTAATTATTCTATTATAATAATTTTAACCTTTTGTAAATTAGCTCACTAATTATTCTATTATAATAATTACAAAGTACCAAGCACAAATTATAAATTATCACACTAATTATTCTATTATAATAATTACAATGTCAAGCACAACTAGCACTTGCAGTAGGGTTAATATCTACCAGATGAATTATCATTGATAAATAGGGATCGAATTCGATATAAAAATATCCCATTAACTTATCTATCACTAATGTAAAAAAGCCGTTCTGCTAAGTCAAAAATTGTCCTCATAATTTAGGTCTGTTCTAATATGTATGGGATAGTGTTAGAGGGTCCCATAGATAAGGATCATCATCTTTTGCTGCCAAAGTACCAAGCACAACTAAACCCATGTCGAGTTGAGTATGTGATTAAGTCGAATCGTGCCAAGTCCAAATCTAACACAAGCCCATGCCAAGTATAAAGGTTGCAACTGATAGGCTATGCTAATAAAGAAATTATTGTTAACAGAATAAGTACAGTTTGTTGCTTGAATAAATAATATAATAATATAGTTTAGAAAAAAAAATCGATACTGAAATCGAAAATATTCGCTGAACAAAGACATCAAATTGTAATAATCCAAAATATTTAATACGAATATTCCTCATTTATGCAAGAAAAAATATTGATAACAATTGTTCCCTGATGGAGAGGTCTCCAAAAAGGAGCATTATTTATAATTAAATCCTGTTCAAATTTTACCAAACAAAATAAATTAGCTGAAAATAATTTTAAAATGATTGAATATGGGAAAATCAAAAATCGAGGTTAGAGGAAGATTTCCTTAGATTCTACATAACACAAGCTATTATAATTTTACGACAGCTAGAAAATTAAGTTGCCTTGTGATCCAATTTTATGCCTTCTTTGCAGGAGCAGCTGATCGTGCTTTTAGGTTCAGGAAAACAGCCCTGCAAAAACAGATGTAATAATAAAAATCAACCTCAATTATAATATATGACATCAAAAATAGGTAGGCAATTTTTATTATTATTTTTTGCCAAAAGAAAGGTAGAAGAAACAAAACAAAAGAGACAAGGTAAAACATTTTTATGATTTATAATCCCTATGTTTTCAAGTAAATTAAAAGGCAAACCCCAGCCAAGAATTTGTTGAAATGAAGGCAATTGCAAAACTCTACAAGTAATGAAAGGAAACTTGCATGGGGAACTTTTTAGTGTTGCATCCAAATTGAATGGAGAATGAGATATATTAATAAATGTAATAAACTTCTAAAATTTTCATCAAATCTGTCACAACTTTTTTTCTAACCTATCACAACATTTAAGTTTCATAATTAAATTTAGCATTTGTTGTTAATCCATCTGGTTTCAATCAAAATAGTGATTTAGCATCCACATAAGCCATAGCACTTTGACAACCCAGCAAGTTGCATATAACTTCTTCAAAATCTAGCACATGACCAAAGTTATGGGAGGTGAGAGAGATAAAGAAGAAGAAAAGCAAACTGTGCTGGTGTTTGTTCACATTATGTGAGATTTTGGATTATGTACGTTATTTGATTTGATTATGTTTTCATCATAATTTAGGATTTACCACTATGTCAACTGAAACTCTAAAGTTATACTAGTGTCATTTACCTCAAGCCATCAAAATTCTGTGAACAGAAGTTTTTTCCTCGAAACATAGGTTGAAGATTTCTAAGGTATCCAAATGATATATCTGTGGTGTGATTAATATTTTGAGTTAATTATATGAAAATCAACCTTTTGCAATTTCATTCATATGTGCCTATTGTAAAAAAAAAATATTAACGGGTCAGATAATGTCGAACATGGGACGACCAGTCCGGTCTCACGGAAATTTCCTATCGGCCGCTAGTGTAAATCATGAAGTGCACATGAGGCCAATTCTGACCACCAGCTTCTCAGTTCCGCTACTCGTCAAGGGAAAAAAGTCCCGATGGAAAATTTTCATTCATCTGGCCTATTAGCTATTGTAAAAAACAATTAACGAGGTTGGATAACATTGAACCTCGGGCGATCGACCCGACCCCACGGAAGTTTTCCACAAACCGTCAGGTAAATCGAAAAGTGCTCGCGGCGGGCGATTCAGAAGCCCAACGTCCCAAGGTTCACGCCCCATTTGGAAGAAAAATTTCTACAAAATACGTCGTAGCTGGGGATCGAACAACGGATGTCTATGATGCAACTAATCACCCTTCCGCTGCACTATACCCCCGTCGGCGACCTATTGGCTATTGTAAAAATGTTGGACCAGATAGCAGACGAACCTGGGGTGACCGGCCCGACCCCACGGAAATTTCTCACTGGTCACCAGGGTAAATCGGGAAACGCTCGCGGTGGACCGTCTAGAAGCCCAGTGACCTAGAGTTTGCGTCCCATTTGGAGAAAAGGCCTATTGGCTATTGTAAAAGGCGAAACGCTCGCCCCCAGCGCCCCCGCCAGCCCGCCCCAGGACCAATACGGAGGAGATAAATCACGGTTATCACTGGTGTGGTGAGGCGCCTGGGGTCGAGGGAATTAATGCCAGCAGACCAGGGTTTTATCCCCGTGTGCAACTGGCGACCCTCGAACCTAAGACCTCCATGTAAATGGCCAGACGCCTTACCATCCGATCCAGCCCGTGGGGGCAAATCATTTAATAAATAAAGCTATTGGCTATTGTAGAGCTAGGAGGATGTGGATTCTTTGACTAAATTGACAAAATCATGTGTAATTGAGGATTGAAGGTATACACCAAAATCAAAAGGAGACCAAAATAGACCTGAACTTACTAAAAGAGGAATCACTTTGCTGACAATGCAAGTTGCAAAAGAGCAAACAAATGTCACCGTATCATAAAGTGAGTTGTGTGGACTTCAGTTGCACACTATTAGTATAAGTGAAATAAGCATTAAAGAAAATAACTACACCGTTTGGGATCATTGATTGCTAGAGTTAATAAACCATCATTTTAATCCATGATGAAGATACATTTGCAACAGGAACTCTTTAAGTAGATGTATATTAGTTTTATGGATAGAGAAGCACAAACCAGCAGGAAGCAACAAAGCTGTGGAACAGGACACGTAGCTGGAGAGGCATGTACTGATAGTTTATCCACCCAACTATTGGCCAAAACTGTATATATGCCAATAAAAAATCCAATAAGACATACAGTAAGAGCATGAGACATGGCAGCATACTGAAGAATACACTTCGAAGGATGATACCTTCCATGCAGTCAATTGGATGGATGGGTAATCATTCCTTATTTTCTTGCTCACTAGGCTAAATGACCTTCCTGCACTTGCAAAACATGCAAAAACTTGACTTAGTCAATCCTTCGAAATCACAAAGTAGCTAATGTTCACAGAGGTTTTGACAGTAAACATCCAATAATGCTGCATATGGATAATGAGAATATTCAAATAAAACACACCAATAAGAAATTTAGGTTGATGTTGAATTGTAGAAAATGAAAAAGATTACTTGAAGTAAAAGAAAAACATTATCCAAAAATCAAATAATCTGCATAAATTTGCACTTGAAACAGTTACGTGAATTGAAAGAAATAAAGAGAGTAGTTATGTTGGCATCATGAAATAAAAGTGCTAGTGGATTATTCTTCAAGTTATTTGTTTGTATGCTTGTAGTTTTCCAGCAATAAACTATAGTAGGTAGATCTTCAACCGCTGAGGATTTGTACATAAAAGATAGATCCATTTAGTCACATTATTGATATGAAAATGATTCGATGTTGACATCATGAAACCTAAGTTCTAGTGAATTACTGTTCAAAGTTCTTTGTTTATCTGTTTGTATTTTTCCAGCAATAACTATAACAGATAAATCTTCAATTTCTGAGGATTTGAAATTAAAAGATAGATTCACTTTTATCGCCTGATTGATATGAAAAAAATTCAACACTTATAAGCTAAATAGGTTGAATGTTCTTCCTGCACTCACAGAACAAGAAAAGGCTTCACTAAGTAATAGACTTCACAAAGTAGCAAATGTTTTCAGAAGTTTCAACATCCAAAAAAGTAGTTAGTGTAAAACCACCAAAAAGAACTTCAGGTTAATACTGAACTGTAGCAAATAAAAGGGCTCCTTGAAGCAAAAGAAAATCATGCATCCAAAAGTCAAATAATCTGCATTAACTTGCTCTCGAAACAATAATTTAAATTAAAAAGCATTGAAATCAAAGTAGGTCCTAATTGATTACTCTTGTAAGTAGTTTTCCACTATTAACTAGAGCTGGAAATTGTTGACTGCATAGAATTTGTGCTTAAAAGATAAATAATCTTTGTCACATTATTTATAGCAAAAACATTCAATACGTATTAGCCAACTAGAAGTTTTTGATCTGGACAAAAAATTGAGAGTTATAGACACATGGCCATCAGCTATCTGGGAAAAAGATGAAATAAGTTTATTAAGAGAATAAGATTCAAAAGTGAGTTAAAGGAAAGTAATTAGTAACAATCATAGAAAATTTTAACAAAAAAGGGTTTCAAACCAAGAGTAATTAATTTATATGGAAAAGTTCTATGGCGATAAATTCACATAGGGAAGGTCATAGAACGCAAACCTTCAACAACTAATCCATAGTATGCCATAAAAAACATGTTATTCCACGGTGAGGACGTTAGTTGTTCCAAAATTACCTGATCAGATAATTTTCTTAATGAAAATCCAGAAAAACTCAGATAAATAATCAGGATATCAAATTACTTGATGAGAACATATAAAATAAGCTACCTTTTTGGCAACAGTTTCATTTCCTTTCTTTCCCTTAAAAATTTTTTCCATAAGTTTGTGGAGAAAGTGGCCAAAAGGTCCAGCATAGATAAAACCATAGAGCTGCAAAATGTTTACAATTTGCATAAAGTGAAAGAACAACAAGAAAAGTCATCAAAATAAGATAAACTTCATTCTGGGGGAAAAAAATCATAAACTTCTGCAGCTTAATCAAACAAAGATTATAGCTATAAGATAGGATTGTGCATTTACTAAATATCAAGACACATCAATCATGGTTACACGACTTTAAATATGTTCAAGTAAAAGAAACTGATGAAGACAGTTAGCTTGGTTACAAATGCACTCTTAATGGTATTCAAATAAATTTAAAACTAATGATCACTTTGAAGAATGTCACCATATTTTGCAGGTTAAATTTGAAAAGGCATAGACAGTGACAAACAATCTCGCTCTTCACTTTCTACTGCTTTTTTTCCACACATAGACGCAGTTCATTCCACTTTATCAATTGATCAACATTATAAAGAATGGACAATGAATAACAAACAACTGAATAGATGCATTCTAAATCTTCACTTTTCTCCTTCTTGTAAGTCATGAACAATCTAAAATGAAAGAATTGCACATACTTTATTGTGTATTTCACAATAAATTAAAATAACGACAAACTTATTGGACGGAAACATACTACAGAAAATGCAGCGCTGAATGCTGATAGCAGCTCGATTGAACTTGTCCACAGAATTCATCCATCAGCAAATTAAAAATTGAGACAGCTATAAACTATTCCGGACGAAACCAGCAGAGAGCAAAACTAGTAGATTTTGCAAAATGATATAAAACAAACAAGTTCTCACTTCTAGTACTGATGGAACATAAGAGCACAGAATCAATAAACTGGGGTTTCTGGATGCCTATAGTTCAAAATGATATATTTTTCCCCCTTTCTGAACAGAAGCCCCTAATTTACCAAGGAACAAAAACCAATCCAATGAGAAAAAAAGGGGGAAAACGAATCATTTACCATGAGGAGAAGCAACCTTCTCAACTGGAGCTTCTTGACCCCGGATATCTTCTGCGCGATCGCGTCGCTACACCCGGCCAAGACCCCTGAAGTGATGGCCTGCGATGAATCAAACACGGTGATAAGAAGACCAAAACCGATCAAAAAAAAAACGAACAAAGTTTGAGACAGAAACCCGTACCTTCGTTCTGAGGGGATGGAGTTGTAGTTGACCAAGGTAACGCTGCCATGCCACGATCACGATCTCCGACATGGCTGCGATGGAGCGAAGCGAAGGGGAAATACGGCGAAGTCAAGGAAGGGAAAGAGAGGAATTTAAAAGACTGGTGAATCACAGAGAGGGAAAATTTTATTTTTACCCCTCTAAGTTCACCTCTCTTTCAAAATGATCCTTGTCATTTCTAGCTTAACATTAACGATTTTAAATTATCTAATAAAATAATAAATATATACTCGTAAAAAAAATTCAAATTACATATTAAATCAGGAATCATCTTCCATTATCTAACTTGTTAGCATTCACTCTATCAAATGGATCAAAATTTTCTTTACAAGTACAATTAGTATAAGGATTAATTCATAATTTGTTTATAAATTGACTTTCAATCAACATTGTATTCCCTCACAATCAAAATAGAATAAGGATACGTTAAAAGAAAAAAATTTAAGAAAATCTTAAAAAATAACATGACAATCAACATGTATATGTTCGATTATTACCTAAACATCGTTGATGGCCTTCGACCCCCCGTCTTGAATCAAATTATTCATAGGGGGTACGGTGAACCCGTGAGAGATCTCTGTAATTACGATGTCACGTCATTCTTTAAAATTTTCTTTGAATTTTTTCCTTGAACATATCATATTTCACTAAAATAATAAAGATTCATCAACCATGAGTTCAACTTCCCTTGTGATCATTAGTCACCCTCATTAATCATTTTTATTACTCTTAATCAAATATAGCCTATATATATATATATATAATATATATATATATATATATATATATTATATATATATATATATATATATTATATATATATATATATATATATATATATATATACACAGAAGTGATCGGCTGCGGACGCCGCCTGCGGACGAAATGCAGACCTGCGTACGTGGAATGGAAAGGAAGTAAACTCGCGAACTGCGTAAGCTGCGTACGTGGCAACGGAAATAAAAAACTCGCGAACTTCTTCCTCTCTCGCCGAACCCTAGCTTCAACTCTCCCTCTCTCGCCGCAGCTTCCTCTCTCCCTCCCTCTCTCGCCGCAGCTTCCTCTCTCCCTCTCTCGCCGCAGCTTCCTCTCTCCCTCTCTAGCCGAACCCACGCTTCCTCTCTCCCTCTCTTGCCGCAGCTTCCTCTCTCCCTCTCTCGCCGAACCCTAGCTTTCCTCTCCTCTCGCGTCCGCAGCTTCCTCACTCCCTCTCTCGCAGAACCCTAACCGAAGCCCGTCTCCCTCCTCGTCGCGAAGATCCATCTCCATTCCATTCCTCGTCGAAGCATCAAGGCGTCTCTCTCTCGCGGTCGCCTCCCTCTATCTCGCGCCTGCCCCTGCGTTGCCGTGATCCGGCGATCCCCCACCGCCCTCTCTCTTTCACGTCCGAAGGCTGCGGGCACTAGCGGTGGAGGAACTGTGCCAGGTGGAGAAGTTCCGCAAGAAGTACGGCCAGCTGTCGTCCCTCATGGAGAGCCCCGTCCTCAAGCACGGCGAGATCGTGCTGCCACAGAGGAAGAAGGCCGGCGGCAAGGGCAAGGGCAAGAAGTGACCCATCGTCCGTCCGCCTTCCTCAATTCGTGGCCAACAAAGGTGCCGGCTTTCAATTGCTTTTGGCCTTGTTCTGGATCAGCTATCATCTTACCTATCCATCTCCTCTCTGCTTGTTTGCCAACAAAAGATTACGCTTCTAATAAACAAACTGTAGCTTGGTATTTGGCATTCGGAGCTTCGATTTCCTCTTCAACCGAACAAATTTTATGGTTCTGAATTGAATGATTAGGGCTGTAAACTAATTTGTTAGCAAATTAAGTAAGTGTTGGGATCGGTAAGAACTTGTTTATTTTTTTTTTCAAAATTATGTTTAATCATGCAACTGCTTTTCTTATACTAGTATGTGAGCTCACGCGACGTGGGCTACTGGGCAAACAGCTTCTTGCAGGATCTGCAGAGAACCTGCAGAGACCATTCTCAACGCAGGTGCTGGGGTATTGGGTTCGGATTGTGATTTCGAGTGGTTGCTCTTGATACAAACTTTAGGAAGCTTGCCATGGAGCACATCGTCTCGGCCTACAAGAGAACAAGAACAAGAGCCATCCTTCTGGACTACGATGGCACACTGATGCCACAGGCATCGATCGACAAGAGCCCAAGCTTGAAATCGATCGAGATTTTGAATGCCTTCTGCCGTGACAAGAACAATGTGGTGTTCCTTGTGAGTGCAAGAAGTCGCGACACTCTCAGTGATTGGTTTGCTCCTTGTGAGAACTTGGGGATTGCTGCTGAGCATGGCTATTTCTTTAGGTAGGTGGTTCTAAACTTGATCAATGGTTACCAAATTGAAATCTTTTGAGAAAAAGAGTCAAATAGATAAGAAATTGGCATATGAATTTGATTTCAGGTTAAAGAGGGATGCAGAGTGGCAAACTTGTGTTCCTGTGGCAGATTGTAGCTGGAAACAAATTGCAGATCCTGTGATGAGGTTGTACATGGAGACAACTGATGGCAAATTGCAGATCCTGTGATGAGGTTGTACATGGAGACAACTGATGGTTCCATGATCGAAGACAAGGAAACCGCACTTGTATGGTCATATAAGGATGCTGATCCGGACTTTGGGTCTTGCCAAGCCAAGGAGCTTCTTGATCATCTAGAGAGTGTGCTTGCCAATGAGCCTGTTTCAGTGAAGAGTGGTCAGCATATCGTGGAGGTTAAACCACAGGTAAGATACCAGTGTATACAGTTTAAGGATTTGTTTGCCGTTACAGTAGAACCTAGTTTAGATGGTTATAGTTCGAGCCAAAATTATTATCTAACACCCCTAACAGTTAGTTTGTATCAAGTTCTTAACATGCTTCATAATTCACATCATGAATTGGAGACTCCAGTCACACATATTATTTTGTAGATTGAACCCAAGGGCATGTCCGAGGTGATCACTACTTCGATAGCAAGCACTTCAATCTCCCCTGCTACTGAAGTTTTTGCCTGCACAGTGGGTCAGCAGCCGAGCAAGGCAAAGTATTACTTAGATGATACAGCTGAGATTGTTAGGTTGATGCAAGGGCTGGCCAATGTCTCAGAGCAACAAGCTCTGAGGACCCAGCAAAATGGCGAGCTTGGAACTTGATGGTCTGGGGGTTTGATTCTGCATGCTGCTTGAGATGAAGTTGTTACTGCAGTGTACATAAGATTTTACTACAAGATTTTATAGTGTAATATTATGGCTACTATTTGAGCTCCATTTTGGAAACCGAGAGATGAAATTTATGGCTATGTTATTGTTCCTTTGCTTCTTGGAGGTTTGTTGAATTGTTAGTTTAGAGTTTGATTTGTTCTTTGAGTTAAAAATGAGCATAAAAAACTAAGGGTAGATCCATCTATTAATTTACTCATCGACGTAAATGTTATGACATTGACGAGGATGGAGCTTATGGTGCATGTATCCTTGTGTTTCTCTATTCATTACAGTTCTTGATGTCGACCTGTAGAAGCAGCCAAAAATTTGTTAACTTCATATTTTGCTTGGAATGATAAACTTGGTGTTGTATATTTGTCATAATCATTGAATGTTATTATCTTCTTCTTTTTTATTTAACATTTTTATATAATAGGCAACACACAAATAATATTAAAGTTATTGAAATTATTAGGCTGTTGTGTTTGATATAGACACATAAATAGACATGACAAACAAATATACTCACATAAGTAGACGTGACAAAGTTTGAGTTGAAGATGCCAAATAGTGCACATCAAAACTCGTCTTCATTACATCAAAACTCGTCTTCATTGAAATGACAAAGTTCGAGTTGAAGATGCCAAATAGTGCACATCAAAACTCGTCTTCATTACATCAAAACTCGTCTTCATTGAAATGGCCAATAGCCTCTCACACTCAGCTTCTGCATATGCTGAAAACAACAAATCTCTACACATTATTTTCAACAAGCAGTAACCTGATCTCTATACTGATGTAGCAACATGATGTAGCAAAACACTACATTCAAGCAAAACACTGATGTAGCAACACTACATAATATCATTCAAGCACTACGGATTGCATTACAAATGAAGCACTACAGAACATCATTGAAGCACTAATGATTACATTACAGATGTTGCACTACAGATTGCACTACAGATTGAAGCACTACAGATGTAGCAAAACACTGAATACATATACTGAATTTTTGGTTTCCCACTACAGATGGAGCTATCTTTGCATCGACTTGTTGAAATTGACTGTCATTGGCATTTCCCTGATTGAAATTCAGAGAGATTAATCAGAGAAAACGACTAAGTACAAGAAAGTGCAAACTTTAGGAGCATAATTATACATCTATGGTCAGTATCAAAACCCCATTTGGCTGTGTATTTGTGCTCATCAAAAAATAATTTATGATTTCTTTAAACATATTCCTCACCCAAAACAATTAGTGAAACTGTAGGGATATGTGAAACTGTAGCTTCTTGATCATATTTCATTCAGATTCCTACTGAGAATCATTTAAGTTACCTTCTTGGAACAACGGACTCCAACTCCGGCATCCAATATCTACCATACAGATTGATGGATACCATTTGGGCATCCATTGACTTTGCTCCAAGCCAACACTTATTCAAGATCGGCGAGAAGACAAGAAACTTTACAGACATAGCAATAAAGAGAAAAAGCCATGCTCTTTCACTAAAGCTTCCTCCATTGAAGCAACTTAGAGACTTACAACAGCCTGCGTTAAAAACCCATCAGTCATTTATGGTTCTAACATCAGAAGGATCACTATAGCAGTAGAAGACAAGTAGCTTAAGGAGGAAGCTTCCATTCAGAGTAGATATTGACCATGACATATGGAAAACAAGAAATATCCATCAATAGATTCTAGATTTCTACCATTGAAAGTCATCAGATATCAAAGTAGAAAATGATATTGATGCTCTCATTTGGTGCCAAAAATGTTGAAAAATGTCAGCATAAACTAATTGTCAATTATTTGTGATCAACTACCTAGACTAAAACCAGCAGGATATACTTTAGGGGATTCGATATGTTTGCTAAAACATATAATGATATTTGCAGCTCGAATGTATATAGAACTGCACATGCAGAATTTTAGAAACATTTTCCTATGTTCGAAATGGTGCTTATCCATCAACGAAATCAGGCTTTAGAAAGTGACCTAGTAGCACAGGAAATCAACTTAAGCATAAGATATCAAGTTAACAAGCCAAATATCAGTATATTGTTTCTTAATAAAAACATGGTCACTGTTCTGAAATGATCCATAAGATCTACTAACCTATATGGTGGGTATGATAATCCTTCTTGGTAGCTGAATGGAACTGATTGTTGATGACACTTCTTGCCCTTGCCCTTGCCGCCGGCCTTCTTCCTCTGTGGCAGCACGATCTCGCCGTGCTTGAGGACGGGGCTCTCCATGAGGGACGACAGCTGGCCGTACTTCTTGCGGAACTTCTCCACCTGGCACAGTTCCTACACCGCCAGTGCCCGCAGCCTTCGGACGTGAAAGAGAGAGGGCGGTGGGGGATCGCCGGATCACGGCAACGCAGGGGCAGGCGCGAGATAGAGGGAGGCGACCGCGAGAGAGAGACGCCTTGATGCTTCGACTAGGAATGGAATGGAGATGGATCTTCGCGACGAGGAGGGAGACGGGCTTCGGTTAGGGTTCTGCGAGAGAGGGAGTGAGGAAGCTGCGGACGCGAGAGGAGAGGAAAGCTAGGGTTCGGCGAGAGAGGGAGAGAGGAAGCTGCGGCGAGAGAGGGAGAGAGGAAGCGAGGGTTCGGCTAGAGAGGGAGAGAGGAAGCTGCGGCGAGAGAGGGAGAGAGAAAGCTGCGGCGAGAGAGGGAGGGAGAGAGGAAGCTGCGGCGAGAGAGGGAGAGTTGAAGCTAGGGTTCGGCGAGAGAGGAAGAAGTTCGCGAGTTTTTTATTTCCGTTGCCACGTACGCAGCTTACGCAGTTCGCGAGTTTACTTCCTTTCCATTCCACGTACGCAGGTCCGCATTTCGTACGCAGGTTCACTAAAATAATAAAGATTCATCAACCATGAGTTCAACTTCCCTTGTGATCATTAGTCACCCTCATTAATTATTTTTATTACTCCTAATCAAACATAGCCTCTATATATATATATATATATATATATATATATATATATACAATCCTGATCACATGCGGACGCCGAATGCGGACTACTTGCGGACCTGCGTACGTGGCAACAGAAATATACCTCGCGAACTTCTTCCTCTCGCTCTGGAATTAACTCTCGCATCCGTCGCTTCCTCTTTCCCTCTCTTGCCAAACCCTAACCGAAGCTTTCCTCTCCTCTCGCGTCCGCAGCTTCCTCTCTCCCTCTCTCGCCGAACCCTAACCGAAGCCCGCCTCCCTCCTCGCCGCGAAGATCCATCTCCATTCCTCGCCGAAGCTTACGTGTCTCTCTCTCTCTCTCGCGGACGCATCCCTCGTCCAAATCACTGCCTCCTCGTCACCGCCTGCGGTGATCCGACCCGCCTCCCTCCTCGTCACCGCCTGCAACGATCTGACCCACCTCCCCCCTCGCCTGCAACGATCTATGATTTTCATCGTATAGAAGGTAACGCGAACCCTAGGACGCTGGGCTTCTAGACCACCCACTGTGAGCGCTTCCCAATTTACTCTGACGACCGATGAGAAACTTTCGTGAGGCCGAACTGATCACATGAAATTAAAAAAAACCTCGTTAATCATTTTTTTTTCACATAGCTGTGAGCTCACTCCTGACCTTATCGACCACCGCAAATGTACCAAGTCATTATTTTTCATTTCTTCTATTCATATATGGAAACTCTATGTTAAATTAAATTAAGTGTTAATGGTAGGGTGTGTAAAATGAAGGGCGTAAATTTTTTTGAGAATAGTAGAACTTGGAAAGCATTGTGAAAATGGTACACTACTTGGACTGAAATGAAATTGTAGGCCAGGACGGTTGGACAAGGAAATAAAATATTTAAAATGGGTAGGTGAGATTGAGAAGGTGAGGTGAGATTATTATTTATTTGCATATATAATAACAAAAAATTGAAGGATTGATTTATTACCATTTCTGCTAAGCCCAAACACGTCGTTTATTTATAGAAATCTAATTTAGACGAATAAGTTTCATCCGAAATTGATTTATTACCATTTATCGTACGATGACCATTATGGTCATGTCACATGCCTGTTTAAATACTCTAACTTAATCAGAAGTAAAATAAAAAATAAAAAAATGAGATAATTAATTTTATAGTTATTTAGAAACTTGTAATATAACTTTTAGGATAAAAATTAAATGAGCACCTATTATTTATGTTTTATTTAATGAGTGCCCCATTTTTAATTAAAATCAAATGGACGTTTCATTTAAAATACCCTTATATTATACGATTATTTGGCCTAGAAATTAACCAATAAAAACTAATAAATAATTTCTACAATACATTATCTAATCATTTGACTTTTGCAACGTGCAAATAAATTTTTGATAAATCCACTTAATTAGTATTAGTCAAATAAATATTAAAGATACACAACAGAAATACTCCATCAATTGTACAAGATCTTTTTCCTTGATTGTATATCAAAACACAGAAATAAATACACCAATCACTAAACTCCTACAGCAACAATATCAACAACTACAACAACAATAAAAGAAAACATTAAAAAAAAATCTAGTTTGATGTTTTATTTAGTTGCCAAGAGACATACCCTACACAAATCAAGCAGCATTGAACTCATAGTCTCATACTTGTACAGTGTGATGTCATTTGAACTACAATGTAAGACATGCTTCTGCTACACAAATCAAGCAGCATTGAACTCATAGTCTCATACTTGTACAGTGATGTCATTTGAACTACAATGTAAGACATGCTTCTACAAATTTACTCCAGACATGTTTCTGTAGCTGAATCTGAATTGGACTATTTGTACTTGTGTGGAACAATCTCTGAAGAGAAAATGTCTATCCTAGTTAGTAAGATAGGCGTCACACAAAGCATTTTGAAATCTTTTGTCCTGGTAAATTTACAGCCAGTTGGAAGTAGAAATGATAACAAACAATGAACTAAGAAGTGGCAACAAAGCCAAAATCACCTCGACGATTTTACTAAGCGATAACAGAACCTGAAATGCCCGTTGGGTAGTCAGGTTCATTCTTTTCGGAGGTCAATTCCAGCCTTCTTAGCAACAGCATCCAGACCATTCTTCTCAATGGTCTTCAGTGCCTTTGTCGACAAGCGTAGCTTTACGTATCGTTTCCCTGCTTCCCACCATATCCTCTTGTACTGCAAATTGACAAATTGCAGCTTCTTTGTCTTGTGGTTCGAGAAGGAGACTTTATTTGCTCTGTTAGCCTTCTTCCCAGTAAAAGGGCACACCCGGCCTGAAAGCGCGTGAGGAAGATTCATTTGTCATCTGAAATGTAGGGCTAAATTATCCACGAGGGATGCCAGGTTAAGGTACCACAGTCATGTTTGGCTTTTGTAATTCACCTTTGGCTCGAGGAAATGACTTCAATTGCAGTGTTAAATACAGAAAATTAATAATTCGAGCTGGTACTAGTTTGTAATTGTCTTAAATAAATCACACGAGACAGACTGAAAGACAAATTTGAAAGAAATATGCTTACATAACCAACATGTAAACGATAGCAGGATATAATTATCTAGACAACAATTTTCATTCAAATAAACCAACAAACTAACAACTTCAAAGTAAATCACCTACCCTGACAGGGATCTGATCAGAGTCCTTGGAATGGCTTGAGACTGACTGTATTGATCTGAATCTAGAGAAACTTATCAGACAAGACAATGGTCTTCCCACAAACTTTGTTAGTGAGTCTCTTCCCAACAACATAATTACTAGATTACTAGCAGATGTGGTCGAAACATGACGAAAGTCAATTCAAATACTGACTGACCATGGAAGTCAATTGTGAAAAAAAAAACCCCAAAGATCCAAGAGTTGTCACATTTATTCCTCCTTGTCAATAATTATGGATCATTGAACGCAATGATCGATCAAATTCATGCACGTAGCATGCGACAAGAGGAGACACATCTATTAATCAATGAAGCCAAATTTCCATCCTAAGTTAACACCACCTCCCATTTCAGAACAATGTAGGCCAATCTATTCCTTTCTCATCCAACAGTTTCCTCCCGTCTAACTTGATTGTTGGAGTGTGGCCCTGCTGGGCAATTCTGGACATCCCTTTTTTTTCTCTCTCTCTTTTAAGTGAAAGATTGGAGGCAAATACAATCCCATCAGACCTTAAAAGAAGGGTCGGATCAATGCATACAAAACATCATCATTCTCTATCTTAAGCATTAGTTATGTTGAAGTATTCGAGATTAAGAAGAGTAAAGCAAGAAGCAATGATATCCGAATACCATAAGAACAATGTGATCAAAGAAAGAGAAAATTCTACAATTAAATTTTCGAATAAAAACAGTCACCATGTGCAAATATTTGCTCATGAATCGACTATGATGTTGCTTATAAGCATTGAAACAAAACAAACGTCAGGTTTGACCAATCTAGCGATAATTACCCAAGCTAGAGAGTTGCGTACTAAACAGAGCAGGAAAGCAAAAAGCCATTCAACCAGACAAATCTTATATAAATCTGAAACAGGATGCTACTTCAACTCCTAAGTTGACCCTTGAGGACATCGTTCATCAAATGACATGCCACAAGCTTCACGTTTTCATCAAATGTTAGTCCTTTCTCTATGGATATTTATAATGTTAGGAACTCGAAACGAATCGCCCAAATAAAACTATAACTAATCGGAAGAGGGGAGTCATTACGAGCAACAACGGGGCCAATCGGAGCCTTGTGAGGAGACCGAAGTGAAGGGTGACCGGTGGTGAAGATGAAAGGGAAGCCGACCAACTGGGACCTTCCGAAACCTAGGGCTCCAGAAAAAAAAGTTGGGGCGAGAGAGAAGCTTCCGGAGGAAACCCTAAGCTTAGAGGCGGATGAGGAAGGAGGAATCAGTGCGTGCCGGTGCGTCCTGGCGAAGCAAAGCGGCGTCGAAGGCGCCGCCATGGCAGCCATTCGTTGCGGTTGTCCCGGCGTAGGAAAACGCGAGGAGAGGCGAGTGGAGGGAGGAGACGAGGGAGGGAATGGATGGATAAGAGCGATGGGAGATAACTGATAAGGCGTAGCCATGGGCCGATGGACAACGGCCCAATTTAGGGTTTCTCACGTGCCCGTGCGGACCAAGAGGTCTTAGATCTGAATCCAACGTGCCTTAGATTCGGCGCCTTTGAACAGAATACTTTTTATTTTTGTTTTTATTTTTTTTAAAATTTTTTTAGAGTATACATAGAATTTTAGATTTTAGAATTTAAGAAGTAAGTTATAGTGGATTTAAATTAATAAAAAAAATTCTCAAGAGTTCAATCTTTTTTTTTGAGTTATAGTGTTTAAAATAATAAAATTTAGATATTCATGGTATATTATATGCATTTAATATTTAAAATTTTAGGATTTAGTGGTTTGGATATAGTCTATTTAAGTTAATAAAAATTTTTTAGGATTCAGTTTCTCTATGGGTTATAGTGTTTAAAATAATAAATTTTAAATAATCATTGAGTATATTATAAATATTTATGATTTATTTGAGAAAATATTGATTTTTAAAAAGAAAAAAAATAAAATTGATTGAGATTTGAGACATCTCCCATGCATGGGAGGTGCCTTGAGTCTAGTGCGGATGGGAATGCAATGCATCATTCGCAATATAACAATTCTCATATATATAAATATATATTATAATAATAATATTGATATGTTGCACAACTTATACTGCATAATTGTGAGCACCTAAATAGGTGGCAACTTGCGCATCACTCATTATAACTGTTTTATTGCGGACACTACGTCGCGCGCCCCTATAAACTCAGGATGCCTATATTCAATATAGGTGTCCAGAGTAAATCCCAGGCACCTGGGATTCAATAGATTTTTTATTTTATTTTTTAATTTTTTGGGGTATATTTAGGGTTTACGATTTTAGAATTTAGATATTGTGTTATATTGAGTTTAAGCCAATAAGATTTTCTCTTAGGGTTCAGTCATCCCTCCTGGGTTATAGTGTTCAAGATTAAAAAATTTATATGTTCACGGATATATTATATGTATTTAGTGTTTAAAATTTTAGAATTTAAGGATTGATTTATAGTAAGTTTAAGTTAATAAGATTTTTCCATAGGGTTTAGACTTCCATTTTAGGTTATAGTATTCAAGATAACAAATTTTAGATACTAACGGGTATATTATATGATTAATGAATTATTTAAAAAATTAATTATTATAAAAATTAAAAAAAATTGACTAGGCGCTGCATTCATTCAGGTGTCTGAGTGTGTGTATATATATGAAAAATGATAGGGAGAGAATGAAAATGAGAGAGTGAATGGTAGAGTGAATCACGTGGCACTTTGCATGCAGCGATCTCCGACGGGTTCACCGTGCCCCCAGGGTGTAGTTTGATTCGGGGCGGCAGCCGAAGGCCGCCGATGGTGTCCAAGCGATAATCGGACGTGTGCATGTAAAGTGTCACGTCACTCACTCAAGTGTCACGTCATTCACTTTCCCATTTTCACTCTCCCTATCATAGCTCGTGTGTGTGTGTGTGTATATATATATATATATATATATATATATATATAGGGTTTTACTATGTTAAGAATTTTATCATACAAATTCCGTACAAACTTTAACCTTTTTTCGATTTAAAATTTTTTATACTTAACATTATAACCCAACCGCAAACACTAAAGATAAAATCTTAAACGATGTAATCAAAAAATAAAAAAATAAATAAATAAATTAAAAATCATTGTTGTAGTCGCGCACGTCGTTCGCAGCATGCGGTCTGCACATATATATATAATGATATGTTGCACACCCATGCGGACTCGAGACGCCTGAATTGAATCCAGGCATTCCAATTCAAATCCAGACACTTGGATTCAATTTAGGCGCCTGGATTGAATTCAAGCACAGTAACCTTATTTTTTTTTGTTTTTTTAAAATTATTTTACAGATATATTATATATATTTAGGATTTAAAATTTTAAGATTTAGAAATTGAGTTATAGTAGGTTTAAGCCAGTAAGATTTTTCCTTTAGTATTTAGTCTTCCCTCTTGGGTTATAGTGTTCAAAATAAAAAAATTTAGTTGCTCAGAGGATATATTATATGTATTTAGCATTAAGGATTTTATGATTTAGGGGTTGTGTTATAGTGAGTTTAAGCTAATAAGATTTTTCCTCTAGGGTTCAGTCTTCTCTCTTGGGTTATAATTTTCAAAATAAAAAAAATTAGAGGTTCACCGTTTATATTATAAGATTCAAAAATTATTTAAGGAATTGTTTATTAAAAAATTTTATGCTAAGGATCTTATCGCGTAAACTCGTGCGGATAAGTATATTTAATTTTTTCTTTATTTTTATTTTATTTTTTTAGCTTTCGATTACACCTAGGGTTAGGTTTCCTATTTCGGTTATAGTATTAATTAAATATAAAAAAATTCATATATATATATATATATTAATTCCTATAAAACACAGTTTTGCATGCAGACGTGACATTCACAGGGAGCTTAGGATTCCTGCCTAAATCGAATATAAATTTTCTAAATAAAAAATTTATAATTAAAAATATAAATTCAAAAGAAAATATATAATTACAAATCCTAAAAAGAAAAATTCAGATCTTAATCCAAAATTAAAATTTTAAAAAATAGTTTATCAAATTTGAAAAAGGGCCTTTAGCTTCCCTTGAGTTGATGTAAGAAAAATGATAGTCCCACATTTGAAGTTACCAAGGCGAATTACACACAGAGCAATTATAAAAATGGATAAAGAACGGTAAAGCAACTCATACCTTTCTCGGCCATTTGGCTAAGATCAAGTGTAGTATCTGTTCTTATCAGTTTAATATCTGATATGTGGGTCATTGGTTCACTTTGATATTAAATTAATTTTTATATGGGAGATGACCCATCACAGTAGCTTGCTACTAGTGTTTTCATGTGTCGCTTGTGTGTTGCACTATAGCACAGGCCTGACACACCCCTATCAAAGCAAAGTAAACTTTAGATCACATCCACATGCACCACCCTTATAAAACTTATGATCACCATTAATTTCTTATATTATAAAAAATAATATTATATCTTATATTGATATAAATCCATGATGAAATAAAATTACTTTTCATTTTAATTTTTCATTTAATAATAAAAATTGACACACACACATATATATATATATATATATTATCACTAAACATATTATTTGATTTGTGTAAAATTCCCGTGCATCGCACGGGTATTATACTAGTATATATATAAAAGTCCCGCTATGTTGCGGACCGCCTGTCGCGCACCTATACGTGCTGGCAATCATTTTTTTAATTTTTTATTTTCAATAAATAATTCTTATTTTTAATAAATAATTTCTTAATTTTATAATTTGCCTCATGATATTTAAAAATTTTTATTTTTAAACTATAAATCAAAAGGGAGGACTGAATCTTAGAGAAAAAATTTTATTGCCTTAAACCCACTATAACCTATCCCTTAAATATTAAAATTTTAAATGCTAAATACATATAATATACCAATGAGTATCTAAAATTTTTTATCATAAATACTACAATCCAAGATGGAAGCCTGAACCTTAAAGAGAAAATCTTGTTGGCTTAAACTTATTGTAAGATCATAGAAGATAGGGGTGAATTGTTGGAACCTGGATGGCTAGAGAGTGGGGGGGGTGAATATAGCCAATCACTTAGACCTTTGGCACAAAACGAGTTTCTGCACTCAAACTTATCAGTAGCACAGCGGAAGAAATAATCACAGAGTAAGTAGAAAACAGAAAACGAAAGCAAAGTAGACACACTAGCAAGATCGCTAACAAGGAGGGTTTACAAGGTTCGGGGATAACTTGCCCCTACTCCTTGGCGTGCCCTTAAGGTGGGCGATCCCTTGATCGTCGGCAGATCAAGCCCCGGTTATCACCGGATAGAAAGCAACCTCCTTCTCGGTGGAGAAACCTCTCCACAGCGTTTCAAACACAGATTTAAGCTTAAGCACAAAGAAATAACAAGAAGGATCTTACTCAAGCACTTAGCAAAGACAAGAACACAGTAAGTTTTCCTGAGCTCCACCCAGCGGCGATCTCACGCAAGAAACCCTTCCTCGCGTCTTCCCGCTGTCGGACTCCAAGCCTCTTGTTCTCTCCCTCAAGCGCTCAAGTAATGGATGATTGCTTCAAGATTGCAGTAGCTTGCTCAAGGTGATGAAACTTCAGAACGCGCAAGCTAGATGTGGAGAACACAAAGGCGCAGCAAGAACTTCGTTCGCAAAGACTGGAACACAACCTCTGCTTCTACGAACCCTTCTTCCACCCTTTTGTTTCCCCACTCAGCACTAGGTGACAGCATCTCCTGCAGCCTCCAGCTGCTTCCCTGCCAACGCCAGCTACCACTGAGCCCTTCCTGGACTTCCTGAGCTCCTCTCAGCCAAGCTCCAGTCTGCAGCTCCAGCCGTTGCAACCTGAGATGGAAAACGGATAAACCTGCTCCAAGGAAAGCCTCCATTGACTTCTCCTTGAGTGTTTGAATCCTCCCCTGTCACCTGCAGCTTAATCAGAGTGTTAGAGCAGCATATCACACAGTAAATCAAGTATCAGATGTAAGCAGCAGAGAATCGGATACGGTCAGGCGCGATCAGAGCGTCTGACAGTGCAATTTGAATTAAGGTGATCGGTCACCTGACCGATCGGAGAACCTCCTGATCAGTCACCAGACCAATCAGGCTGGGTCCAGACCGATCAGGCTCCGTCCTGATCGGTCCCCAACGCTCGCTTAGAAATCGTGATTTCTTTGGGACTCTCCTGGATCGATCACCAGACCTATCCCATGTTGTGGATCGATCACCCGACCGATCAACCCCTTTATCGGGCGATTTCTGAGCTTCGCAGTCCAGACCTCCTGATCGATCACTGGACCGATCAGGAAACCTCCTGATCGGTCACCAGACCGATCAGGCTGGGTCCAGACCGATCAGGCTCCGTCCTGATCGATCATAGAGAGGAACCTGCGATGCTGGATCGTTCTCCAGAACGATCTGCACAGTGATCCTGATCGGTCACCAGACCGATCAGGAGCAGATCAGCAAGGGAACTCAACCTCACTGTTTGCTCCCTGATCGGTCACTAGACCGATCAGGAGCAAAGCAATGGGTAAAACGCATACTCTCTAATCGGTCACCAGACCGATCAGTCATCGCTGGATCGGTCACCAGACCGATCCACGAAGGAGCACCGTGCCAACACCCTGATCGGTCACCAGACCGTTCCAGGGGCTCCAACCTAGCCCTCCAAGCTAGGGTTTCATCCACCTTAGCCCTCCAAGCTAAGGATTTTTCACCTAACCCTCCAAGTTGAGAATTTGCACCTAACCCTCCAAGTTAGGACTTTTCACCTAGTCCTCCAAGCTAGGACTTTTCACCCAACTCTTCCGGATTAGGACTTTTCCAAACCTAGCCCTCCAAGCTAGGACCTGACCCTCCAAGCCAGGACTTTTTCACCTAATTCTCCAAGATGGGAATTTTCACCTAACCCTCCAAGTTAGGACTTTTCACCTAGCCCTCCAAGCTAGGACTTTTCACCCACCTCTTCCGAATTAGAACTTTTCACACACCTAGCCCTCCAAGCTAGGATTTTCAACACCTAACCCTCCAGGTTAGGATTTTCCAACACCTAGCCCTCCAAGCTAGGATTTTCCATACCATGCCTGATCTGCGATCAGGACTTAATCATAATCAATAGTCATCCACCTAACCTAAAATCGGTGTCAACACCAAAACAAAAATCAGGGCAGACTGCATCAACATAAATCTCGTTCGATCGAAATTCTTTCTTTTCGTATACGTAAAACAAAGACAGAGTAAAATAAAATAGCGAAAAAATAAGATACGTTTCTTTTTACTTGGTTCGAAGCCTTCGGCGACTCCTACTCCAAGGCCCGCAAATCTTGATCGCTTTCAATAGGCAATCCACTAATCCTTTCTCCGAAAATCGTTCGGAGAAAATAATGTCTTACAAGATGTAGAGGAGATTAACAACATTCTGCTAACTCCTCTTGAGATGCAAGTATAAGTACAAATAATAATTAAATATACAGACAATAATTATAGACGATGAGTGCACAATCGATAAGCTTTCCGGTGTTGAAATAGTAGATCGGAAGCAGTTTGTTGACGCAGATAGCGGGAATGTGGCGAGTACTAGAAGTGATACTGAGAAGGCTGGTCTCAAGCTCGTTATATAGGTCTTTATCTGTTGATTGAAAAATCGTTTAGTCAATGGATAGGATCGGACAACTAACCCTCTGTTCAATCGACGGAAGTCTGCGCCCTTCCTCTTTTGCTCTACTCGGTTGTGCTCGACTGTTGTAGCATTTAATACAATCAATCGACCTAACCCCTGATGGGTTGACGGATAAAGATTTTCCATATGCATGCTCGCATCATGCCATATATGGATCTGTTGACTGATCCCTTGATTCGTCGACGGATAACTCTGAAATCATACTGAATATGATTTCATGGTTGTCTGCTCAAGCTTGATCAGTGGACTGATCATTGGATCAGTTGACTGATCTGACAGTCAACTGAGTTTGACTTCCTGCATAGGAGTGTTAGCACAACAATAATGTATAAAATAATTAACTATGTAAAATAGAGGTTAACACAAATAAATAAAGGAATGCATAAGTAATCAACAGGGGCAACTGTCCTGATCTCAACTTAGATACCTCCGTAGGTTTCTCTAGTCGGATTAGGGCCTAGGGCTATCCCAAAGGGATACGACCTCACATTTCTCTCCTCCAGAAGCTGACCGCACTCACCTGCCAGACATCGGGTCTCCCAAACCTGTCTAGACATCAGCTTGGCATTGGATTGGCTCCTAGGGCTTCCACTTGTTTGGTATCACAAGTCCTCCAAACCTACTTGTTGGAGCAATCTATGGTCCGGAGTGACCATGTGTTTTGATGTTTGGGCAAAGGGTTTAAGTTAGGTTCACCCTTGTATTTGATATGTGTATTTTAGTGTGCAGGTTTGCAGGATACACATATACTTAGCTGGGTGGCTTCGGGTCCAATGAAGGATGACATGAGGAGATAAGTCTTGGGCTTGTATGCATCTGAGGGGCTATGGACAAGGCAGGGACGATAAGTCGAGGGAAGCGCATTTCGAGGCATACACAAAGGATGTCATGAGGATGAGCTGCGGGTTTGTATGCATCTGAGGGACGAGAGCCAAAGTCGAAGAAGGCTTGAAGGCAACAGGTTGAGGCTGCTAGGTGAAGAGTCAGCTGAGTCGTGAGGGTCCGAGTGCTGAGCGAATTGTACTCGAGAAGGAAAACCTTATGTTTAGGGTTTGGGCAGTAGATTGATGCTTGGATCAGTCGACTGGTAATTGACACTGAAAGATCAGTCGACTAATCTTTTATGCAGTCGACTGAGAATTTGAACATTGGGTTGTAACGTTCGGATTCGATTAGAACCAGTCGACTGGTGTTGGAACCAGTCGACTGGTGTTGGAACCAGTCGACTGGTGTTGGAACCAGTCGACTAATGTTGGCACCAGTTGACTGGTAACGGCTAGTTCAGCCACGAGCTCTATTTAAGGGAGCTCGATTTGGCTGGCTAGGGTTGACGAAATTAGCTTCGGTTAAAGATCAATTAGTAGTCTAAGTGCTCAGGTGTGTGTTCCGGGTTGTAGCGAGGTTTCTCCACCCATAAGGAGCTACACGAACTAGCCGGAGGCTTTCCGAGGATTCATCCGCTGACGGATCGGGATCGTCCACCTCACGGACTGTCGTGGAGTAGGAGCTTTATCTCTGAACCACGTTAAATCGGTTTGTGTCTTCTTAGTTGTTAGTTTAGTTTTTATTATTCCGCTTGCACACTAACAACGTGTAGGAAAAAAACCGACGCATTGGGGCAACTGGCTATTCACCCTCCTCTAGCCAGTCCATCGATCCCCAACAAGTGGTATCAGAGTCAGGGTCGCTCGTCTACGGACTAACCGCCGGGAGAGCAAAAGGCTAGAGGAAATGACGCTTGAAGAATACTTAGGGGATGACATCAACGTTCCACCTCCCTACGACCGTGAGAGTTTCGATTATTGGAGGTTACAGACAAGAACGTGGTTCAACATGGATTAGGATCTAAGATCGCCATTGAAGAACCATTTGAAGCCTCGAAAGATAAGCACGGGAAAAAACTCCGACCATGATATTAAACTAAGGAGCAACA
This sequence comes from Boesenbergia rotunda, assembly GCA_024364735.1. Lineage (NCBI taxonomy): Eukaryota > Viridiplantae > Streptophyta > Magnoliopsida > Zingiberales > Zingiberaceae > Boesenbergia > Boesenbergia rotunda. The sequence goes on along the minus strand of JAGFNQ010000556.1, from coordinate 346,042 downwards.
AATACAATCGAAGGTAAATGAGAAGGTAATCTCAATATTACATAATATTTTACCTAATGATATAATTAGTGGTATAGGTAAATATAAAAATACTTATGAGCTATGAAGTAAAATGATAGCTCTTCATCAAAACCCTACACAAGGTCAAGTAATGGAAGAGCCCAAAGAAATGAGCTTATTGGTCCAAGAAGAGGAGAAAGTCAAATCGGATGAGGAGAGAAGCTCAACATCCATGGAGGAGAAGAAAGAAAATGAAGGATCATCCACTTCCTCAAGTGAAATTAGGAATTGAGGATGAGTCATCCACATCCTCAAGTAAGGAAGAAATAGAAGAAGTATTCACTTCAAGGATTGAGGGGGAGGAGAGACGATCCTCAATACCGGAGCAAGAAGATGCCTCCACCTCCACCAATTATTAAATTCAAGAATGACATAATTTACTTTGGGTGCAATCAAAAGGGACACTACAAGGACAAGTGTCCATTAGGTAAAAAAGAGGTAAACCCTAAACTCAATTCAATTAATTTGAAAACTAATATGAGTTGTAGGGATGAGGCAAAGAAGGAGAAAAAGTATATAAGGCGCTTCAATGTGGTGAGCTAAGACACTACCATACCAAATGCTCAAGAAAAGAAGAATTCAAGAAATTGAAGCATTTGAGAAAATGAGAAAAGAATGAGAAAAGGAGGATCTCACATTAAGGGGGAGCTACAAGGGTAAGGAAGGTAAACTCTAACCTTAAATTTAATTCAAATTTAAGTTCCTCCATGTATACTAGGAATTATAATGATAATTTTTTTGCCATGCATAATTATGATTTTAAATATCATGATAGGAATAGGGTTAATATTGTAAATCAAAACCCTAGAAAATTATTAATCATGATAAAACTAAGACCATTAGACGTAAAGACCAATACATTAATCCCAAGAAAGGGAGACACATGCCTAGGAAGGTAGACATGTTAATTCTAGATTTAAAAACCTAGAAAGGGAAAATCAAGCTTTGAGGGCAAAGCTTGATAAATTAGAGAAATCCCTAGATAGATTCACTATTGGATCTAAGGGTTTAGGTATGGTGTTAGGTGGTAAAAAATCCAACAATGATAGATTGGGTCTAAAATACCGATCTATGTTCTTCAATGCTATGGGAAAGTTATATGCAAGGGTGCTATATGACTATAGCAAGGGGAAGTCCAAGAATGACAAAGGAATGTCATTTAAGGGCAAAAAGACCTTGACCAAGGACAAAATGCCCAAGGTTAAAGGGAAGAAAATCTTAACTAAAGACAAGGTGTCCAAGGTTAAGAATTTTAGGTTTATAGGTCAAGAACCACTGAAGGTACACCGGTGTGACCTTGTGATTATAGATGAGTCACTTAGGGAAGTGGCTAAGGCTAAAAGCTCAAGGGGAAGCTCTAGGAGCCAAGTTGAGACCCATGGTCAATGAATCTCTAGAGGATTTCTCCCGAAAGTCTATATGAACCATGGAGTGTGCCAAAGGACTTGGAGACGGATTTGAGTCTCAATCCTAGGGATTTGACACATTGAAATTAAGTGTCATGCATGAAAATATGATATTGGGGTCATATTGCATGAAAATTGATTTTTGATATATAGATGTCATATAAACCAATGCTAGGGATACATTATGGTTTGGTATGTTAGATACATCAAGAGATGCCAAAACTAGGACTTTAGGTCAAGGTTCAATTGAACCATTTAGATAGTTTTGGGTTTTGTATCAATCATGGGATTGGTGATAGATACATTTTTGAATGTATTTTTTCCAAGTAAACATGGGTACCACAAACTTCTCTACAAAATTTGAAAATTTTTGAAGATTTGTGGAATTTCTGGTGCATTTCTAAATTTGGGTCAGAAATATTGAAATATACTGATATCAAAGTATCAGTCGACTGGTGCAAAGGGCAGTCGACTGATAATTCTGTGAGGTTGATTTTTCGACTAGGTTAGTTGACTGGTAACTGTCCCAGTCGACTGATACAGGTTGAAACTGTTGTCAGATAGGGCGAAAAGTGTCCTAATAATATTAAACTTGTGTATAATCTTATTGGGGGTTAATACACAACGTTTATAGTCATTAGAGACTAAAGGATCCAATAACTAAGATATTGTTGAAACCATTTTAATGTGTGGCAAAGGGGGAGAAGTGTTAGATTTAAGTGGGAAACTAAACACGCCTTTGTAAGAAATCCTAGGTCAAGGGGGAGCCTAGGTGAAAGGGGAGCATTGTTGCTCATTTATTACCAAAGAGGGAACCCTGAAGTGGTTCTTAAAAAACCTTTGTAAGTCTAATGTAGGGGGAGCCTTGGAGAGGTTCTTAAAAAACCCTTGTTGATGAAAATCCTAACTCATTGGGGAGTTTAAGTGTGGGGATGTCTTGTGATAAGATCCATGTATGTTTGCATTGCATTAGTATATGTATTGGCGGTATAAGTCCAAGGTGTAGCCTTGGGAATGTAAGTTCAAAATGTTTTTAGCCTTGTATTTGCTATTTGTTTTCCATAACTTAAACGTATTACTAAATATCAAAAAGGGAGAGATTGTTGGAGCAATCTATGGTTCGGAGTGACCATGTGTTTGGATGTTTGGAAAAGGGTTTAAGTTAGGTTCACTCTTGTATTTGATATGTGTATTTAAGTGTGCATGCTTGCAGGATACACATAAGCTTAGCTGGACGGTTTCAAGTCCGGTGAAGGATGACATGAGGAGACAAGTCGTGGGCTTGTATGCATCCGAGTTATCGTGGACAAAGTAGGAACGATAAGCCGAGGGAAGCACACTTCGAGGCATACGCGAAGGATGACATGAGAACGAGTCGCGGACTTGTATGCATCCGAGGGACGAGAGACAAAGTCGCAGAAGACTTGAAGATAACAAGTTGAGGTTGCTAGGTGAAGAGTCAGCTGAGTCGTGAGGGCCCGAGTACTGAGAGAATTGTACTCGGGAAGGGAAACCCTAGGTTTAGGGTTTGGGCAGTTGACTGATGCTTAGATTAGTCGACTGGTAGTTAGCACAAAAAGATCAGTTGACTGATCTTCTGTGCAGTCGATTGGTGTCGACTGTGAATTTGAACGTTGGGTTGTAACGTTCGAATTCGATTGGAACCAAACGACTGGTGTTGGCACCAGTCGACTGGTAACAGCTAGTTCAGCCACGAGCTCTATTTAAGGGAGCTCGGTTTGGCTAGCTAGGGTTGACGAAATTAGCTTTGGTTAAAGGTCAATTAGTAGTCTAAGTGCTCAGGTGTGTGTTGTGGGTTGTGACGAGGTTTCTCCACCCACAAGGAGCTACATGAGCTAGCCAAAGGCTTTTCGTAGATTCATCCACCGACGGATCTGGATCATCCACCTCACGGACTGTCGTGAAGTAGGAGCTTTATCTCCAAACCACGTTAAATCAGTTTGTGTCTTCTTAGTTGTTAGTTTAGTTTTTGTTATTCCGCTTGCACACTAACAACGTGTAGGAAGAAAATCGACGCATTAGGGGCAACGGGCTATTCACCCCCTCTAGCCGGTCCATCGATCCCCAACACTACTGAGACTTCCTGCCAGACATCCACCCATTTGGACTACCTGTTTGGTTTCCATGATCTACCAAGATTTCCTATCTAGTATCGAGTCCTCCAGATCTACTAGGGTTTCACCAAGGTAATCTTCTTGCATACTAAATCAACACAATAGATAATAACAAAACTTAATTGTGAACCTTTGCTAGCCTCAATTGGATCGTGCGCATGGCAACCGCAATGTTCACCTAGCTAGAATCAATTCATTTAATCGATTGAGTGGGTTTGATTGAGGGCTTAATCGATTGAGTCTGGCACAAGCTAGCTAGCCTCAATTAATGAGGACTGTGCCTCAATTTACTGACGTAAGGTGCCTCAATGGCCTTAATCAATTGAGACTCTTGATCGTGCATGGGCATATGACAAACCATCCACAATTGAACAATATATATATAACATATGAATTCTTTTCGTTTGAATATTATAACCCAAAAGGGACAACTAAATCCTAAAAAAATTTATTAACTTAAATTCATTATAACGCAACTCCTAAATTCTAAAATTTTAAATTATATATATATATATATATAAGGGGGATGGTGGATGATGTCTTTTATGTAGCGATCTCGACCTCTTTGGTCCCCGCAAGCAACCCTCTAGGCCCGAGATCCTACGGGTCTTCCCACTTCCGGCAGTGGATTTTTGCCTTCCCCAGATTCGAACCCTAGATCTCCAGGATAAATACTAAAGTTTCTTGAATCTGGTAGCCAAGTGAGCTAGTGGGTTATATCCGTTGAGAAAGAGAACATTCCTAAGAGAGAGATTGCAAGAAGAATTGTTCTGGAGGGATTTCAAAAAGAAAAGTTCCTTTCATTTTGATTCTCTTGTTTTATCTTCTTTCTCTCTGCTATGCAATTCTTTGTTCAGCGGAAACTAATGATAGCCTTCAAACACACATTTAGTTTACCATGACAACCTATGTTAGATTGTGATCATGGTTTCAACATTTTATCATAAGAAACAGATATTCAGTATGACTTCATAGTATCATTGGAGTATAGTGATCCGGTCAGGTGGTTTTTTGGAGGAGGGTCGGGGGCCCGGTCGGGTTCAATGGGGAATAACTCAGATCGGGCGAGATTACTCGGGGCCAGACGCCTGAGGTTGGCCAGTCGGGGTCAGTCACCCGAGGTCGGCCACTCGGGGTCAGTCATCCGAGGTCGGCCACTCGGGATCAGTCATCCGAGGTAGGCCACTCAGGGTCAGTCACCCGAGGTCGGCCACTCGGGATCAGTCACCCGAGGTCGGCCACTCGGGGTCAGTCATCCGAGGTCGGCCACTCGGGGTCAGTCACCCGAGGTCGGCCACTCAGGGTCAGTCACCCGGGGTCGGCCACTCGGGATGAGTCACCCGAGGTCGGCCACTCGGGGTCAGTCACCCGAGGTCTGCCACTCAACTCAACTGTCTCCAGCCGAACGCCCCGAGTTAGCCCCACGCGTAGAGACTTACGACCCGGACTCACCCAACCGACCCAGGGTAACAGACCCTGGGCGACCGAACCAGAGCGAGTGAAGGGTCGCAGTAGCAGTAAAGATCCTCTAAATCTCCCCATTGTCAGAGGGGGATTTCTGACATAATCATGACCTGACAGAGCCGCCAGCATTAATTGAGGATTGAGGGGACAACCTGGACAGACTGGCAGACGGCTGTGTCGGCCTCATAAAGCTACCAGAGCTGCCGATTATGCAGTCTGACAACTGACTCATCCTTAATGAGATGGGACGTCTCTGACATAGCAGAGGGCTTTTCTTCCCCTATATAAACCCCCCTTGGGGCTCCAAGGGAAAGGCGCTGCCATTTTGCAACCTCAACTCCTCTTTGTGAGCCTCATTTCAGTCCGAGCCGAGTGACTTAAATTCTCTCTCTACTTGAGCTCGACCCCGACCTCCGAGCTACAGCAGACCGGGTCATCTTGGTTAGACCGAGTCATCCGAGTGAGAACTGATCTTCGCTTGTCGACAGGATCATATAGTATCACTGGAGAGGACGAATTTATTTTAAAGAGATTGCATTGCCACATAACTTAGTATCTTCTTCCAACTCGACACTCTATACGAATGTCTTACTTGAAGCTTAGATTGACAATTTGAGATGATCTACCTAAGTCATCTCAACAGATAAATTTGAATTATAAACATTATCATTTCAACCCACACTATATCTCCGACAACGTAATTGTTGAATATATATATATATATATATATATATATATATATATATAAACACTCTTCCGAAAACTACGTTAGACCACATAAACAGCTCAAAAAAATGATTGTTTCGTTGACAATTCATAAAAAATAATAACGGAGAACAAATGAAACGCGAGGACGTATTATATATCTTGACGTGCTAGAAATAATTAACAGAATCATGAAACACGAACTCAATAAAGAACAAACAAAAAGAAAGAAAGAAAATCAAAAACGATCTCGTATTTTATTCCCTCCTCAGCCCAATGATCGGATCCATCATTTAACCATCTCCCTCCCCAGAATTTGTTGCTTGCTCGGGCTCTTCGCTCCCTTGTCTAGTCGGGAACTCTCACGTCGATTGGCAGCCGTCGCCCGAGGCAACATTCCGGTCGCTATGCGGGTAGCGGTGGTGGGGGCGGGTATCACTGGGCTGGCTGCGGCCTACACACTGGCGAAGGCCGGTGCGGAGGTAGTGGTCTACGAGAAGGAAGGCTACTTGGGCGGCCATGCTAAGACGGTCTCTTTCGATGGCATTCTTCTTGACCTTGGATTCATGGTCTTCAATCGAGTAAGAAAAGTCCCTGTGCTCAAGGTGTAATATAGATTGTGAATGTATATATTTTTGACGTAATTTTTTTTTAATGTCCGAAAGCATAGGTTCTTTTGCTGATATTATCACCGATACTGGATCATTCATAGCATTATCATGCCTTTCCTATTCGTTAAGAGTTGGTTATTCGTTAGTATAAGTTTAGCTTATGATGTATTTGAAAGTCCTCGACCAAACGAGCATTTCACATAGAGTCAACAAGAGATTCCATTAATAATTGACAATTTTCCTAGGGTCGACAACATGCTCTTGCTTATATATCTATATTTATCTTCTCCCAAAAACACTCAAAACACAAATATATATATATATATATATATATATATATATATATATATATATATATATATATATATATATATATATAGTTTTGCTATGTTAAGGACCTTATCTCGTGTATATATATATATATATATAGTTTTGCTATGTTAAAGACCTTATCCTGCAAATTCCGTGCAAACCTTAACTATTTCTTTAGTTTGAAAATTTTTATGTGCTTAATACTACAACCCAAATAGGAAGACTAAATACTAGAGATAAACACTAGGTGTGCACGAGTTTACACGATAAGGTCCTTAGCATAAAATTTCTATATATATATATATATATATATATAATAAAAAAATAAATATCAAAGGCATTACTTATTGGGGTCTCAAACCTGAAATTTCACCCTTTTTTTTTTCCCCAAACTTGTTAAATATGAATGATGCGTGTTACAGGTACGTATCCCAATATGATGGAGTTGTTCGAGAGCCTTGGCGTGGAGACGGAGGTTTCAGACATGTCGTTTGCTATAAGCTTGGACGACGGCAAAGGATATGAATGGGGTAGCCGGAATGGTTTCTCTAGCTTATTTTCGCAAAAGGCCAATCTACTTAATCCATACTTTTGGAGAATGATTCGAGAACTTGTCAAATTTAAGGGAGATGTCCTCAAGTAAGCTTAATTATGCTAAACCCTTGATATTGTTCTTGATATGTTTGGAAAACCAACCATTAATTAATTCTGAAGGTACCTTGAGAAGCTGGAAGGCAATCCAGATGTAGACCGCAATGAGACGCTGGAGCACTTCATCAAATCCCATGGTTATTCTGAGTTGTTCCAGAAGGGCCATCTTGTGAGATTAATCACTCACTACCTATATTCTTTTTATATGTTACTGTAGCAACTGATGTTTGGTTTGTACAAACAATTTTGTGAGGTTACAGATTCCAATTAGTGCCACTTTCTGGTCATGCCATCCCAGTGCAGTACTGCACTTCCCAGCTTATTATGTCCTTTCCTTTTTCCGTAACAGTCACCTTCTTCAGGTTAATATTCTTCTTCCATTTGCTGTTATTTCTGCTTTGTTTGTGATCATCCATCTTGTTATTCATTCTAACTAGTGCTCTACAAGCCTCTTTAGTATTAAGTTAACAATTTTCACTCCGTACCACATATCAGCTCTCTGGTGGCCCACAGTGGCACACTGTCAAGTCGCGTTCACAGAGCTATATTGGCAGGGTAACCTTGTAAACTCATGTATTTATAAATTTGGCCAGAGCTATATTTTTGACTCAATGCTTATTACAAGCAGATAAGAGAAGAACTAGAGAGAAGATCATGCACAATTAGAACAGGATATGCTGTGCAATCAGTTTTTAGTACCGATGGAGGTAAAGTGCTTTCTACTGTATGATTGCTGATCATTGACTAGAGGTATCAATTGGATCCTCTTGATCAAATTTATTTTGATAATCTCACAGATAAAGATTTTTTTTTATGATCATCTTTGGCAGGATGCTGTGTGGTAGGAGAAGATTGCTCGAAAGAGATGTATGATAGGTGCATAATTAGCGCCCATGCTCCGGATGCTTTGAAGCTTTTAGGAGAACAAGCAACCTTCGAGGAGGCAAGGATACTTGGTGCTTTCCAGTATGTATATAGGTATGTTGCTATCTGAACATAGTAGGAAGTAAGATGTAGACATGAAATTCACCTTTTAGTCTCATTGTTAAGTGAGACTTATCTATTAATCATATTTAAATTCCAAGATATCTCTCATTGAAGTGCCTTGGCATTTTGGGTTGGATTGGACTCCGATGATGACTTTAACATGATATTAGAGGAAGTTCCTCACCTTTATCAATGTTGGGAGTAAGAAGTGAGAAAGAGAATATTAAACTCTACCTCTTAGTTGAAGAGATTAGTATATATGCTCAAGAGTCATTAAATCAGGCTTATCTCTACATAATACTTCTTGTTCATTTGATATAGAAATTGCAGCTGAATTAGATCTTTAATTTATCACTAAGTTGTAAGATTTTGATGTCTATATTGAATTGGAAGAGAAGCTTCTGAAACATGAAACAACCTTTTCTTTGTTTTTTTCTTCTTGGATAGTAATGTTATCAAATTTAATTTAAATATTAAACTCGAGGAAAGCTCGCACATACACAACATTAGAATATTTCTTTATATTTTCTCATTCCCTCACGGCCTCACCAACTGAAGTATAGTGTGTTTCTATGTACAGTGATATTTATCTTCATCATGACAAAAGTTTGATGCCTAAACATCCAGCAGCATGGAGTGCTTGTAATTATCTTGGGTCAACACATGATGGAGTGTGTGTCACATATTGGCTAAATGTGTTGCAGGTTTGCTTTGCCTTTTTGTTTTTAAGCACATATCATTGGTTTAACATCATACATTCTTTGAATTTGGTTTGTTAGAAGAGTTTCTCTTGAAAGATTACTAACTGTCAGTGAAAAAGCTTATGGTGCAAATATGTCTACAGAATCTAGGTTCAACCAAGCTACCATTTCTTGTAACTCTGAACCCTCCGCGTGTTCCAAAACACACCTTGCTTAAATGGTGTACCAGCCATTCTTTTCCATCTGTTGCAGCCTCAAAAGCCGCCTTAGAGCTAGAAGACATACAGGGGAAAAGAGCAATATGGTTTTCTGGAGCGTACCAAGGTAAGCTGTGGCAGTTGTAGCAATCAAGAGTTAGATGTCAAATTGAGAGTCTTCTGGTAACATTTCATTCCAACATTTTATTGAGTGTTGCGTGAAAAGGGCTAACTGAAACCAAAAACATGAATTGACAAAGCCAAGTTGAGAAGAATTTAACCAAAAGGGCTAAATTTAGAATCGAATCAAACTTCAAATAGAAATTGAAATTCTCACTTATTTGGACGGTGATTCACAGGTCATGGCTCCCATGAGGATGGACTGAAGGTGATAGAACTACCTTTTGCATTTGGATTTAAACACAGAATGCTTTATAATCATTAAACTGCACTGAAATGAAATGCTTGATGTTTGCCAATCAAAATTCTTTTACAGGCAGGCATTATTGCTGCCAACAATGTGCTTGGAAAAGATTCTATTCTATTGAGAAACCCAATGCATATGGTACCATCATTAATGGAACGTGGAGCAAGACATTTTGTGATTAGATTTCTTGAGAGTTATATCTCTACTGGTTCCTTAACGTAAGTGTGTTGATTTGTTGCATATTTAGATTCCCATTGGAAAAGGTCATTTTGTCATTTGTTTTTTTTTTTTGGTTTTTCTAATAAATGAAGAAAGGATAATCTTGCATTTCTTGGGAAATAAACTCACGGTTTTGAATGCCACCAATAAAGTCAATATAGTTAAATTAACATAAGACCAAGACTGTAAGTTGTGATCATAGTACAATGGTAACAATGTGGAGTACATTATATATATTGAAATTAAAAGAAAGAGTATAAATCACACAATTACCTATACGTACAAGTTTGAACATCATTTTTTTGAGGAATTAACTAATACATGGTTTAATATAACCTGAAAGCAAGCAATTGAGATGGATATCTGTCAAGCATTAGGCATTCTTGAAAGTATTTAACTTGTATCCAATGTCTCTACAATTTTAGGCTTCACATGCAACATTCCTTTGAATCCATGCTACATTATAATTGCAGATTGCTAGAAGAAGGTGGCAATATATATGAGTTTAAGGGAACAAGAAAGCAAAATACGAAAAAGGCTATTCTTAGAGTTCATAGTCCTTTGTTCTATTGGAAGGTCCATTTGTTTGGCTTTTATGAACTGTCCTAGTTTGAATACCAATTACAAGTCCACCAGGCCAAAAACTTACCCATCATATCTATCTTGACAGATTGCCACTGAAGCTGATTTAGGTCTTGCGGATGCATATATAAATGGGTATTTTTCATTTGTTGATAAAGAAAAAGGTCTTTTGGATCTTCTTTTGGTAAGTTAACAACTGCACAAGCTGAAAGATTAGATGCCAGTTACGGCCACTCAACTTGCAATTTTAATTAATGTTTTCTCTTTTTTTTTTTTGGTAGATTCTAATTGCTAACAGGGAACTGAGGAACTATTTTGGAAGGTATTTTAGGTGTCTCCTTTACTTGATATATATATATATATATATATATATATATTTTGCTGATTGTATTACTGATACTATGCACAAATATGAAACTTGTTTCTACTGCTAAAAATTTTCTGACAAAAGGACCAGAGGTTGGTGGACGCCAATGTTTGCAACAGCAGGATTTGCATCAGCAAGATACTTTTTAAAGCATACGTGGAGACAAAACACTATAAAACAAGCAATTCGGAACATCTCCAGTCATTATGATCTGGTTAGACTTCAGCTACTATGCAAATTGATTGTAAAATTTTCATCATTGTAACTGTAATAATTGAATGAAAATCTATATTAAGCGGATTCACTTATTTTTCATGCTATAGTTTGTTTGGTAGAACGAGATGCCCTATTTTCTTTACTTGAAGAGTAGGTTAACCTCTGATTATGGTAACTTTGAATCATTCATTTGCTTCTCTAGAATTTTACTGTATGAGATTTTTTTTTTGTCCATTATAAGAGTATAAAGGCTGTTATATTGTGTTATGATGGATATAATATTGATCACAAACTCCATCTAATCTCTTTTTGGTTTAATCTGGTAATTAACTTCATCTCATGACAGAGTAATGATTTCTTTTCTCTGATTTTGGATGAGACAATGAGCTACTCCTGTGCCATTTTCAAGGTTCAGAACTCCTGTTTTGCTTGGCTTACTTTGCATTAGTTTTTCTAACATTACATACAACTTGCGGTTCATTCAATAGAATCTAAAATCCCTTCCCAAACAATTTTTAGACACTGAATGAGGACCTGAAAACAGCACAGCTTCACAAAATCTCTCTTTTAATTAAAAAGGTGAGTATGCTGTTGGAGCACTTTGGTCTCTCATGTCATTGTTAGCTCAATTCTTATCGTTTTACTTTAACATCAAGGCTCAAATTGATGGAACGCATGAAGTTTTGGAGATTGGTTGTGGTTGGGGAGGTTTTGCAATCGAAGTTGTTAAGCAAACTGGCTGCAGGTACACAGGAATCACCTTATCTGTGAAACAACTGGAGTTTGCAAAGAAAAGAGCTAAAGACGAAGGACTTGAGGTTAGTGTTCTTCATCCTAGCACTTATAAATATTCAGCACAAGATTCATGTTGGGGGTATCATGGCATTCTACTTGGGAGATGAGATAAGCTAAGGTTTACAAAGGCAGCCAATAATGGTAAATGGTTCACAGCATCAACTTGTACTACAGTGTATGCTTTGTTCAGTTACTAGTCCAGGATGATATTATTTTCATAGTCAAGCTTCTCAATTGAACACTAGGTTAAATGTATTTAAGACGAAAACCAAAGTAGACAACAGTCCCAAAGTATAAACCGAAAAGTATTCATGGCATATGAGGTTGATCCCTACTTCTATCTTATGGAACTAATGGGTGCTTGCTTTAATACAAAATCTGGTATTCTAGTTGTAACTTGCTAATTCATTTATGATGAAGACTTTCTCTACAGGAACAATGTGAAGATTATAGAACATGTTCTTTTAAGCAAACAATAATGATTCCTCTCTTTGTCAGAACTTTATAGCATATAGATTCCTTAGAATGAATACACATTCTTTACAAAAGCAGTGGCCTACTTTCAGGATCACATTAATTTCGAGCTGATGGATTATCGTCATCTGCCAAAAAATCACAAATACGACCGTATCATCTCTTGGTACTGATCACTCAGAACTTACTGTCTCGACATATCGTATGACTCCTACTAATACTAGTTACAGTGAGATGGTTGAAGCAGTAGGTCACGAATTCATGGATGAGTTTTTCAGCTGCTGTGATTCAGTTCTGGCTGAAGATGGCATATTTGTGCTCCAGGTCCACTGAATGACTATTATTTTTAATTTATCAGACTGCTTAGTTATATTTTTGATTTTCTTTTTTTTTTTTTTTTTTTTTTTTTTATCATCTAAAAAAAAAAAAAAAAAAAAAAAAAAAAAAAAAAAAAAAAAAAAAAAAAAAAAAAAAAAAAAAAAAAAAAAAAAAAAAAAAAAAAAAAAAAAAAAAAAAAAAAAAAAAAAAAAAAAAAAGACAGTTATAAATATTGATCTTATGATTCAGTACAAAGTATGATCATTGGACTGTTTAGTTATCCTATGTTTGATCACGGTCGCCCTGCAGTTCAGCAGTATTCCAGATCAACGCTACGAAGAATACAGGAGAAGCTCTGATTCCTCAAGGAGTACATGTTTCCTGGATTATGTGTTCCTAGTTTTGCAACAGCTATGATGGCTTCATCAAAATTCTGGTAACAAGTTTCACAAATTAGCAATTTCCATATCCTTTTGGGTTTTCATGTGTGCCTTCATCGTGTAGCATCGTACATGTCGAGAACATTGGCAGCCAGTACTATCAAACACTCGCAAGCTGGAGGAACAATTTACTTGCGAATAAGGAGTAAGTGCATATCGTTTATCAGTGTTAACGAATACCTTTACTATAACTCAAGCTTGATGCTTCTGGGAGATTTGGTTAGCCAATTGACTTATGGTCGGTTTGGGAGGAGGTGTGAAAAGGATAAGTAAAGAGAAGGTAACTTTTATCTTTGTTTGGAAAGGAGGTGATGGAAGGAGGTGAGAGGAGGGAAGGAGAACTTTTACCCATCCTTATATATCAAATGACATATTTCCTTACACCCTGATTTGGAGTGTAAGGCAGTTACACTCCTTTTTCTTTTTTTCCCCTCCCTTCCATTTCCATGAATAAACTCTCCTCACCCCCATCCAAACAAAGGCTTAAACATTGTGTGTCTCTCATCGCCGGCCTCACAACGAGATGAAAGGAGATAAATCATGGTATCGAGTGGCCTCCTAGGTGGGAGAGCATTTAATCCTCAGGGGAATTAACTACTCTGCCACCCGAGCACCAACTCGGCTATACTCGTGAGGGCCCAATTGACTTAAACATGGTGGCTAAAGGTAATAATGCTCACCCCAGACGCCCCTCCCGACCCGTCCTCAAGTTATGTGGAGGGAGGTAAATCACGGGTGACTACTATCCCGAGCAGTGAGAGGGAAGGTACTTGATTACTAGCCAAGAATTGATCCCCAGACCTCATAGTGGTAATACCCCATGCACTAGCCAATTGTTCGTTTCGAGGGGATCTCAATTGACTTAAACATGGGGCAAAAGGCAAAGCGCTCGCGCCAATGCCTCTACTAGCCGACCCAAGACAATCACAGAGGAGATAAATTGTGGTGATTGAGGAGGCAAGTGGATTAGGTAGGGGGGGGGGGGGGGGGGGTAGACAGGGTTCGTGGATTTATGCCCCGCCAAACCTGAGATTCAATCACAAAACCTCATTTGGCAAACAACTATCACTTGAGCTATGCCCGTGAGGACCCCATTTGACTTAAACATGGTATTAGAGTCAGAGGTCAAGAGAACAATCACTAATGTATTACCATCAACGCCAAAATGGAGATGGATTAGTTGCTTCATATGGCTGGAAGCCGAAACATTAGTAACAAAGGATGAATATAAGCACTAATGCTCACTTCACTCCGGAGGATAGACCATTAAAGGGGTGAAAATTACCGAAGAAGGGAGGATTGAGTATCAGTTAGTTTTTTCTTCTATCTAATCTTCGCGGCATATCGTTTAGTATAGATATTTTCCTGGCACTCTGTTTTTCAGCAAAATTATTGCTTTGGGATTCGACGAGAGGTTCATGCGTACCTGGGAGTATTATTTCATCTACGTTGCTGCTGGTTTTCAATCGTGTACATTAGAACTTTATCAGGTATTTGAAATCATATATATATACAAATGCTTGGAACAAATCACTGATTCTTGTTCATGTTTGAATGATGCAGATTGTGCTCTCTCGTCCTGGCAACGTTGGAGCTTTTGGCGATCCATTCAAGCTCACCCACCACCAGTATGTTTGAGCTTGCATTTTAGTTACATGAACTATTGAATGGCGTTGGTTGGATTGACAACAGACTTGCTATCGTATCTAGTGTTTGTTGTATCTATTTGCTACCTCAATAAATGAGCAGAAATTGCATATATATTTTGATAAAAACTTTATCAGTATTAGTCAAACAAATATTTGAGATAGAAAAAAATTATACAAAATCAAATTTTGACTAAGATTTAGTATTAAAATAGAATTAATATGCCATATGATTTTTAAAAATTACACCGTCAATGATAAATAACTATAATTTTTAAAATTTTTAAAACTCAATTAGTTTTGATTATTGAACTCTATAACTAACTTATTTATCACTAAACTTAACAAAACAAATAACTATGGTAAATAACAACTATTTTATATATACTTAAAAGTTAAAAGGATAAAATATATATGATGTGTATTTTTTTAATTTAAGTTTAGTATTTAAACTTACAGTTTAGGGATAAACAATTATATATATATATATATATAAACAATTTTACTTAAAAAAAATCTCTCATCATACCCTACTAAAACATTGATGCCTCAATTGTACAAGATCTTTTTACTTGATCCTTTTGATGGATATCAGACACATCTTATATAAAAACATAGAAATAATTAATACAACAATAACAACAACATCTATTAATCACTCGTGCCAAATTTCCATCCAAAGTAAACACCACCTCCCATTTCAGAATAATATAAGTTAAGACTCCTATGTTGATCCTTGTTCTCAACTCTTTTGAGTCAATTTGAGACTTTCATTTATTTTTTTGAGATAGTCTCGAGAGCCCAATTCTTGGATTAAACTCGGGGGCTTTCTTCCATTCTTCTGAAGTAGTCTCGGGAGCCCGATTGCCGGTCTAACCTCGGGACTTTGATTCATTTTTCCGAGATAGTTTCAGTCTGACTTTGGAGCTCTGGTCTAGCGGATTCTGCCACATAATTTTTTCGTGTCATATGTCCATCTCGAGATGTTCATCCCTATCAACACTCTATCTCAAGCATTAGATATGTTGAAGTATTCGAGATTAAGAAGAGTAAAGCAAGATGCAATAATATCTGAATACCATAAGAACAATGCGATGAAAGAGTTAGAAAATTCAACAATTAAATTTGGGAATAAAAAAGTCACCATTTGCAAATATTTGCTTATGAATCGATTAAGATGTTGGAGGCGGACGAGGAAGGATGAAGAAGTGAGTGCCGGCCCGCCCTGGCGAAGCGAAGCGCCGTCGAAGGCGCCGCCATGGCCGCCGCCGCCATTCGTTGCAGTTCGCCGGCAGGGGAAACCTGAGAGATCGGTCTCGAGCCACATTATTTTTTATTTTTTCTTTTTGTCGTTGAACGATTAATAATTAATCATGATCGGTCTCGAGTTTAAAATTATTAAAATTATTTTTTTGAAAATATTTTAATTATTAATTTGTCGGTAACCTGACACACTGCTGCAATCTAATCAGCTGCCGGTACGTCAAGTCACATAAACAGTTCAAAATAGTTGGCACATTGATAACGGGAAACTCATGAAACACGATAAATAATCCCGATGGGCCCAGAAACACTGGGCCAATCTAATCAGCAACTGCTACGTTAAATCACATAAACAGTGTTAAATAATTGTCTCATTGATAATAATGGTAAAAGAACGTTTCGTTCGTCTACATCACCTGCAAATTTATCTCAGAATCAACCTCAAAAATGCATTATCTTGAAAATTAAATATACTCTCGCTTAAGAGGTCACTCAATATGTAATTTATATTCTTTCATCTCGTCGTACGATCAATGATGAGAGATGAATGAGGTGTATAAATTCACTTTTTGCTTCGTTAAGAAAGATCATAAAAATAAATAACTTAACTAACTTAGATAACTGGTTCAATTTCATAAAAATTTTCAATTTAAATCCTAGATTTATCTTAGATTTTTTATTATCCTCGATCTCGAGTATAAAATTTTTAAAATTATTTTTTTGAAAATTTACTAATAATTACTAATTTGATGATAATCGGACACTACTTCAATCTAATCGGCCGTCACAGTGGTAGCTATGTCAGATCACATAAACAATTGAAAACGATTATCTCTTTGACAGTTAGATCACATAATTTTGCTCTAATAAGGAAGAACATATCAAATTAATACAAAAATTATCATTTTGAAATTTAATGATCAAAATTTAATAAAATCAATATGACTTCCTCCAGACATGTTAATCATAACATCCAGATTAATAATCCTTATGATTTATTTTCTCTATATTGATCTTGAGATGGATATTAACGGGGACACTGAAGACAAACGAATTCCCATGAGAATTGCCATCACAAGAATATAAAATGATGACTTTAGGAGATAAATTGATGATTAATATCTATATATATATATGTATTATCAGTTTAAGATTTAAAAATTAAAATTGAACAAAAATCAATATATCTGGTCTCCCACCTATAACATTCAAGCGAGTGAATTATCTTTTACCATCACGAAAATTAAAATATTTTTTTATAATTTATCTCTTTATATCTCATTATATATTAATATCATCTTAATTTCAGTTCAAGATATAATTGAGTTAATTACTATGAGATAAATAGTATTTTGATAATAAGAATTCAAATTTCGATAAATTTAAGAAAAATATCCTCAACATAATAACCAATTATAATATGTGTGAAAAAATTTTCTCCGAATGTGACCTGATCCCTAGGACGATAGATTTTTAGATTATTCATTGTGAGTATTTTTCAATTTATTTTGACGATTGATGAAAAATTTATGTAGAATTGGATTGATCGTTCCGTGGCACCGCTGGACTATGGGTTTCATTATTATTATTATTATTATTATTATTATTAATTTTGGGTTATGCAACAATACCACTTTTGTTTGGACTAGGATGTAAAAATCAACAGAAACAATGAAACACGAACTCAACAAGGAAAAAGTAATAAATAAATAAAAGAGTAATGATTTAATGAGTGAATTTGGGAGAGTGAAAATTATAGTAAATGACGTGTAGTTAATGTGTACATGTTCGATCATCGATCGGACACCACCGTCGGTCTCTGATTTTTGTCCCGAATCAAACTATACCTTCGGAGGACGGTAAACTTGTCAGGATCGCCGGCAATGGTGAACCCATCGAAATCGACGGTCAATGATGCTAGATCGCAATTGTGGCGATCCCCGACTGGTTCACCGTGCCTCCCAGGGTATAGTTTGGTTTGGAGCGGCTGCCGAAGGCCGCCGGTAGTGTCCGATCGACGATCGAACATCAGATGTGCCGTCAATTGACGGTCAAAATTTTCACTGCGAGATTTATTTTTACTGTGCATATCATTACTCTAAATAAAAATTGAAAACGAGCTGTCCTCAGTCCTCAGCTCAATGATCCATTATTTAACCATCTCCCTTCCCAGATCAATTTGTTGCTTGCTCGGGCTCGTTGCTCCCTTCTCCAATCGGGGACTCTCACGTCGATCGGCAGCGGTCTCCCGAGGCAACATTACGGTCGGTATGCGGGTAGCGGTTGTGGGCGCGGGGATCACTGGGCTGGCTGCGGCCTACACATTGGCGAAGGCCGGTGCGGAGGTAGTGGTCTACGAGAAGGAAGACTACTTGGGCGGCCATGCTAAGACGGTCTCTTTCGATGGCGTTCTCCTTGACCTCGGCTTCACGGTCTTCAATCGAGTAAGTAATAGGCGAAAGTGTTTGCTCTTTTGCAAAAGGATGAAATTTTTTCAATTAAATATGAATGATTCGAGTTACAGGTGACGTATCCCAATATGTTGGAGTTGTTCGAGGGCCTTGGCGTGGAGACGGAGGTTTCAGACATGTCGTTTGCTATAAGCTTGGACGACGGCAAAGGATATGAATGGGGAAGCCGGAATGGTTTCTCTAGCTTATTTTCGCAAAAGGCCAATCTACTTAATCCCTACTTTTGGCGAATGATTCAAGAACTTGTCAGATTTAAGGGAGATGTCCTCAAGTAAGTTTAATTTTGCTAAACCCTTAATATTGTTCTCGATATGTTTGAAAACCAACCATTAATTAATTCTGAAAGGTACCTCGAGAAGCTGGAAGGCGATTCAGATGTAGATCGCAATGAGACGCTGGAGCACTTCATCAAATGCCATGGTTATTCTGAGTTGTTCCAGAAGGGTCATCTTGTGAGATAAATCACTACCTATATTCTTTTTAGATGTTATTGTAGTAACTGATGTTTGGTTTGTGCAAACAATTTTGTGAGGTTACAGATTCCAATTTGTGCCACTTTCTGGTCATGCCCTCCCAATGCAGTACTGCAGTTCCCAGCTTATTATGTCCTTTCCTTTTTCCGTAACACTCACCTTCTTCAGGTTAATATTCTTCTGCCTTTTGCTGTTATTTCTACTTTGTTTGTGATCATCCATCTTGTTATTCATTCTAACTAGTGCTCTACAAGTCTCTTTAGTACTAAGTTAACAATTTACACTCCATACCACATGTCAGCTATCTGGTGGTCCACAATGGCATACTGTGAAGTCACGTTCACAGAGCTATATTGGCAGGGTAACCTTGTAAACTTGTTATCTATAAATTTGGTCAGAGCTATATTTTTAAGTCCATGCTTATTACAAGCAGATAAGAGAAGAACTGGAGAGAAGATCATGCACAATTAGAACAGGATATGCTGTGCAATCAGTTTTTAGTACTGATGGAGGTAAAGTGCTTTCTTCTATATGATTGCTGATCATTGACGAGAGGTATCAATTGGATCCTCTTGATCAAATTTATTTTGATAAACTCACAGATCAAGATCTTTTTATGATCATCTTTGGTTAAATGCGATGATATGGCTTTTGGGCAGGATGCTGTGTGGTAGGAGCAGATTGCTCGAAAGAGATGTATGATAGGTGCATAATTAGCGCCCATGCTCCGGATGCATTGAAGCTTTTAGGAGAACAAGCAACCTTTGAGGAGGCAAGGATACTTGGTGCTTTCCAGTATGTATATAGGTATGTTGCTATCTGAACATAGCAGGAAGTAAGATGTAGACATGAAACTTCACCTTTCAGTCTCATTGTTAAGTGAGACTTATCACTTATTAATCATATTTAAATTCCAAGATATCTCTCATGGAAGTGCCTTGGTATTTTGGGTTGGATTGGACTTCGATGATGACTTTAACATGATATTAGAGGAAGTTCCTCACCTTTATCAATGCTGGGAGTAAGAAGTGAGAAAGAGAATATTAAACTCTACCTCTTAGTCGAAGAGATTAGTATATATGCTCAAGAGTCATTAAATCAGGCTTATCTCTACATAATACTTCTTGTTCATTTCATATAGAAATTACAGCTGAATTAGATCTTTAATTTATCACTACGTTGTAAGATTTTGATGTCTAACATGAAACAACCTTTTCTTTGTTTTTTCATGGATATGGTCTTCTTGGATAGTAATGTTATCAAATTTAATTTAAATATTAAACTCGAGGAAAGTTCGTGTTCCGGAAGGGAATCGACGCGGATGACGAGTCATCGAGACGCTGCCCACGAGGATGGCGATGAGGGGAGGACGATCACGCCCTGCAAGATTAACACGAGCGTTAATGGGAACACACCGGAAGGTTTTCCGGCTGAGCCCACTATGACGCTCAAGTCAGGAACGAGAATTTTTTTTAGGAGGACAACGAGGAAGTAGAATTTTGTTAAGTTCGGAGAGCTTATCCCCTTTACCTGGATGTCGAAGCACTTTATATACCTGAGGGCTTGGTCACACGTGTCTCCACGTTCTCCTCCACGCTCCCTAATCGTCGGTTAAGTGATAACTTTTAGGTAACGACCGCTGCGACCATTAAGGCCTTAATTGTTGCGTGTAGCGGTTAATAATTATCCGACGACTTTCCTGATCTGGAATGAGGAACGACTACTTGAAGTCGGACTATCTGATGTATTGATCTTCGGGCTCCGCTCTCCTGAGTTGGTCTCGGGGTGTCCTCTCCCGGGATGGTCTCGGGCGTCTGTCCTCCCGAAGTGGTCTCAGGAGCCTACGACTCGGCATGACCTTGGGGATCTGTCCTTCCGAGGTAGTCTCGGGAGTCCGACGTCGACGGTCAGGTTCGGTGGACACTGACACGTAGCTTCCCCGTGCCACGTGTCAACCCTGGGATGCTCAACCCCATCAGCTCGCACATACACGACATTAGAATATTTCTTTATATTTTCTCATTCCCTCACCAACTGAAGTATAGTGTGTTTCTATGTACAGTGATATTTATCTTCATCATGACAAAAGTTTGATGCCTAAACATCCAGCAGCATGGAGTGCTTGTAATTATCTTGGGCCAACACACGATGGAGTGTGTGTCACATATTGGCTAAATGTGTTGCAGGTTTGCTTTGCCTTTTTGTTTTTAAGCACATATCATTGGTTTAACATCTTCCATTCTTTGAATATGGTTTGTTAGAAGAGTCTCTCTTGAAAGATTACTAACTGTCAGTGACAAAGCTTATGGTGCAAATTTGTCTACAGAATCTAGGTTCAACCAAACTACCATTTCTTGTAACTCTGAACCCTCCGCGTGTTCCAAAACACACCTTCCTTAAATGGTGTACCAGCCATTCTTTTCCATCTGTTGCATCCTCAAAAGCTGCCTTAGAGCTAGAAGACATACAGGGGAAAAGAGCAATATGGTTTTCTGGAGCGTACCAAGGTAAGCTGTGGCAGTTGTAGCAATCAAGAGTTAGGTGTCAAATTGACATTTCATTCCAACATTTTATTGAGTGTTGCGTGAAGAGGGCTAACTGAAACCAAAAACATGAATTGACAAAGCCAAGTTGAGAAGAATTTAACCAAAAGGGCTAAATTTAGAATCGAATCAAACTTCAAATAGAAATTGAAATTCTCACTTATTTGGATGGTGATTCACAGGTTATGGCTCCCATGAGGATGGACTGAAGGTGATAGAACTACTTTTTGCATTTGGATTTAAACTCGGAATGCTTTATAATCATTAAACAGCAACGAAATGAAATGCTTGATGTTTTCAAATCACAATTCTTTTACAGGCAGGCATTATGGCTGCCAACAGTGTGCTTGGAAAAGATTCTATTCTATTGAGAAACCCAATACATATGGTACCATCGTTAATGGAACGTGGAGCAAGACATTTTGTGATTAGATTTCTTGAGAGTTATATCTCAACTGGTTCCTTAACGTAAGTGTGTTGATTTGCTTGCATATTTAGCTTCACCTTGGAAAAGGTCATTTGCTTATTATTGCTTGTGAGACTGCAAGTTGTGATCATAGTACAATGGTAACAATGTGGAGTATATTATAGATATTGAGATTAAAAGAAAGGGTATAAATCACACAATTACCAATACTTAAAAGTTTGAACATCATTTTTTGAGGATTTAACTAATACATGGTTTAATATAACCTGAGAGGATGCAATTGAGATGGATATCTGTCAAGCATTAGGCTCTCTGGAAACTATTTAACTTGTATCCAATGTCTCTACAATTTTAGGCTTCACATGCAACATTCCTTTGAATCCATGCTACATCATAATTGCAGATTGCTAGAAGAAGGTGGCAATATATACGAGTTCAAGGGAACAAGAAAGCAAAATATGAAAAAGGCTATTCTTAGAGTTCATAATCCTTTGTTCTATTGGAAGGTCCATTTGTTTGCCTTTTATGAACTGTCCTAGTTTGAATACCGATTACCAGGACACCAGGCCAAAAACTTACCCATAATATCTATCTCGACAGATTGCCACTGAAGCTGATTTAGGTCTTGCAGATGCATATATAAATGGGTATTTTTCATTTGTTGATAAAGAAAAAGGTCTTCTGGATCTTCTTTTGGTATGTTAACAAGTGCATAAGCTGAAAGATTAGATGCCAGTTAGTGTCACTCAGCTTGCAATTTTAATTAATGTTTTCCATTTTTTTTTTGGTAGATTCTTATTGCTAACAGGGAACTGAGGAACTATTTTGGAAGGTATTATAGGTGTCTTCTTTCCTTGATTATTTTTTTTGTTGTTGTTTTGCTGAATGCATTACTGATACTATGCACAAATATGAAACTTGTTTCTACTGCTAAAATTTTTCTGACAATATAACCAGAGATTGGTGGACATCAATGTTTGCAACAGCAGGATTTGCATCAGCAACATACTTTTTTAAGCATATGTGGAGACAAAACACTATAAAACAAGCAATTCGGAACATCTCCAATCATCATGATCTGGTTAGGCTTCAACTGCTATGCAAACTCTTTGTAAAATTTTTCATCATTGTAACTCTAATGATTGAATGAAAATCTATATTAAGTGGAATCTCTTTTTGGTTTAATCTGGTAATTAGCTTCATCTCATGACAGAGTAATGATTTCTTTTCTCTGATTTTGGATGAGACAATGAGCTACTCCTGTGCCATATTCAAGGTTCAGAACTTCTGTTTTGCTGGGTTTACTTTGCTTTATTCTTTCTAACATTACATACAATTCGTGGTTCATTTAATAGAATCTAAATTCCTTCCCAAACAATTTTTCAGACACTGAATGAAGACCTGAAAACAGCACAGCTTCACAAATTCTCCCGTTTAATTAAAAAGGTGAGCATGATGTTGGAGCACTTTGGTGTCTCATTTCATTGTTAGCTCAATTCTTATCGTTTTACTTTAACATCAAGGCTCAAATTGATGGAACGCATGAAGTTTTGGAGATTGGTTGTGGTTGGGGAGGTTTTGCAATCGAAGTTGTTAAGCAAACTGGCTGCAGATACACAGGAATCACCTTATCTGTGAAACAACTGGAGTTTGCAAAGAAAAGAGCTAAACACGAAGGACTAGAGGTTTGTAATTTTCATCCTAGCACTTATAAATATTCAACGCAAGATTCATGTCGGGGATATCATGGCATTCTACTTGGGAGATGAGATGAGCTAAGGTCCACAAAGGCAGCCAATAAATGGTAAATGGTTCACAGTATGAACTTGTACTACAGTGTATGATTTGTTCAGTTACTAGTCCGGGATGATATCATTTTTATAGTAAAGCTTCTCAAATGAACTCTAGGTGTAAATGTATTTAACGAAGACAAAAACCAAAGTAGACAATAGTCCCAAAGCATAAACCGAATAGTATTCATGGCATAAGAGGTCCATTTCTACTGCTATCTTATGGAACTATTGGGTGTTTGCTTTAATACAAAATCTGGTATTCGTAGTTGTAACTTGCTAATTCATTTATGATGAAGACTTTCTCTACAGGAACAATGTGAAGATTATAGAACATGTTCTTTTAAGCAAACAATAATGATTCCTCTCTTTGTCAGAATTTTATAGCATATAGATTCCTTAGAATGAATACACATTCTTTACAAAAGCAGTGGCCTACTTTCAGGATCACATTAATTTCGAGCTGATGGATTATCGTCATCTGCCAAAAAATCACAAATACGACCGTATCCTCTCTTGGTACTGTTCACTCAGAACTTAATTGTCTCGACATATCATATTACTCCTACTAATACTAGTTACAGTGAGATGGTTGAAGCAGTAGGTCGCGAATTCATGGATGACTTTTTCAGCTGCTGTGATTCAGTTCTAGCCGAAGATGGCATATTTGTGCTCCAGGTTCACTAAATAGCTATTATTTTTAATTTATCAAGACTGCCTTAGTTATATTTTTGATCTCGTGCATTCGATACAAAGTATGATCATTGGACTGTTTTATGTTTAGTTATCCTCATTGTTAGACATTTTGTTCTATTTTATCAAGCTAATCATATAAAAATAGATCAACTATAACAATTCTCATCAAGCTAACTAATCATATAAAATAGATCAACAAAACTAGGAATGATCAACATTGCCTATATTGTGGAGCACTATGTAAATAAATTAGTTGAGTATATTTATAATAAGAATTCTATAATATGATAAAATCTACTTTCTTAAATTATGAGAAATAATTATAGTCTATACAAGTGGACTTGGAACAAATAAGGTTAAAATATCGGTACAAATAAAACTATACCAATGATTCAGTTTGGGGTTGCCCATAAGAAACAGTTGGATCTATTAAACCACCTGAATTCAAGTGATACTTGTTTGAGTTTTAGGCTCATAGCATTTTACATTAAATCATGTGTTTTCTACAGTAAAAATTATTGCATCAGTGGCAGCTGAGAATCTAATGTGTTTGATCACGGTCGCCCTGCAGTTCAGCAGTATTCCAGATCAACGCTACGATGATTACAGGAGAAGCTCTGAGTTCCTCAAGGAGTACATGTTTCCTGGACTATGTGTTCCTAGTTTCACAACAGCTATGATGGCTTCATCTAAATTCTGGTAACAAGTTTCACTAATGAATTTATGTATAGCAATTTCCATATCCTTTTGGGTTTTCATGTGTGCCTTCATCGTGTAGCATCGAACATGTCGAGAACATTGGCAGCCAGTACTATCGAACAATTGCAAACTGGAGGAACAACTTACTCGCGAATAAGGAGTAAGTGCATATCGTTTATCAGTATTAACGAATACCTTTACTATAGCTCAAGCTTGAAGCTTCTGGGAGAATTGGTTAGCCAATTGACTTAAACATTAAGCGTCTCTCATTGGCCGTCTCACAGTGAAATGAAAGGAGATTAATCATGATACCAAGCGACCTCCTAGGAGGGCATTTAATCCTCAGAGGAATGAATCCTATGGGAATTGACCTTTGCCCAATGAAATTACTCTGCCACTCGATTACCAACTCGACTATATTCGTAAGAGCCCAATTGACTTAAACATAGTGGTAAAAAGTGATAACATTCACCCCGAACACCCGTCACAGTCCGTCCTCAAGTATTGTGAAGTTAGGTAAATCACGGTAGCAAAAGGTGATAATGCTCATCCTAGGTACTTCTCACAGTTCATCCTCAGGTTATGTGAAGGGAGATAAATCACAGGTGGCTACTAGTCTGAGTAGTGACCAGTGTATCGGGGAGGCAAGAACTTGACTACTAGCCAGGAATTGACCCCAGACCTAATGGTGACAACACCCCATGAACTAATCAACTGTTCGTCCTGAGGGAACAAAGTTAGGTAAATCATGGTGGCAAGAGGTGATAACACTCACCCCAGACGCCCTGCACAGTCCGTCCCCAGGTTATTGTGAAAGGAGATAAATCATGGATGACTATTAACCCTGAGCAGTGATCAGTGTATGGGAGAGGACAGAAACCTAACTACTAGTCAGGAATTGACTCCAGATCTCATGATTGCAACATCCTTATATAATTACTTTTTGACTAAAATCTTGACCTTCCTTCACGACCCTCCCCTAAGTATGATTCATCACTTTATTATCTGTTCTCCAGACTCCAGAGTAAACTAAACATAACAATTCAATCGCCGAAAGCAGGCTAGTAGTATAGATACTTTACTGGCACTCTGTTTTTCAGTAAAATTATTGCTCTGGGATTCGACGAGAAGTTCTTGCGTACCTGGGAGTACTATTTCATCTACTGTGCTGCTGGTTTTCAATCGTGCACGTTCGAACTTTATCAGGTATTTGAAATCATATATACAAATGCTTGGAAACTAAAAAAAGAGTCGCTTTAAGTTACAAATCACTGATTCTTGTTCACGTTTGAATGATGCAGATTGTGCTCTCTCGTCCTGGTAACTTTGGAGCTTTTGGTGAACCATTCAAGCTCCCCCACCACTAGTATGTTTGATCTTGCATTACATGAACTATTGAATGACGTTGGTTGGATTGCCAACAGACTTGCTAGTATCTAGTGTTTGCTGTATCTATTTGCTACCTCAATAAATGAGCAGAAGTTGCGTTTTTTTAACGAAGTATCTAACATATTAATTATGGAGTAATTGATTCGGTTTAATGAAAATTTTTCAGGTAAAATCGGTAAGAAGACCTATTCAAACAAAATTCTTATAATACACCATAATTAAAATTCAATTCTTAGCTGCTGGATTAATTTGAAGGGTCTAATCATTGTTCCGAGGCAGAAATTGCAATATATTCGAAAGCTTGATTAAATATTCAATTGGGCCACTGAAAGCCCAAATCGTATTAATTTCAAGAGCGAAGAAGATCCATAAATAATATGGAATCAATCACAGCCAATCAACTGACCTCCTCTTCGGATTTGGCTCCTGTGGCTCTCGCTCCTCTCCTTACCGTTCTAATTCTAATTCTACTTCTGCTTTCTCCTCCCATTCCTCTCCCCCTTCACCAGCTAATTAACTTAACTGACCGAGCGGCCTGCCACCAGCGGCGAGAGCTCGCACTGCCTCGATCGTCCATGGCCACCACTTTGACGGCCGGGTGCGGCTCCCTCCCGCGCTCCGCCTTCTGCGGCAGCTGGGCCGCCGGCGAATTCGGCGTGGCCGAGCTGTCGCGGTCGGTGGCGTCGGTGCGGGCGGCGAGGCCGCAGCAGTCGTGGCCGAGGATGGGGAACGTGAACGAAGGGAAGGGGCTGTTCGCTCCGGTGGTGGTGTTGGTGCGCAACGTCGTCGGCCGCAAGCGGTTCAACCAACTCCGGGGCAAGGCCATCGCTCTCCACTCCCAGGTCACAATTAATTAATAGCTAAGTCTTCCTTTTATAGATTAATAACTCCATGCATCTACAAAATTTAGTTTAGATTTGATGATCAGGTGATCAACGAGTTCTGCAAGACCATTGGGGCAGACAATAAACAGAGGCAAGGATTGATCAGGTTGGCCAAGAAGAATGGAGAAAAGCTTGGATTTCTGGCATGATAAGAAGGAAGGAGATGCAGAACTCTAATCAGGAGATGCATGTAATTGAATTAAGTCGTATGAAATTAACTTTTGTTGCAAAAGTTTTCGTTTAAATAGCTAAGGCCATGCATGTATAATATTCGGATTGGATGAGTCGTCCATCAAAGATGAAACTTTGTTTCATATCAGACACCTGAATGATTTTGGAAACTTGTCTAAGAGTTGTCTGCGTTGACTCTAATTTAATTATCTAGTATGATTTTCAATAGGATCTCTAACCTTTAACAAGAACATTCATGAACTAAGAGTTTGTGTACATATCAAGTTGCATTCCCCTTCACAAGTCAACTCCAACCAGAAATATTCTATGATCTACAAAATCAAAGAATTAAAAATCTAAAACTGTTAATTTCTAAACTCATGACTGTAATGTGAGATTTTATAAGGCCTATTTCAATTGATTGAACCTTTTCTTAATGGATGCTTCTAGCAATATGCATGGCTCCATCTTAATATGAGTAGTGGCATCATCTTCTTCCACTTTCTCAATTGAATATATTTCTTCGCCTGTCGTTTCATCATTTTCTCAGCATGACTCATCAACGAATACATTTGTGTGACAAATAAGAGCAATTATTAGGATCATGAACTTGGACTCTAAGAAATTCTGGGTCTGAGTTATAAAAACAAAAGCACACAGTGCTACAATAGACTACACGAGATTAATCAAGAACATGCAACATCAACCCTCGAATTTAATGAAATATTTATCAGTATCGTTTTTTTGCCCTTTTTCATGTTCACCTGACTTAAGAAAAGAGGTATCCACAAACAAAGGTATTATTTACGATCTCTCTCGATCTCTTTGAAACACAGGTACGTAAACATAACTACTACTGCTACTTACTGTGCTTGGGCCTGATCTCAATTCCCTCGACGATGAGACCCTTCTTCCAATGCCCACCCTTGATCTCCGTGAAGCTTATGACGACCTCCCCATCTTCCCCCGCCTCGATGTAAAACTCCCCTATTGCCACTTCCATCCAGCCATTATCCCTCGCCAGCGGCGGGGACGGCGGCGGAGTATCTCTCTCACCCATCTCCTCAGCCTCGTCGCTATTATTCAGAGTGTGCGCAGCTGGAGCCTCCACTAGCCTCAAGAGTCCGAATCGAATTCGATTCCTCCGCGCCCGCACGGCGTCGCTGCGAGGCTGCAAGCGGACGAGGGTGGTGGACGAGCGGAGGCCGACCGTGACAGAGGCTTCTTGAGGGGGGTCATCGAGGCCGCGGGACCAGTCGGCGAGCTTGAAGATGAGATATGCAGCGTAGGTTGTTTTGGGTGTCAGCATCTTGCTTTGGACGTAGCCGCGAATCTCCAGCCAGCATACGTTCACCAGCTCGGCCACCTTTGGGAATCTGACAACGCCAGCCACCGGGGGAATGAGACAAAGATTTGGGAAGGAGAAGTTGTGTAAATAATAATAATAATAATAATAAGAATAATAAAAATGATTTATTGTCTCAACCCATCTCAAATAAATTATAAGAATAACTCGCTCGATTAATATGAAAAATAAGTCATCTGACTTTGTCTGAATTTGACTACCAAATCTAATTTAATCATACTTTAACTTCTTTCATCAATATTAACAGATAACTTAATTATTATCTAAACGATTGGTTAAGTTAAGGGCATCCACAGTGGTAGGAGCTCTTCCGGAGCTCCTTCGTTGCCACATATACGCCACGTCAAAAGTAATAAACCTCATATATCTCTCCACTATCAATAAACCTCTCAACAACTCCTTCATGGGTCCCACACTTTTTCACTATATATTTTTTATCTATCTTTCATATTCACAACGGCTAAATAAACATGATATATATTTTTTTATTAAATATATAATAAATTAATTCATTTTATTTAATTAAAAAATTAAAAAAATAAAAAAATGACAAAGGAGCAGCTCCGCACAGGCTATGGGAGGGGGCTCCTTGACCATTGCCACCTGGCAGGAGCTCCCACTGTGGGTGCTCTAATATTGGTTAATTTTTTTTTTTAAAAAATCATTGATATAAAAAAACACAGCATAAAAGGGCTTCGTTTTCAATTTTCTCAAATTGAAAAGAAGCATTTATGACAAGGAGCATTAGAAAATTTAGTGAGTTTTTTTTTAATATATAATACATATCCTTTCAACTTTATAATAGATATAACATATTATTGTTATACTAGATTTACCGAATTTTTTGACTTAACACGCTACGTTTTATTTTTAAAAATAAATAATTAATGAAAATATCGGTATATTACCTATTTAATTAAAAATATTCTAATTTTGTATTATTGATTAATTACCATTAAGCAACATATCACGTAGTGTATTAAATTTAGAAACTCACGCTAAATTTAGAATAAATCCAATTAAAAATAAAGACAAAGAAAATAAGTAGGAATTAATATTTCAGAAGGTTGGATTAGCGTGAGGGGCACTGAGATAGCTTTTTGTGAATGCTTTAAATGTGATTAAAAAATATGGATCTTACACCTAATTTGTAACAAACATAAGACGGTATTAAAAAAATTCTTAATATTTGTATATGCAAATAATAATAAGATTAATATATAAAGTATCCTTGAATTTGAACCTAAATTCCTTCTATGAATTGACAAATTATTAGTCAAGTGACAGCCCAATTTCCCAAATCCTAATTGTTTTTTTTAATTTCTAATCTCTCTTTTTAACAACACTCTGTTACTCTTTAAACGGATTTAAGATATTAAGCACAAATCACAGAGCAAAAAAAAAAACAGAGGAAAGATGCACATGAAGAAGAAGAAGAGTTGAAATTTGCCAGAAATAAATAAATAGAGATCGGCATTACCTGGACTCGGGCGAAGAGATCCACCGCCAGTACTGAGGCGTGTCGCCCCTGCCCCACACGATCGAGAGTTCCTGGGCGGAGATCATGTAGCACTTGGCACCGGTCGATCTCTCCAGCCACATACTCTGCAACAAAACCAAACCCAATACGCACCAGTCGTTAATCAATCATCCATCTGATGCCTCCGCAAAAACCACCAGAAAACTCGACATCGCATTAAAAACGACTACTGAAACACGCATCATCGCAAATAATTTTCAATTTTTTTAATCCTATTTTTTTTTATAAAAAAAATCCGCATCGTCAATCTCGATCATCTTTTATCGCGGTGTGATTGAGTAACCGAACCATCTAGATGCAACGATCAAGGATGAAGGGGAAGAGGATTAGGGGGGAAAAAGTGAAAAATCGAATCGAATCGATCGGGAGAGATAATAAGGGGAAGGGATATGATCGGATCGGTACCATCTTGCCGCCGTCGATGAGGATCGAGTCGCAGAGTCGGAAGAAGAGATCGCGCTTGGAGGAGTACTCGAAGGGACGGAGGGCGCTCGAGAGGATGGAGGGGGTGTCGGCGGGGAGGAACCGGTCCCAGACGAGGTCGGAATCGGCGGCGGAGCGGAAGGCGGTGGAGACGGCGCAGGAGCGGCAGGCGTCGAGGGGCGACGTGAGGGCGATGGCGTGGGCGATGCAGCCCTCCGGAAGTTTCTCGATCCCCGACTCCTCTTCCTTCCTCATCTCGATGTAGAAGCGGCGAGCGCGATGATGAACAACGCCTTCGGCCTTTCTCTATCTCCTTGCCAGATATCTATAAACGAAGAAGGGGATGTATCACTTTGTGTCCGCAGAGGTGTTTCATGCGGCGAGTACGCGTGGAAGCGGCGAGGGAGGAAGCTTAGCCGCAGAGACTTTCTTTCTTTTAAAAAATGAAAAGTGCCGGCTAAAATATTTTATTTTTCATAAATTTTAAAATTATTATTAAAAAATATAAATTGTATCATATTTTATAAATCAATTATATTATTTCCGATTTAATTATATTCTTTCTTATATATTTTCATATTAAATTATATCTTTTTTTTATTTATTTTCATATTAAATTATTTTTTAACTAATAAAAAATCCATTTAAATTATATATTTTCTTATTCTTTTCAATTTATTTTCATATTAAATTAAATTATATGTTTTCTTATTTATTTTTATATTAAATAATTTTTTTAAATTATTAAAAAGTATTTTTAACTGGTTAAATTTTAACTATCTAGAATTATCGATAAAAAATAGTGTGTAAATATGTGAGGGTGTCTTTTCTAGAGGTAGGTGGGGAATGTGGGCCCCGGGTATCTTTATATTAATATTATTTATTATCAATAAAAGATAAATTATTTAATATTTTTAACTACTGAACCGAATCAATGTTTCTATAACTGTGACGAATTCAAAGATATTTTCAAGATAAAAAAGTATTTATTTTTTAGAGACACTAATTTAACTTTGTTTTTTTTAAGATGTCAATATTATTAGGAATGAATATTTAGATGTGACTATTAAATATCTATAAATTATATTTCAAATTTATTTGATAGGTTAATTAAAGATTTAACGTGGTAAAGGATGATTTATTCACTTTTAATACTCTTATGAATAAATATGAAGAAGATAAATGACGAAGATTATTAGTTCAGATGTTATGTCTAACACGTGAAGAGAGAAAATATATTAATTTTATCAAATTTTGATTTTTAAATTTAAGATGATAATATTTATATAGTAATAATAATCGTAAACAAGTTAAAACAGGAACCTAAGACAAGCAAGAAAGGCACACATAGACAATAGCGAAGACCAGTTAATTAATCAAATCTACTAAAATTACGAAAGGCTAAATAGGATGTGAAATAGTTAATGGAATAGAGGAAGTCAGATGTCAACTTAAATAATTCTTCTAAAATATGTATATCTATATTTTTAGATAGTATAAAAAATATTCTCGTAAAAATTGAGAAGATCAACAGAATGTCGATAAGTTATTCTTTCATAAAAGACTTTAAAGCCCACAAACTTTTATCATTTGACGCTTATTTCTCTATCATATAGATATATCATCCGTAGAATATTAAAAGTTTTGTTTAATTAACATAATAATTCTAATAAAAAAATAGTTAATTATGTTGGTAACGTCCAACCAAAGCGATCAATTCAATTTCACAACAATTTTTTATCGGCTTTTTTACCAAAAGTGTACCTAAATATTGATATTTATCAAAAAACGTATCATAATTTCATTGTTACCAAAAAACGCATCTATTTTAGTGAACTTTCTCTTATACCCCTCCTGCCAAATACTGCATGTCTTTTTCTTTTTCTTTTTCTTTTTCTTTCTCAGTAATGAATTCCGAGACAATTTAACATATTTTTTTAGACTTTTTATTTTAAAATAATATATTATGAAATCGGCTAAAAGAAGTAAGGTAAAGAAATAAAAAATATTTCAGTTAAAAAAATATCTCTTTCAACGTGATTGCAAAAATATAAAGAGATGATTTATTATATTTGATTAATATAAATTAATATATTAAATAATATTTAATAAATATATTAATATATAAAAAATCTATCAAAACACGTAATTTCATATTCAAACGCAGGGTATAAAATCATGCTAAGAGAGTCTGAATACAAATGTTTGTATTCAGGCCCAAGGGTGGGCCTGAATACATATGTATTCAGGCCCTCCTAGGGCCTGAAATCATGTGTTATGATAGATTTTTTTACGTAAGCCTGAAACGTAAAAAAACATCTCTTTATATTTTTGAAATCACAATAAAAATCGCTGAGAAAGACTACTTTACGTGAGCTCAGAAATAAGAAACATCTCTTTTAAAAAATTATCACAATATTGAATTCAGAAATATTTTCTGAACAAGGAGCTCTCATCATTTTACAGGAGGTGTTTATTTGATTTTTTTTTTGAAAAATGTCAATCTAATACTTCTATTTGTTGGGACCGATTGGCGAGCTAGAGGGGGGGTGATTAGCTCCGATTTGCTCCGTGATGATTTGTCGCGGCGGAAGACTCGAGCAAACGCTAACACAAAGGATTTACTTGGTATCCACCCCGGTCGGGTGACTAATCCAAGGATCCACTCTCCTCACTCTCTCATACACTATGAAAGATCTCCTTCTTGAGGTGGAGAAACCTCTTACAAGCTTTCACAAAGATACAACAAGAATCAAAGCAAACACAAAATGAAATCTTACAAGATTTACAATGAATAAACTCTCTTTGCTTTCCTTGCTATCTTCAAGCTTGTGGTTGCCTCTAGAACCTTGGAAATGCAGCAGCAAAAACCTCCAAGACTTCCCTTGAGATGGCACCAATGAAGGAGGAAAAAGGGGAGAAGAGTTGTGGCTCAAAACCTGCGTGAAAACCCTTATACCCGACGCCTAGGGTTCCCTAATCGATTACCCAATCGATTACCACGTCATACTAGCCGTTCAACGGCTAGTTTTTGAACCTGAATCGATTAGCCAATCGATTAAGACTGCCCTTAATCGATTGACCAATCGATTAAGAGAAGGCTGAATCGATTACCCAATCGATTCAGCCACCTTCTGTTCTCGCAACAAACTCTCTTAATCGATTACCCAATCGATTCACTTTCTCCTTAATCAATTACCTAATTGATTAAGATCCTCCTTAATCAATTACCTAATTGATTACCATCCTTCTTAATCAATTACCCAATTGATTAAAATCCTTCTTGTTTTCGTGAGACAACAACCCAATCGATCACCCAACCGATTGAGACCAACCTAACTTGTGTTCACGGTCAACCCCTTTGACCAACCTAGATTTTACGGTCAACCCCTTTGACCAACCTGGACTTCTTCTGCCTAGTTCCCAACTAGGACTTAACCTGATTCCCCACCAGGTTTGCCTAACACTCGAGTTAGGTCTAGTCTCTCGGTAGACTTCTACCTTGCCAGCATGTGATCTCCCCGATCCATCTGGACTTCACCTAGTCCCACTAGGTCTTCTCCCATGCCAGCGTGCGATCTCCCCGATCCACCTGGACTTCACCTAGTCCCACTAGGTGTGCCTAGTCCCACTAGGTCTTTTCCCATGCCAGCGCACGATCTCCCCGATCCACCTGGACTTCACCTAGTCAAGTCTCCAGTCAACCTTGACCCACTTGACACCATACGGCATTCAAGCATAATTATCAAATTCAAACATCAATGTCAAACATCGAAACATACACCTCAAGCTCACCCGAGCTTGCTAGACTCAAGCTCACCTGAGCCTAGTCAACCTAGGTCAACCCTGACCTAACCAAGATTGCACCAACAATCTCCCCCTTTTTGATGTTTGACAATATGTTTGAGAAAGACTAAACCCTATTAGCCTTTCAATTTTCTCCCCCTTTGACACACATCAAACACTCTCCCTGAAAGTCTATATGGTCAAAGGTATACACAATGAAAATCCCATACTTTTCATTGAG
The DNA here is from genome assembly GCA_024364735.1 of Boesenbergia rotunda. NCBI lineage: Eukaryota > Viridiplantae > Streptophyta > Magnoliopsida > Zingiberales > Zingiberaceae > Boesenbergia > Boesenbergia rotunda. The sequence goes on along the minus strand of JAGFNQ010000556.1, from coordinate 311,167 downwards.
CATTCATCATAATGAAGATTTCCAATCTTCATCCTTTCATTTTACCAAAAATAAAAATACAACCACATGTTGTTAAGGAAGACCTCCCCCTCAAAACATGCTCTAAACCTCTATCATTGCACCAACAATGATTTTTGAGTTCCTAAAACCTTTAGGAAAACTCAACTTGAGGTGATTGAGATTTTGGGATTCAAAACTTGAACCAAAACCTCTCCTTAACCCTTAAATGTTCACCGAACCGTTTCCCTTTTTGATTTCACAATGAAATTTACCCAAATATACTTATAAATGTATTCCAAGGGGTTAGGGATTGGTAGGTTACTCAAAAATGGGTTAATGGACTGAAAACTGACAGTTTCAGTCTCACCAATCGATTGGTGTTGGGAACCAATCGATTAAACTAGCCTTAATCGATCAACAGATCGATTACGGTTGACTGTAATCGATCAGATGATCGATTACGCGAGCTTCTGTGCACGCAAAAAGATCCACCAATCGATTGACCAATCGATTGGCTACTGCCCCAATCGATCACCTGATCGATTGAGAGTTTCTGAAATCTGAAAACAATTTCAGATTCGAATTTCAGAAACTCCTAAATAATTCTACAAAATTCGAAAAATCCTAAAGTTTCGTGTAGACATTATTTATACCATATACTATCAAGGAAAAATAATTTTCTATGAAAATAACCTTCTTTTTCAAAGATTGACACAAAATTAGAAAACATTGAAACATTTCAATGTTTTACTCTATTTTGTATCCATTTCATCAATGATGAGTGCTATCAAAAGATAGTCTTCACCAAGGTTTTCCAAGATAGTTTTAAAATGTTTTTCAAAAACAATATCTTACCATGTTCCTTGGGCTAAATGCACATGACTTATACATTAGCTTTCCCAATGATTGGAGTTCATTGAATTTCATGTTTTGATGATACTAAAACTCAAATAAGTGCACTTTATCAATACTTTGAGTTTTGTTCATCTCCCTAACATCTCACTTGTTTCTAATGTGTCTCAAAAATACATACAAGTCATCTTATAGTCTTAGTGAGATGTGAAAGTCATGTTCTCCCTAATCTAAGGGTTCATGCATTTCTACCTAAGCATTATAAACCTTGATCATCCACCTAGGATGTCAATTAATGCCAATGCCCTTAATTTCAAGAAAAATCAAATTTATGCATGATTAATGACTATGACATGCATCATATTAGGATTTTCAAAGGAAATTATAACTATATGATGAATGTATGACATGACATGTAATATTTTCATAATAAAATATGAATGATGAAATATGATGTCATGACATGTGATAGGGCATACAAAAACATGGCATAAAAAAATACCTAGATTTCCTATCTAAGTATCAATAACTCATCGCTAAGTCATTGATAATCCTAAATTTGCCCTAATTTCCAAGATAATGCCAAAACTCCCCAACTTGGCCTATCTTTGGATTCTAACCTAGTTGTGCCAACTTTATCAAGTTTAATCTCTCAAAAGTATAGTTTGGCACAAATTTACTCCTCCTAGAGTAAATAAATAAATCCTTCATTTTCAAGGGTAGTAATTCCTTGAAAATGTCCCAAAGTGTCAACTTCATCAAGGTTGGGTTAACTACCCTTCCAATTAGAGTTGACACTCCCTAGACCTATCTAGGGTGTGGCGAACACACTCTTAGGAACCCAAAACCTATTGGTGCTCCTTGGGTGTTCTAGGTATTCACTAGGGATGACCTCCCTTGATACCTTCCTAAAGACTTTCTTAGGCTTTTCCGAAGCCTTAGTCATGTTGGTCTTGTCTTGGTCAACCCTAGGGATGGCTTCCCTTGTGGCCTTGACTTGACTTTTAGACCTAGATTGAGTTCCATACCTATATGGAACTCTATGGTAGGATGGACCATCATCCTTAGTTTTAGGTTTGTACCCCAAACCTTTCTTGCTCCTAGAGAGTCCTTGATTTCCTAAATCTAGGTTTTGATCCTTAGATCCCTTAAATAGATTTTCTATTCTTTTGAGGGATTTTTCTAATTTATCAAGTTTGGACCTCAAAACTTGATTTTCAATCAATACCTCCTCAAGGCTTGGTTTTCTAATATAGCCTTGGTGATTGTTTTTCTTAGCCTTGGATTGGGTAGGTCTACCTTGGAAATTCCTAATTTGTTCCCTATCCTTAGAGGTGGTAGTCCTAGCATGGAAAGCTCTATAATTTTCCTTAGGGTTTTTATACTTCCTATTTTCATGATAAATAGCATTAAAATGATAATAGTTATCTCTAGCATGCATATTATCATGATGAAAATAAGTATCATTACCTAATGATACCTTATTCTTGTTCTTGGAGGCTCCCCCTTGATTTAAGCTCCTCCCTTTTGCCTTGGTCGGTTTCTTCCCCTTTGGACATTGATTTCGATAATGTCCCTTTTCTTTGCATGAGAAGCACACTATGTGCTTCTTATCCTTCTTTATCACGGGGTCGACCTCCTTTGCCTTCTCCTTGGTCTTGGGTGCCATTTGCACCTTCTTCTTGACCAATTTTGGACACTTACTCTTATAGTGCCCTTTTTCCCTACACTCAAAACAAATGATATGATTTTTATTTTTACAACTTGAAATTCTTATACCTTCATGTGGTGTAGAGGTGGCACTTTCTTCTTCTTCATTGACATTGGAATATGATGTTGAAGCTTGTCTTTGATCCGATGCCAATGACACATTTTGCTCCCCCTCAATCCTAGAGGTGGAGGCTTCTTGAATTTCCTCTTCAACCCTTGAGGTAGAGGCTTCTTGAGCTTCATCTTCGGATGTTGAACACCTCTCAACTTCCGAGTCCTCTTCACTTGATGAATCTCCCTCTTCGGATTTTTCTTGATTTAGTATAGTGGAGGGATCTTCATGAAGCCTTGCCAATTTGCTCCATAGCTCTTTGGCGTCTTGAAATTCTCCAATCTTGTCCAAGATGGTGCTTGGCAAAAGATTGACCAATAGCTTGATCACTTTGTAGTTGGCCTCGCATCTCTTGATTTGCTCCTCATTCCATTTGCTTTTCTTGAGGAGTTTTCCTTTTGAGCTTGTTGGAGCTTCAAAACCCTCCATTAGAGCAAACCATTGCTCTATCTCCATCATGAAATAATTTTTGATCTTTGACTTCCAAAGACCAAAATTCGCCTTGTCGAATGGTGGAGGTGCCCTTGTGTCATAGCCAAACTCCATTCTTGAAGTTGAAACCCCTTGATGATGACTTCTTGAAATTAGGGATTCTTCCAACTTCTTCTTCTTCCTCTAGCTCTTGCCCTCTTGGCGATGAGTCCAAATAAGAGCAACCTTGCTCTGATACCACTTGTTGGGACCGATTGGCGAGCTAGAGGGGGGGGGTGATTAGCTCCGATTTGCTCCGTGATGATTTGTCGCGGCGGAAGACTCGAGCAAACGCTAACACAAAGGATTTACTTGGTATCCACCCCGGTCGGGTGACTAATCCAAGGATCCACTCTCCTCACTCTCTCATACACTATGAAAGATCTCCTTCTTAAGGTGGAGAAACCTCTTACAAGCTTTCACAAAGATACAACAAGAATCAAAGCAAACACAAAATGAAATCTTACAAGATTTACAATGAATAAACTCTCTTTGCTTTCCTTGCTATCTTCAAGCTTGTGGTTGCCTCTAGAACCTTGGAAATGCAGCAGCAAAAACCTCCAAGACTTCCCTTGAGATGGCACCAATGAAGGAGGAAAAAGGGGAGAAGAGTTGTGGCTCAAAACCTGCGTGAAAACCCTTATACCCGACGCCTAGGGTTCCCTAATCGATTACCCAATCGATTACCACGTCATACTAGCCGTTCAACGGCTAGTTTTTGAACCTGAATCGATTAGCCAATCGATTAAGACTGCCCTTAATCGATTGACCAATCGATTAAGAGAAGGCTGAATCGATTACCCAATCGATTCAGCCACCTTCTGTTCTCGCAACAAACTCTCTTAATCGATTACCCAATCGATTCACCTTCTCCTTAATCAATTACCTAATTGATTAAGATCCTCCTTAATCAATTACCTAATTGATTACCATCCTTCTTAATCAATTACCCAATTGATTAAAATCCTTCTTGTTTTCGTGAGACAACAACCCAATCGATCACCCAACCGATTGAGACCAACCTAACTTGTGTTCACGGTCAACCCCTTTGACCAACCTAGATTTTACGGTCAACCCCTTTGACCAACCTGGACTTCTTCTGCCTAGTTCCCAACTAGGACTTAACCTGATTCCCCACCAGGTTTGCCTAACACTCGAGTTAGGTCTAGTCTCTCGGTAGACTTCTACCTTGCCAGCATGTGATCTCCCCGATCCATCTGGACTTCACCTAGTCCCACTAGGTCTTCTCCCATGCCAGCGTGCGATCTCCCCGATCCACCTGGACTTCACCTAGTCCCACTAGGTGTGCCTAGTCCCACTAGGTCTTTTCCCATGCCAGCGCACGATCTCCCCGATCCACCTGGACTTCACCTAGTCAAGTCTCCAGTCAACCTTGACCCACTTGACACCATACGGCATTCAAGCATAATTATCAAATTCAAACATCAATGTCAAACATCGAAACATACACCTCAAGCTCACCCGAGCTTGCTAGACTCAAGCTCACCTGAGCCTAGTCAACCTAGGTCAACCCTGACCTAACCAAGATTGCACCAACACTATTAATTTAAAACGTCATTTTTATGTTTTACTTTGAAACAACGTCATTTTTATATCATTCTCGGTGATTTTTATTATGATTTCAGAAATATAAAGAGATGTTTCTTTACGTTTCAGGCTTACGTAAAAAAACCTATCATAACACATGATTCCAAGCCGACGCAGGGTCTAAAATAAGTTGATTTCAACTTGATAAAATCAACTCTTAGGACCTGAACACATCTGTGCTCAGGCCCTAGGAGGGCCTGAATACATATGTATTCAAGCTCACCCTTGGGCCTGAATACAAATGTATTCAGGCCCTCCTAGGGCCTGAACACAGATGTGTTTAGGCCCTTGGAGTTGATTTTTATCAATTTGATTTTACAGTTATTTCTATATAAATGACAGTGAAACTTGATAAAAAATAATTTTTATAAAAATTAATTCCTTGCAGATTCTGTATCAACTTGATTTAAAAAACTATCAGTGGATTTATAAATTATGTTATAATAGGAATTTTTTAGGTCTATCAGTGGGTTTTAATCAAAACCCACTGATGGACCTACGATATTTGGATTTTGCAAAACCCAATATCAATAGTTAGAGTTGAGCTAGGAGATGATATTTTTGGTGTCCAAACTTCTAATGATTATAAATTATGTTGCAATAGGAGTTTTTTAGGTCTATCAGTGGATTTTCACGAAAACCCATTGATAGGCCTACGATATTTGGATTTCGCAAAACCCAATATCAATAGTTAGAGTTGAGCTAAGAGATGATATTTTTGGTATCCAAACTTCTAATGATTATAAATTATATTGCAATAGGAGTTTTTTAAGTCTATCAGTGGGTTTTCACCAAAACCAACTAATGGACCTAAGATATTTGGATTTCGCAAAACCCAACATTAATAGTTAGAGTTGAACTAGGAGATAATATTTTTCGTGTCCAAACTTCTAATGATTATAAATTTAATGCTCAAATAGAGAAATTGGAAAATAACTATGCTTTTAGAAATTCAAATTATTTTGAAATTTTAAAAATTTAATATTTTGAAAATTTTAATTAGTGTTTGAGAAATCACAAGGGTCAAATTGTAAAAGTGTCCAAAATTATATTCCTTCAAAATATTTAATAAATCTTATTGGTAAGAACATATTTTGGTTCCTTAAAATTATACTAAATTGTTATTTTTTTACTAATAATTAATTTTTTTAATAGTTAATTAATGCCTTATTTGTTAGTCTTTTGAAATGTTTTTTTGAATATTTATTTACACTAGAAAATTATGTTTTAATTCTTTCTATGATAGACTGAACTTTTATCTATCTATAAATTTTTTTGATTGTTAAATATACTTTTATGAATTTTTGTTTAAAAATTGATTTTTTAATTTTTGAAAAAGACTACAAAAAATTATTTTTAAAAATTTTGGATTTTGTGATCTATACATTATATGTTAAATGTTGTAAAAAAATTTCAGATATTTTTAAGATTAATATCTAATTTTATAAATTATCTTTTCAAAAATTATCAATTCTAAAATATAAATTTTCATATACTTAGGAAAAATTTATTACTTTAAAAATTTTCACAATGAATATATCAATTTTCTCACTTAAAGAAAATTTTGAATATTTTTTTACAAAAAGAATAAATTTTAACAAATTTTTTATCAAAAATTAAAATTTTAATTTTAAAAAACCGAATTTACTAGAGACTAATTATTAATGTCGACATGTTTTTAAAAATGTTCAAAAATTTTGAGTAAATAGAAAATTTTCTATGATTTTGGGTAAATGCATTTTATTTACCTTTAACGTTACTTATTTTTATCTTTGTCACAGTTTACTTTGAATTTTCTTACAACACTTAACAAATTATATAAACTTTTGGAAAGAATCGAGGTTGTTTAAAAGTTTTTCTAAGTTAATCTTACCGTTAACATTTTTTGTTTTTGACGTGATCAAAAGAGGAGAAGATAGAATTAAGTTAAAAGGGAGGTTTAAATTGTAAATTATTTTTTATTACATTGCCAACATTTTAGATTTGTTATTTTATGTTGTTATGCTTAACCCTAACTTAATTTGGGTTGATGCACATAAAAAAGAGGGAGCTTGTAAGTATCCCGGATGAGTTTTGATGTGGTCAACCGAGTCAAGTTTGTCATGTTAGTATTTGAACCCTGTGTCTAAGTGTGTAGGAACTTAGGAGCACAGAAAGTCGAGTTGAAGATGTAGCACACGAGAAGAATGACACGGAAAGAGAATCGACGGGCTCGGTACATTTGAGGGATGCGGAGGTTTGCGGAAGAGTACACCGGTGGAGCAAGAAAGACGCGGGTGATGCCCAAGGAATGACAAGCCGAGACGAAGCCTGCTAGAGGAAAAAGGCCGGAGACGAGTTCGGGTGAGCCCAACTCCGGATGGCTCAAAATCACCCAGAACACCCGCTGGAAGACTAGTCAACAAGTTGTTGACTAGCTCAATCCGGGCGCCCAAGTCAACTTGTGCGCCAAAGCATGGGGGCCCTTGGTTGGACTCAGGCGCTCGTATTTGTTGGTACTTGGATGACTAGAGGGGGGGTAAATGTAGCCAGACATAAACTTCTTGAACTTTTAAAAGGTTCTCTGCAGTTTCTGTTAGTAGCACAGCGGAAGCAATACAAAACAGACAGATGCAAAAGCTAAACCCTAAACTAAGCACAAGCACAAAATGCTAACAAAGAGGATTTACAAGGTGGGCGATTCCTTGATCGTCGACAGATCAAGCCCCGAAAAATCCGGATAGAATAAAACCTCCTTCTCGGCGGAGTAACCTCTCTACAGCGTTTCAACAGAATGAAGAAATTAAGTGCAGTGAAACAAAAGGAAGCTTACAGAGCACTTAGGACAGAAAGAACACAAGCGAACTCCTCACCGAGCTCCACTCAGCACAGATCTCACACAAGAACTCCCTGCTCTTCGTGTCTTCTTGCTGATGGACTCGCCAAGCTCCTTGTTTCTTCCAAGTGCTCAGGTTGCCGATTGCTCAAGTGTATGCAAGAGTTGCTTCAAGGATCAGAATGTTACACAGAGATGGAGAAGCAGCTTGTTAGTAGAAGAGATGATCAAGTGTTGCCGCTTCTTCTCCACTTCACTGCTTAACCTGCTTTGCATCACCAGCATCGCCAGGTCACAGACGCTCCTCTGGAGCTCACCAGCTTCTCACCTGCAACAACCCAGTTATCCCTGACCTCCTATGGACTCATTGAACCCTCTCCAGTTGAGCCCCAGGTCATCAGCTTCTCAGCAGTTGCAACTCGCGCCAGAAGCCGTTGTTTCCTACAGACGAGAAACATCCAAACCTGCTGGAGCAAAAGCCTCCATTTGACTCCCCTTGAGTAAACCTGAGTCATCTACACACTTAGCAGATGATTAGCACACCAAATCAACAGAAGATCAAGTATCAGAAGAATCAGAGCAGAGAACAGTAGGAAATCAGAACGCAATCAGACGTCTGACATCAGATTTGAATTAAAGCTGTCAGCTACTGATTGGTCACCGGACCGATCAAAGTGATCCCTGATCGGTCACCAGACCGATCAGGATAGACCCAGTCCGATCAGGCTCCAGCCTAATCGGTCCACATTGAGAAACCAGAAATCGCGACCTTCTGGTGATCGGTCATCCTGACCGATCACAAATCGTGGATCGGTCACCGGACCGATCCACAACATTGCTGGGATTCCCAGCTTTTGCAGCCAAACCTCACTGATCGGTCACCAGACCGATCAGGTTGTGGCATGATTGGTCCGGGGACCGATCAGGGCACGCCCTGACCGATCAGGATGCATTCTGATCGGTTATAGTGAGAAGCTCGCGACATTTAATCGTTCAGCCTGACCGATCATGAAATCCCACGAAACCTACTAATCTCTGCCTGATCGTTCACCAGACCGATCAGGAGCCCTCCCTGATCGGTCACCAGACCGATCGGGAGCCGAACAGAGGCCAACCAAAGTTTCTGTGCTCTCCATGATCGATCACCAGACCGATCAGTCTTCTCTAGATCGGTCACCAGGCCGATCCACCAAAGAAGTTCGTGCCAACTTCCCTGATCGGTCACCAGACCAATCCAGACAAGGCCAATTCCACTCTAAGTCAAGAGAACGGGCTCCCAGCCTTCTCTGACTCGTGCTCAGTCCTCCGGACCAAGACTCCATGCCCAGTTTTACTCGCCGGGACTTCATTTAACCTAGCTTCCCAAGCTAGGACCTGGTTTCACTCACCATGATTTCATCCAACCTAGCTTCCAACCTAGTTTCACTCGCCGGGACTTCATTTAACCTAGCTTCCCAAGCTAGGACCTGGCTTCACTCACCAAGCTTTCATCCAACCTAGCTTCCCAAGCTAGGACCTGACTTCACTCACCAGGCTTTCATCCAACCTAGCTTCCCAAGCTAGGACCTGGCTTCACTCACCAAGCTTTCATCTAACCTAGCTTCCCAAGCTAGGACCTGGCTTCACTCACCAGGGTTTCATCCACCCGGCCTCACTCACCGGGAGTCGTGCCTAGTCCCCGACCAGGACTTAAACCAGACTCATCTTGTTAACCTAAACTAAAATCGGTGTCAACACCAAAACAACAATTAGGGTCAGACTGCATCAACAGTATTCACTCAGACGCCCAAGTATCCATACTCTATTTAAAAAGTAGCCATTTAGCAGTCGTTGCGACGTGGATAAGTATTGACCATGTGTTAGGCGCCCGTATGCACTCGAGCGCCCAAGAAGCGACAAGTCAGCTTTGCGATAAGCTTTCACAGGGGCTATAAATAAACCCCTGAACTCAATTCATTTGATCAATTGAACTGCAATGAATTTCTTCTTTAGTTTTCTCTATTTTTCTTTGAGTTCAAATTGTCCAAGAGACTTCCCCGCTACAAGGAGTAAATTTGGAGTTGAGATTGTCATTGTCTTTGATTAACAACCATCCTGATTGCAACCAAGTAAACACCGAGTGTTAGTGTTTCTTTTCTTTTGCTTAGTAATTGTTTTATGTTATTGATCTGTTTGATAATTAACCTTATCATTGTTTAAACAAGAACAAAAGATTTAGTGTAATTTTTCAAGGAAATTCACCCCCTCTTGCCGGTTGTACAATCCCAACAGAAGTTATAGCTATAAGTAGTTCTTCTAGTGTTAACCATCGCAGCGTTTTGACTTAGAGTTCTCACAGACAACGCCAATTTGTTTCGGTCAAATATTGTAGATAGTCAAGCCACTAGTCAACAAACTTGTTGACACACACTTTCTCTGAAGACCATCGATGATTGACATAAAAGAGCTTGAAATGAATTCTAAAAGAGAGTTAAACTGGTCATGAGACGGATGTTGAGGCAATCTATGGTCTGTGTGACCGTGTATTTTGATGTTTGGGCAAAGAGTTTAAGTTAAGTTCACCCTTATATTTGATATATGTATTTAAGTGTACAGGCTCTGCAAGATTAGGAAACACATAAACTCAACTTGATGGCTTCGGGTCCGGTGACTGATGGTGCATCCGAGGGACCATGGACAAGGCAATAACGATGAGCTGAGAAAAGTACACTTCAAGGCATACGTGAAGGATGACATAGAGATGAGCTGCGGGCATGTATGCATTCGGAGACGAAAGCCAAAGCGAAGAAGGCTTGAAGACAACAGGTCAAGGTTACAGTGAAGAGTCAAGTGAGTCACAAAGGACCGTGGATCTTGTTAGATCGTGATCGTCAAGCTAGAGGGGGTGAATAACTTCTTTCGTTTTTCCTCCTACAATCGTTAGTGCACAAGCGAAATATACTAAATAAAATAAAAACCTAACGAAGAAGGAACACACCTATTTACGTGGTTCGGAGATCCAACTCCTACTCCACGGCTGCCCATAAGGTGGGCGATCCCTAATCCGTCGATGGATGATTCCCTGTAGCACCTCCGGCTAGATCTCGTAGCTCCTTGTGGGTGGAGAAACCTCTCCACAACTTCTGGACACTACTTGAGCAAGAAAGGCTACTAACCAGCTCTATCCAAGTAGGTTTCGCCAATAAAGAAAAGTCTTAAACGAGCTCCATTAAATAGAGCTCGAGTCTCATATGGCCGCTACCAGTCGACTGCCCCTGGGATAGTTGACTGGTCCCACTCAGATTCGAACGTTGCAAGCCAACCATTAGAATCTCCAATCATCATCAATCGACTGGTCCTTCCCTAAGCCTAGGGTTACCCTTCCCGAGTACATTTCTCTCCGCACTCGAACTCTCCCGGCTTAGTTCCCGAGTACAAACACTCACACTCGGACCCTTACGACCTGGTTGACTCTTCAAACAGCAGTCTCGATCTGTTGCCTTCACGCCCTCTTTATCTTCGGCTCCCATCCCTCAAATGCGCACGCAAGCCCTCGGCTTACCTCCATGTCATCTTTCACGCATGCCTTGAAGTCCGCGTCTCTCGACTCATCGTCTCTGCTCTAGCAGCCTCGATTCGTCACCTTCAAGCCCTTTTCGTCTTTGGCCCTCGTCCCTTGGATACGCACACAAGCCCGCGGCTTGCCTCCATGCTATCCTTCACGTACGTCTCGAAGTCTGCTTCCCTCGGCTCATCGTACCTGCTTTGTCCATGGTCCCTCGAATGCGCACTTAAGCCCACGGCTTGCCTCCATGCCACCCTTCACCTGAAGACATCCAACCAAGTCTATGTGTATCTGCACACTCACATACACATATTAGAACACAATACAACCCTAACTTAACCATATTGACACACACATCAAAACCCATGATCCTCCATATCATACTTGGACCGATTACCCCAACAGACCCAACAACAAGGATCGAGGCCGAAGGAAACTCCAAAAGGCAAGTTATGAAGGATGGAGAGACATCCGAAGGACGCGAGGCTAATGGAGGTGGCGAGAACGAGTGTTGAGCGGATGTAGTCATGGTTGAAAACCTAAATTTAGGGTTTCACCAGTCGACTAGTATAATTAGTCAATTGGTTGAGGGCACAGAAAGATCAGTCAACTAATCTTTCTGTGTAGTCGACTGGTGTCAACTGAATTCAAATGTTGAGTTGTAATGCTCGAATTCGACAGTTGTCAATCGATTGGGGCCCCAGTCGACTAGTAACGACTGGATCAACAAACAAATTCTATTTAAAAAAACTCAGTTTGCTTGAGCAAAGTTAATGAAATAGAGGTGATTACCCCCTATTAGTAGTCTACCAAGCTCTTGTGTGCATGTGTGGTATTGTGGCGAGATTTCTCCACCCACAAGGAGTTACACAAGCTAGCTAGAGATTTTCCAGGGCGTCACGCCCCCAGAGGCCCGTGCTCGCTCGCAAATCAGACAACACCTTCCCTGTACAGCGGACAAATCTGAAACTTATACATACATCACCCCACACATATAAAGCTTAGTCAGACTCGACTGGCATTCACACCATCATAACCACGCAGTTAAATAATATAACTGACACATAATAAATAAATCTCCACAGCTAAGCACAATAAATCAAAATTTAGTGGAAATAAATAAATACTCATCCAAAAGAAATCATATACTATCCGAAATAATAATAAAACCAAAAACGACATTAATACTATAAAAATACCACAAAAAATATGAAAACATTAAGAATACTCAAGCGGGGACTGACAACTGGATCCTCTTGCGGCAACACGAGACGCGACTATCGACTACCTGAAACAAAAAGGAGAACGAGGGGTGGTGAGTTCCGGGTGGAACTCTGCGGGTATAAGAACAGATAAATGCATGGTAAATAAAAGGGTAAAACAAACATAAAGAAAACAAAGGGGGTATACAGTCTCTGGAATAAAGAGCACAAACTAAATTCATCTATACAAATAAAACATACCTGAAAACCATATAACACGTAGGGACAAAATCAGGAATTCCCCTAACACCTCCATAAACAGCTAATACTGTCTAACATATCCAGATCATATAATAAAATGTAAATCATAACCATATATGCATGTCAATCAAATGCAACAAACGTAGCTCAAACAAGTACAACAAGCACAAACAAATGCACAGTGTATAATATGTGCATGATGTCATGACCTGTACTGTACACACACCAACCACCATTACATTGGGTAGATTGAGTGAACAAAATACAAGTGTCAAGCACCTGGGACTATGTAAATACACCACAATAACTGTGGCCTTGATATGAAAAATCTCGAAACACCTGGGGAACTCCAAACACCCGAGGAGTATCAACTATTTACACACAACTCCAACTAAGCGTGACATAACAGAAAAATATACCTGACGACCCGTCTCAACCACAAGGAACTAGTGGTCGTCGGCCTGCAAACAATGCATGATGCATGTCACCAATATACACCACCTCAATTAAACCCAAAAATCATGTAATCCATATGATACAAAACGCAATCATACGAAGCAAAACATAACCAACACCAAATGAAATATACATGCACTAATCTACCAAATAAGGTTTATCTAATGTCGATTAAACCCTAGATAGGTCAAATGATAGTTTTACAGCACACACAATACCTTTTAGATTCGAAATCAAGTGATGAGACTGTATAACTGAACAATTTTGAAATACTACTCTAAGATCAAGCAAGAAAAAGTATCAAACAGGAAAACAAAACAAATAGATTTAAGATAAAGCAACCTACTCAAATATTAAAGCAACCATGCATTTAAGTTAATAATACTACAGGAATCAAGGGAGAAGTACCCGCTTTTAATGTAGATTGTATCGATAATAGATCCCACGTCCAACCTCGTATCAAATCAACGTCGTGCATAAACATGTATAATTTAGCTAATCGTATATCCAATAAGTAGCTAAATAAAATCCCAAACTAATTAAGTTGTATCCCCAATTGATCATCCAAAACCACAACTAGCACCCGCATCTAAATAGAACACATGACAACCTTGGCCACCACATAGTAGCACCTCACAGTAAGCGCACTTAAGCTCACAAAATCAAACCACCCCTTCCAAATAGGTAGCATTCAATAAGGATCCAGACAACCATATCCCAGACCGACCAATTCCAAGAACAGCTTTGTAACAAACCACAGAACATGCCATAAACCCATGGAGTTAGTTCCGGATCCACTGTCTACGTTTCATCCTTATCAAACAAAGCAACCTAAATCTATAGCTACTTCCATTCATCCAACTCTACTAACACAACCCATACCATTGATCAATATAATCCACAACCAATTCCTCCAAGATCAGAGAAAACAAGATACACTTGCGGCAAAACAAATTAAATATCTTAAACCAATCTCCGTCGGATGAAATTCCGGAAAAACACAGATCCAAATCCAATAGAATATCACACGACACAAATAGGGAGCCTAATTCGGAGATCCAAAGATTAATCTCGTGCAAGAGCCAGATCACACCCACAAATCAAAACTCATGGTACTGAAGGAAAACCAAACTCAGCAACCATTTCATAGAACCAAGCATTCCTAGATCTAAGGGATTAAGACCCTACCTAAATGAAGGCCAATCTCTGCTAACAAAAGTAGAACCGAGGAGGAAACATCAAGAACCAATCCTTACCTGCTGAAGCACTGGCAAAAGGTCCCTTGTTCAGACCCGACGCAAACTGCAACAATTGACGAGATCACAGCTTCACCCGCCCGAGTATTTCGTTGAGGGCTCGCTCTGCGGAGGATCCCTGGTGTCGCCTTGTCGGCATAATCGCAAGGTGGAGAAATAGAGATCGGCGGCTATCCACTGGCTAGAACCGACGATCGCCCGGTGTTGGCGACACGAGTGGGTGAGGGACAAGCGAGTCGGCAAAGTGGCTAGGGGAAGGGCACGGGGAAGATATTAATAAAGGAAAAAGTTTTATATATATAAACATATATTTATACTTCATAAATATATATTTATAATTTTCCTTTTATTTATATATATTCTGAAAATCTATTTTTTACTTAAATAATTCATATATAATTCCTAGAATATCCCTAAAATTTCAGAAAAGTCATTCAAAATTTTCTATAAAGTTGTTTCCATTTTAAACTCTTATTTATGATATTTTATATATATACATAAAATTACATATATATATATATATATATATATATATATATATATATATATATATATATATATTTATTATGTATTTGGACTCATCCACTGACGAATCGGGATCGCCCAACTTATGAACAGTCATAGAATTAGAGCGTCATCTCCGAACCACGTTATATCAGTTTGTTCTTCTTGTTAGTTTTAGTTAGGAATTGTTATTCCGCTTGTGCACTAACATTATAGGACGAGAAACCTAGTAATTGAGGGGCAACATCTATTCACCCCCTCTAAACGGTCATCCGATCATCCCCTACAATGGATTTCGTGGTCATTCCGACGCTCAAGTTAAGATCTACTTGAGGCGAAATGCATTCTAAAAGAGAGAGAGTTAAACTGGTCATGAGATGGATTCTGGGGTCACTCCGATGCTTAAATTAGAGTCTACTTGAGGTGATGTGCGAGAAGAAGAAGATGGAGAAGAAGAGTAGAGTCTAGGATTTCTAAAAATTAGGGATCGCTTGTCATTACCTTTGTGAGTGTTAATATGGTTCTCCGGAGATCTCCATGTCCGCTAAAATATCATCATTGTGGGAACCAGTGAAGGGACTAGATCTGATAGTCATTAGTTGTCGTTTCATTCATCCAGCGCCATGTGTTCATAGGAAAGCATTTAGGAGATCAAATTTGACAATCTCGTAACCGCTCCCCCATTCTTAGGATGACTGAAATATTTGTAGTTATTGTTAGTGGACTTGTGTAGGGTGTAAACTTGTCTCAAGGACGAAAAAAGTGAGGTTGATATGGATTGACCTTGAGAATAGAAAAAGTCAAGATCTGAGACTGAAATTGAGACAGTGCTAGAATCCAATGCTGATAAAGGGTGTCAATGAATGAGGCTGAGATAGAGATGATGCCAACGATTGCAATGGGGACTGAGAGAAAGTCTCTTGTCGAGACTGAAATGGAGTCCATCATCAAGATTGAAAGGAAGTCCGTCGCCGAGACTGAAAGAGAGTCCATCACCGAGACTAAGAGAGAGTCTGTCGCCGAGACTGGGAGGGAATCTATCACCGAGACTAAAAGGGAGTCTATCGCTGAGACAGAGAGAATTAATAGTTGAAACTAAAACTGAAAAATAGTGCAAGGACCTGAAACTGGGCCAAAATGTGTGCCAGGATTTGGGCCGAGACAGGGGCCATTATAACTAACTTGCTCTTGGTTAGCTTTGCATCTCTAGAATGAATATATTGGATTCACTGGAATTAGTTTGAGTTCTTTATACGGTGAATTTGACCTTCTATGAGTAGATTCTAACTTTGATTAACAAGTCAGCATGATTTTATATGTTATTGGACATGCCGGACTGTAGAACTCCATCACATCAATTGAAAATAATTAAATGGAAAATAATAGCTGCAATTGTATACATTGCTCAAAAAAAAATTATGACAAACAAAACTGCTAGTCTGATCATGTAAAGGATTAATTTCATTTTTAGTTTATAAAAATATTTTAAGAAAAGCATTGTTAAATATTTCTCCAACTTAATTCACCCTATCTGACTGAATTATCTGTCTAGTCTACTCAATCACTCTAAATGACTAATCCAATTAGATCTATACGTTCATTGGTTTGCTCTCCTGATCTAATTGATCGAGATGACTTGGACCCCTTGACTCGTGCCTAACCAACTCAACTGATTCGTCAATTTTATCATCTGGACACCACTGACTTGATACTGCCAGCTCAATCAGCCAAATTAGGTGGGAAAAAGGTGAATCGTTTGTGATCCTGTCGCCGAGCGCGATGGAGCCGCAACCGGATGACGGTGTGGAGGCGTGACGTGGATGATGACTGGATGTCCTCGCGCAGAATGACAGCGGGCGTGTGGCGTCCTTCGAATGGTATGGAGCAGGTGCCGCCGGATGAACCCTCGACCTGATGGGGATTGACCTGGGGAGGAAGATGACCGTTAGCAACCTAGCCGGGAGACGTCCCGGCAAGGCACTCCGACGGTCAAGTCAGCACTCCGATGAACAAGAAAAATAAGGAAGCACTGAAGACGAGGTTTCGCGCGTATCTGTGCGTACCTGCGAATGAGGAGAGGAGTGGCTTATATAGCCGGGGAAAAGGACCAAATCTGACATGTGTCAGGACCTTCTGACAAGGTCAGAGAATATGGTATGGTGAGGTCGATTTGGATATGACCTGTGTCAGGATCCTCTGACAGGATCAGCGGATGTGGTATGGTGAGGTTGTGCTGAGTATGACCTGTGTCAGGATCCTCTGACAGGGTCAGAGGATATGGTATGGTTATGCCGATTTGTAACCAACCTTCTTTGTCGTATACCGCTCGTCTTGTGTGAGGACAAAGACGGGTTTCTGTTAATCAAGAGAGTCAGTTCACACGAATGGTGATAGCCTGTTATCTGCAGCGGGTTCAGGTGTATTCTGTGGTTATCTCTGGGTGATCCCGAGAGAGTGTCCGAGCGGACACAGGGACAGCACGCCCGGCCGGATATTAAGTCTGGGTGTAAAGGTCTGCCGGGCGGATGCACTTCGGATAAACGAGGTGTGTGAGCTTAATGCGGTCGGCCGGGTTTGACCGGCCGGATGAGGCGTGTAAGCCTTAATGCGGTCGGCCGGCCGGGTTTGACCGGCCGGATGAGGCGTGTAAGCCTTAATGTGGCCGGCCGGGTTTGACCGGCCGGATGAGGCGTGTAAGCCTTAATGTGGCCGGCCGGGTTTGACCGGCCGGCGGAGACCCTGGGACCGGTCAAGATGTTTGACGAGTTGGCTGCCCGTACATTGGCGTGGATCCTGAAGTGGGCCAGGCCGTTTGCCACGATGGCGATCCGTACGGTGCCAAGGATGGGGCGGGATCAATAGCCTTCCCCTCAAGTCTAGTCGAAGGAGGCGATCAGTCCGACTGACTGGACTACAAGTGTGCACAATCATTCTGCGGCCGAACAAATTGTCCCTCTTAGTATCCGGTCGGCTTAACACGATGTTCAACAGCGGGTGTTGAGAATGCCTACCCTGTCCGGGCGGAAGAAGATTGTCAGTCGAGATGGGCGTGGGCTGCCACGCGACATCTTGTTAAGTGACGATGTCCGACTGGACGAGGAGTAATGGGGGAGCGTGGGCCGCCACGCCTTCCCGACTAGCCATTGACATGATGAAGACGTCTGATCGGATGAAGCTTTTGACTGGAGGAACGTGGGTAGCCACGTTCTAATTGATCCGGCGTAAGCAGAATAGTTATTCCCGACTGAAAGGAGCGTGGGCCGCCACGCGTCCGTATATTATGAATGTGTCCGACCGGACGAGTATTGTTAGTTGATGAGAGATGCTGAATATGTTTGGGCGGGAGAACGTTTGCCTTGAGTCGCAAGAAAGGTGGAGTGTTATGCGCCCCAGACGATTTCCTCGTGATTGCCCAAGTCAGTCATTTAATGGAGACGCGACATTCTAAGTCGAATGAGGTGATGTGACACGCTCGAGGCGACCGGCGCCTTAACGGCATCACCTCCGTTTTAATGATCTGGACCACGTGGCGCCCGCTGGTTGGCCGACCGGGATGCGATCTCTCTCCATGATTACGAGCTTTTAATGGCCATTAACGCGCGTAATTCTTTCCGCCACGCGGCAGCTTCCGGCTGGCCGACACGACGACGCGCTCTGCCGCCGAGGCAGGCGGCGTCAGCACCCACGGCGCGTCTCTTCGAGACTGATTCGTGAGACGCTTCAGTGGCATGGATGGGGCGATCTCCATACACGTGAATCGCATCGGACGGCCTCCCTTCTTTCGGCCTACCTATAAATAAGTATCGTTTTCGCCGAAACCCTCATTTGCCTCTCCCCCGTTCTTCTTCTAACTCGGTGCTTCTCACTGTTCGCCGCCGTTCTCGCGTGCTGCTGTCGCCCTCGTCTCCTCCGCCGGTTAACCCTTTTCAACATCCCTTACGGTCAGATTCTCCCTCTTCTTCCCTTTCTTCCTGTTGCCCTTTCTTTCTACTCCAATGGCTACCCCTACGTGGTATACCTCTGTCGAGTCCTCCCTTCACGACGAGACCGTTTCCGACCTCCGACTGGCCTACGATATCCCTGAAAACTACCGCATTGCCGTGCCCACAAGGGCTGACCGACCACACAAGCCCCCGACCGGTTTCTTTGTGTTTTTCCGAGATCAATATATGTCTGGCCTACGCTACCCTCTTCACCCCTTCCTTGTAGACTTCTGTAAATTTTTCCGTGTGCCTATCTTCCAGCTTTCTCCCAATGCTATTCGCATACTGTGCAACATAATCGTTCTTTTCACCCTTTACCGAGTTCCCCTCCGACCGGAGGTTTTATATTTCTTTTATTACCCTAAGAAACAGGAGACCGGAAATTTCTTTCTCCAAGCCCGGGCCAAGTTATCCATAGTGGAGAATATTCCCTCCTCGAATAAGGGTTGGAAAACCCATTTCTTTTTTATAAGCCCCCCGACCAGCCCCGGGTTCCCGATCGGATGGGTTGAAGACTTACCCTTCATAGCTCCCTTAAAAAATTTTAAATCCGATCCTCTATTTACCTTGGCTGTTTCTCGACTCGGGGGCCTCCGCTTCGACGGCATGAAACTCCTCAATGACGCCGCCTTGTATATGTTTGGACTGAGTCGAGTGCCTGTCGCCCTGCCCGGCACTTTCTGTAAGTCCCTTATCATTTTGTATTCCTTTCTCCCTAACTCAATATCATATGTTTTTGCAGCCGAGATGATGTGGGAAGCGGCCCTCGATGAGGCCATGGGCCTGGCAGACGCAGAATTAAATGCCCCGCGCAGCCGAACAACTGCGCCAGCGCCAGGCCGGTCTGCCCGACCAACCCCCGCTTACCGAGAGCGCGGAGCCCGTCCCTCAGGCTCCTGCCAACCAGCGGCGACTGGTTCTAAGGAGCCGGTTGGCTCGTCCAAATCTTCTGCCCATGCAAAATCCACCGGGAAGCAGAAGGTTCAGCCTTCCGTGCAGAAGTCCATGCCTTCCAAGCGGAAGGCCAGCGCTTCTATTCGTATAGAGGAACCGACGGAGGCAAGCCGGTCCTCTTCTGATTCTCCGATCCGCAGCCTTTGAAGAGGCGTCCGAGGACTTCTGCTTCGGGCTCTCAATCTCAACCTACAGAGGCAACTGCTCGTCCGGCTGAAGCGAGCCAGTCGGCTGGAGCACCGGCTTCGGCTCGCCCGGGAGGAAGCCGCTCGGCAGCCGTGCGCCTACGGCGTATATCTCCCTCGCTCGACTCAACAACTCCTAGTGAGGTCCATCAGCGCCTTACTCTTTACGGGGAATTGGCGGAATGCTGGGAGCAGGGTATGAGGGAGGGGACTTCCAGGCCCCCGATCCGACTGGCTGACCAGTTCTTTCAGGACGCTACGCATGTAAGTCAGATGCTTTTATGTTTAACTAACTGGCTTCCTTCTAACACCTTTATTGTAGTTTTGGGCATCCTGCTCGAGCGTCGCCTATTCCTTGGTTATCAACGCTAGGGGACGCCGAGCGGCTGAACGGCGGCTCGAAGAAATGGAGCTCCGTCAGTCGCATGATAATCTTCCGGCCGGCGAGGGAGGGTACAGCTATTCTCTGCTCGGAGATACTGGACCTTAAGGAGAAACTCCGTTCTGCTGAGGCGCTGCTGACGGAGGAAACCACCCGAGGAGGCAGCCGAGCGGCATATGCCCGATCTTCTTCCCTTGCACGCAACCCTTGAGCAGGAGAGGAAGAAGGCGCTGGCCCTGCAGCGCCGTGCCCGCTCGGACCTCGACAAGAAGGCTGTCGAGGCCCAAGCCTTGAAGGCGGAGCTGGACAAAATGATGAAGTCCTCGGAGGAGCTCCGGACGACCCTGAACGACAAAGAGCAGGAGCTGGCGACTCGGGAGTCTGACTTAACTGCCAAAGAGAAGGCTTTGGACATACGAGAAGACGAGCTCCATTTGTCTGAAGGAATGCTGGCCTCTCAAACCGCTGCCCTGGAGGAGAAGGATAGGGAGCTAGCTAACCTCATGGCGGAAATTGACAGCCTGAAGCTGCATCAAGCAGGCGAGCCCGCTCGGATGGACGCACATCGCCTGGCCTACATCAACTCTACAGAGTTCGGCGTGCAGCTGGGCAAGCGGACATCTGGTATGTTCCAGATGGGGTTAAAC
This sequence comes from Boesenbergia rotunda, assembly GCA_024364735.1. Lineage (NCBI taxonomy): Eukaryota > Viridiplantae > Streptophyta > Magnoliopsida > Zingiberales > Zingiberaceae > Boesenbergia > Boesenbergia rotunda. Next base: position 290,225 of record JAGFNQ010000556.1, on the reverse strand, counting down.
AGCGCCGTTCTGCAACTCCAAGAGAGCGGCCATCTGCCTGCCGACCTCCCTGCCAATATCGTCCAAGTCAGCCGGGTCAAGGAGCTACTCCCTAAGGACTTCTTCCAGCCTTTTACTTAATCATGTAATCTTGAGTCGCCGGTCGGGGCCCTCCTTTTTGTACTGCTTCCGAGCCAATTATCAATGAAAGTTTTTCCTTTGATGCGTTATTTTGAATAATGACTAAACAAGTGTTGCTCGACTGGCCGGGTGGGGGATATGGATCACCTTAAACCAGACCAGAGAGCCGAAATAAGCGCAGGAAAAATGTTTGCGCAAGGTGACGAGGGGTTGATCTGACTGAGGGGTGTGGGTCGCCAAACGCCCGGCCGGGGAACCAGACAAGCCTGTAAATATGTAAGGCTACCCAGGCTTCTGGAGGGGCCAATCTTCTACGTGGGCCGCCACGCTTCCGACTGGGAACCAATCCAGGCTTCCGAGTGGGCTGACGCTTCCGGTCAGTCGCCGACTCAGGCTTCCAAAGGGAGCCGATCTTCTGCGTGGGACGCCACGCATCCGACCGGACACCGCTTCAGGCTTCTGGATGGACCAATCTTCCACGTGGGCCGCCACGCTTCCGACTGGGAGCCAGTCCAGGCTTCCGAGTGGGCTGACGCTTCCGGTCAGTCGCCGACTCAGGCTTCCAAAGGGAGCCAATCTTCTGCGTGGGACGCCACGCATCCGACCGGACACCGCTTCAGGCTTCTGGATGGACCAATCTTCCACGTGGGCCGCCACGCTTCCGACTGGGAGCCAGTCCAGGCTTCCGAGTGGGCTGACGCTTCTGGTCAGTCTCCGACTCAGGCTTCCAAAGGGAGCCGATCTTCTGCGTGGGACGCCACGCATCCGACCGGACACCGCTTCAGGCTTCTGGATGGACCAATCTTCCACGTGGGCCGCCACGCTTCCGACTGGGAGCCAGTCCAGGCTTCCGAGTGGGCTGACGCTTCTGGTCAGTCTCCGACTCAGGCTTCCAAAGGGAGCCGATCTTCTGCGTGGGACGCCACGCATCCGACCGGACACCGCTTCAGGCTTCTGGATGGACCAATCTTCCACGTGGGCCGCCACGCTTCCGACTGGGAGCCAGTCCAGGCTTCCGAGTGGGCTGACGCTTCTGGTCAGTCGACTCTTCCAAAGGGAGCCGATCTTCTGCGTGGGACGCCACGCATCCGACCGGACACCGCTTCAGGCTTCTGGATGGACCAATCTTCCACGTGGGCCGCCACGCTTCCGACTGGGAGCCAGTCCAGGCTTCCGAGTGGGCTGACGCTTCGTCGTCCAGGCTTCCAAAGGGAGCCGATCTTCTGCGTGGGACGCCACGCATCCGACCGGACACCGCTTCAGGCTTCTGGATGGACCAATCTTCCACGTGGGCCGCCACGCTTCCGACTGGGAGCCAGTCCAGGCTTCCGAGTGGGCTGACGCTTCTGGTCAGTCGCCGACTCAGGCTTCCAAAGGGAGCCATCTTCTGCGTGGGACGCCACATCGACCGGACACCGCTTCAGGCTTCTGGATGGACCAATCTTCCACGTGGGCGCGCACGCTTCCGACTGGGAACCAATCCAGGCTTCCGAGTGGGCTGACGCTTCCGGTCAGTCGCCGACTCAGGCTTCCAAAGGGAGCCGATCTTCTGCGTGGGACGCCACGCATCCGACCGGACACCGCTTCAGGCTTCTGGATGGACCAATCTTCCGCGTGGGCCGCCACGCTTCCGACTAGGAACCAGTCCAGGCTTCCGAGTGGGCTGACGCTTCTGGTCAGTCGCCGACTCAGGCTTCCAAAGGGAGCCGATCTTCTGCGTGGGACGCCACGCATCCGACCGGACACCGCTTCAGGCTCCTGGATGGACCACTCTTCCGCGTGGGCCGCCACGCTTCCGACTAGGAACCAGTCCAGGCTTCCGAGTGGGCTGACGCTTCTGGTCAGTCGCCGACTCAGGCTTCTGGAGGGTTTGACGCGTCGACCTGCGTCCCGTCCAGGTATTGCTTGCCCTGTGTGGCCGACCGAAAAACTTCGGTCGGGAGAGCCTATCTTTATTGATAGAATGCCGTTTTACAAGATCACATCATTCTAGGTTCTCTGTACATTTTCAAGTGTAGGAACTCCACGGTCGGTCAAGCCTTTTGCCGTGCTCATCCGCCAAATAGTAAGCGCCTGAATGCAGTTTCTCTACTACCTTGAACGGCCCGCCCCATTGTGGTTGTAATTTGCTCACGTCACCAACCGGTTTTATACGTTTCCAAACCAGGTCCCCGAGTCGAAACGAGCGCGGCAGCACCTTCTGGTCATATCTTTGTTTCATACGCTGGCGGTATATAAACATCCGAGCGGCCGCTTTTTCCCGGACTTCCTCAATGAGGTCAAGCTCTAAGCGCCTTCTTTCGTCATTGCCTTCGTCGTAGATTATCCGTCGATCGGATTCGCAGCCGACCTCGACCGGTACTACCGCCTCGCTGCCGTAGACTAGGTGGAAAGGCGTCTGCCCGGTCGCTTCTCTAGGTGTGGTTCTGTTTGCCCAAAGGACCCCGGGTAGCTGCTCCACCCAGTTAGTTCCTGCATGGTCCAGCTTGGTTTTGAGTCCTCTCAAGATTTCTCGATTGGCGACTTCTGCTTGACCGTTGCTCTGTGGATACGCCACAGATGTAAAGGCTTGCTGGATGCCGAATTTCGAGCACCAATCTCTAATTTCCTTCCCCTGAAACTGCCGACCGTTGTCAGAAACCAACTTATGGGGGATCCCGTATCTACATAAAATGTTTCGCCACAAGAAATTCATCACCGCCTGCTCGGTGATCCGGGCCAAGGCCTCTGCTTCTACCCATTTGGAGAAGTAATCCACTGCGACCAACAAGTACTTTTTCTGGGCGGGAGCGGTTGGAAAGGGACCTACAATATCCATGCCCCACTGGTCAAACGGGCAAGAGACCGCCGATGCCTTCATTACTTCTGTCGGCCGGTGTGGCAGGCACTGATGCTTTTGACATGAGATGCATGTTGCGGCTAGCCGGTCGGCATCCTTCTGCAAAGTTGGCCAATAATACCCGGCCAACAGAGCCTTCCGGGCGGTGGCTCTACCGCCCGAATGAGTACTGCATACTCCCATATGAACCTCGCGGAGCACATAATCTGCGTCTTCACTGCCAAGGCATTTGAGTAATGGCCGGGCGTGAGCCCGTTTATAGAGGACATCTCCGACCATAGTATATTGCACGGCTCTCTTTCTGAGCATCCGAGCCTCTCTCGGTCGGATGGTACTTCTCCTTGGTCAAGAATGCAATCAGTGGAGCTCTCCAATCGGTTTCCAATTCGATCTCTGCTCGCTGCTCGATATGCATGACGAATAATGCATGGCAAGCTGGCCGAGGGACCACCCAAGCTCCGACTGCGCTAGCTAGTTTGGCTAGCTCATCTGCTTTCAGGTTGCTTTCCCGAGGGATCTTCTGTAAGAGTACTTCCCTGAAACCCACCTTCAGCTGTTCATAAGCATCGATGTACTCTTGCAGACGGCTGCTGTTGACTTCGAAATTACCGGCCAATTGCTGTATAGCCAGTTGTGAATCTGAGTATAGCCACACCCGAGTGGCGCCGATATGCCGGGCAGCTTGCAGACCGGCTAGAAGTGCTTCATATTCAGCTTCATATTAGTCGTCTTGTGTTCTAGCCGCACGGAGAGGTGTAGCCGCTCTTCCTCGGGTGAAATCATGAGAATGCCGATTCCGCTTCCTTGACGAGAAGATGCCCCATCTACGTATACCTTCCATATACTCTCAGCTTCGTCAGGATGCCATTCCGTGAGGAAATCGGCTAAGGCTTGAGCCTTAATAGCCGGTCGGGGTTGATATTGGATGTCGTACTCACTTAGCTCAGTCGTCCATTTGACTAGCCGGCCGGAAGCATCCGGGTTTGTGAGCACCCGACCCAAGCTACTGTTAGTCAATACAATAATTGGGTGTGATAAGAAGTATGGTCTGAGCCGCCGGGCGGCCAAGAATAGTATGTAGCCCAATTTTTCGAGTGTCGTGTACCGACACTCGGCTCCTTTGAATAAGTGGGCGAAGAAGTACACCGGCTTCTGCTCAGTTTTTTCTTGCCGAGCTAGGACCATGCTTCCCGAGTCGGAGGAAGCCGCTAAGTATACATATAAATTTCCTCCGGCTCCGGCCGGGAGAGAGTCGGTAGCGCAGACAGGTAAGCTTTCAGCTCCTCGAAGGCCCGGTCACATTCTGCATCCCATTGAAACTTGGTGGCCCGGCGTAAGGTCTTGAAGAATGGCAGGCCCCGTTCGGCTGACCGGGAAATGAACCTTGACAAGGCCGTTATCCGCCCCATCAGCCTTTGTGCTTCTCTAAGATTCCTTGGAGGAGGCATCTCCATGATAGCCTTTACTTTGCCCGGATTCGCTTCGATTCCCCGCTCGGTCACTATATAGCCGAGGAACTTCCCGCCTCGAGCCCCGAATAAACATTTGGCCGGGTTAAGCTTCAGGCCAAACCGTCGTAGAGTCTGGCAAGTTTCTTCAACGTCGGGGATTAGTTCTTCTGCCCGGGCAGTCTTGATCAGAATGTCGTCGACGTATACTTCGACGTTCCGCCCCATCTGTGATCGGAACACCTTGTTCATCATTCTCTGGTAGGTGGCCCCCGCATTCTTGAGGCCGAATGGCATGACGGTGTAGCAGTAGGTGCCGTCAGCCGTGACGAAGCTGACCTTCTCCTGATCATCAGCGGCCAGCGGGACTTGGTGGTATCCCTGGTACGCGTCCAGCATTGATATGTACTCACTTCCGGCCGTTGAGTCTACCATTTGATCAATTCTCGGGAGCGGGTAGCAATCTTTCGGGCAGGCACGATTAAGGTCTCGGAAATCAATGCATACCCGCCACTTGTCGTTGGGTTTGGATACCAGCACCACATTGGCTAGCCAGGCATGGAACTGGACTTCCCTGATGTGTCCTGCCTCCAATAGTCTTTCAACTTCCGCCCGGATGACTTTATTCTGAGCGGCGCTGTGGTCCCTCTTCCGCTGCTTTACTGGCCGCGCCCCCGGATGCACGTGCAATTGATGCTCTGCTACTTCCGGCCGGACTCCCTTTAAGTCTTTCGCCGACCAGGCAAATACGTCTTGATTCCGAGCGAGGCAGTCTATTAGGGATTGCTTCAGCTCCTCGGAAAGTCCTGCAGCAACTTGTATCTTGGTATCCTCCCGCCCGGGCAGAAGTTGTACCTCTTCTTTATCCTCTCTCAATTCTGCCCAAGGGGAGGCTTGCACCATGTTGCAGCTGATACTTGCCCGCCTTGCTTTCTGACCTCCCGACCGGACATCATCAGCGTAGCAGCGCCGGGCCACGGTCTGATTGCCCTTCACTTCGCCGACCTTGTCGCCGACCGGGAACTTCACCTTGAGGTAGTAGGTGGACACTACCGCTTTGAATTCGTTAAGAGCCGGTCGACCCAGAATGGCGTTGTAGGCAGCTGGCTCATCCACGACCAGGAACGTGGTCCATCGGGTTCTTTTGAGTGGCTCTTCTCCAAGTGATACGGCTAGTCGTATCTGTCCGATAGGTTGCACTTCGTTCCCCGTGAATCCGAACAGAGGAGTAGCCACCATCTCTAGCTGCGATAATTCAATTTGCAGTTGATCAAAAGCTCGTTTATATAGAATGTTTACCGAGCTGCCGGTGTCCACGATGGTGCGATGGACTTCGTAGTTGGCAATGACAGCCGTGATGACCAGTGGGTCGTCATGCGGAACCTCCAGTCCTTGTAAATCCTGCGGCCCCCAGCTGATTTGGGGCCCCTGGGCTTGAGAGGTGCTGACTCCGACTTGGTGAATTTCCAGTCGGCGCACCTGCGTCTTCCTGGCTCGGTTGGAGTCGCCTCCGGTCGGGCCACCAGAAATAACATTGACGCCTCCTCGGACGGCGTTCTGGTGATTTGCTTGATCTTCGTCAAGCTCCTCCTCTTCCTGCTCGGGCTGAGGAAACAATTGCCGAGCGACGGGGGTATCCTGCCTTTGTCTTTGCTGGGCTGTGTCTCCCTGACCACGCCCACGCCCACGCCCCTGCGGGGTTTGTCGTCCTTGGCCCCTGCCGAGTGGGGTCCGAGCTCTGCCACCCGCTCGGCAGTCTTCCGTGCTGTGCGTGTTGCACTGGTGATATGCACAATATGGTGCCCATCGGTTGGGCCATTTCCCCTGTGCCACCTGCACTTGCTGGGGTCTGATTCCCGGCCGATCGGCCGGTCGGGGACTGCGAATCGGTCCTGGCGATCGGTGGTGTTGGGTGGCTTGTGGGCCAACTATCACTTCCTTCCTCCGGGCGGCTTGTGCTTCCTCTACGTTGATATACTTAACAGCCTTCCCGAGTAGGCTGTCAAAATCCCTTGGTGGCTTCCTGATCAGGGATCGGAAGAAATCTCCCTCCTGGAGCCCTTGCGAGAAGGCGGCGATCAGCACTTCGGGCGTGGTGTTGGGCACCTCAATAGCTACTCCATTGAACCTCTGAATATAGGCCCGGAGTGATTCTTTCGGACCTTGCTTCAGCGAGAACAAGTTGAGGCTGGTCTTATGATGCCTCCGACTGCTTGCGAAATGTTGCAGAAACAGCCGCTTAACTTCTGCGAAACTCCCGACTGATCCGCTCGGGAGTCCATCGAACCATCGTTGAGCCTGCCCGGAGAGGGTTGTCAGGAAAGCGCGGCATTTGACGCCCTCCGGGTATTGGTGCAGCCGGGCGGAGCTCTCGAACTTCATGACGTGTTCCTCGGGGTCGCTGACCCCCGAATACTCTGGCATGGTGAAGAATCGCAGGTGCTGGGAACGAGGTCCCCAAGAATTTGTGAAGAGAAAGGACTGTGAGTCAGGCGGGCCGCCACGGGGTCGGCCAATCCCTTCCCTTTATCGGGGCGCGCCTGATGTGCCCGGCTGGACGCTGAAGCTTCGGTCGGGGCCGATTGAGCCTCGTTCCTAAAAAGTGCTTGGGGAAACGTAGGAATGAAGGGGTCGGGCTGAACAACCATACCTTCCGCATTTCCCCGTATAGAGGGCCCAGGAGGCCGGGCTCCCTGACTACCAGTTGGCGGATGCGATTGCTGTGCTTTCTGTGTCCGGACAGCCATCAGCATTTCGTATTCCTCGGGCGAAAGAGTGACCGTCAGTGGATTGGGGTTTTCCATTCTTCGCTCTCGATCAGGCAGCAAAGCCCTCCTTCTAGCGCCAAAGTGATCCTGTCGCCGAGCGCGATGGAGCCGCAACCGGATGACGGTGTGGAGGCGTGACGTGGATGATGACTGGATGTCCTCGCGCAGAATGACAGCGGGCGTGTGGCGTCCTTCGAATGGTATGGAGCAGGTGCCGCCGGATGAACCCTCGACCTGATGGGGATTGACCTGGGGAGGAAGATGACCGTTAGCAACCTAGCCGGGAGACGTCCCGGCAAGGCACTCCGACGGTCAAGTCAGCACTCCGATGAACAAGAAAAATAGGGAAGCACTGAAGACAAGAGGTTTCGCGCGTATCTGTGCGTACCTGCGAATGAGGAGAGGAGTGGCTTATATAGCCGGGGAAAAGGACCAAATCTGACATGTGTCAGGACCTTCTGACAAGGTCAGAGAATATGGTATGGTGAGGTCGATTTGGGTATGACCTGTGTCAGGCTCCTCTGACAGGATCAGCGGATGTGGTATGGTGAGGTTGTGCTGAATATGACCTGTGTCAGGATCCTCTGACAGGGTCAGAGGATATGGTATGGTTATGCCGATTTGTAACCAACCTTCTTTGTCGTATACCGCTCGTCTTGTGTGAGGACAAAGACGGGTTTCTGTTAATCAAAGAGAGTCAGTTCACACGAACGGTGATAGCCTGTTATCTGCAGCGGGTTCAGGTGTATTCTGTGGTTATCTCTGGGTGATCCCGAGAGAGTGTCCGAGCGGACACAGGGACAGCACGCCCGGCCGGATATTAAGTCTGGGTGTAAAGGTCTGCCGGGCGGATGCACTTCGGATAAACGAGGTGTGTGAGCCTTAATGCGGTCGGCCGGGTTTGACCGGCCGGATGAGGCGTGTAAGCCTTAATGCGGTCGGCCGGCCGGGTTTGACCGGCCGGATGAGGCGTGTAAGCCTTAATGTGGCCGGCCGGGTTTGACCGGCCGGATGAGGCGTGTAAGCCTTAATGTGGCCGGCCGGGTTTGACCGGCCGGCGGAGACCCTGGGACCGGTCAAGATGTTTGACGAGTTGACTGCCCGTACATTGGCGTGGATCCTGAAGTGGGCCAGGCCGTTTGCCACGATGGCGATCCGTACGGTGCCAAGGATGGGGCGGGATCATATACTATATTCGATGATCTCGTACGTGCTTCAAGTCGATCAAGGGCAGAAGGTGACTCTGTAGTTGGTGCCGCCGGGGCAGGTGAACGTGCTGGTCGCGTCGTCCTGCGGGTAGCTGTAGGCGTCCGGGCACCGCGTCTTAAAGAACCTTGAAAGATCCGTGGGCCCACACGGTCCATTGGTGCAGCAGTACTGCGGCGTCCCGAACACGGTGCAAGGGTTGTTGCAGCCGCCCGGCGCCCTCAGCTGCGCCGGGCACTCCCCCACGATGTTGGCGGCGCACCGGATCCCGCGGCACCCGCCACTCGTGGGGCTGAAGTCTATCCCCACGTTGTACCCGTCCACGTTGGAGATGTCGAAGAAGTCGAGGTTGTTGAACTGGTTGAGGGAGAACTCGGCGAGGGTGTTGGGCGCCCGGCCGTAGCCCTGGCACTGCAGCATCCCGCAGTCGCCGGTCTGGCAGTTTCTGCCGTCGGAGGAGCAACCGGTGCGTGCCCATATTCGGCCGCCAGTGGAGCCGGCGTTGATGTTGATGGTCCAGGACTGACCCGGGTTGAGCTGGTTGCCGCCGCCTGCTCGGGGGCCGCCGGTGGTGGCCCATGCGGCCCAGACGGTGAAGGAACAGCTGTTGACGATCTGGAAGGTGGCGGCGTTAATGGAGGGAGGGAGGAGGAAGAGCAAGAAACAGAGCACGGCGCAGCTGGTTGATGTAGCCATAATCGCCAAGCTTGTGAGAATTCACCGGGGAAGTGAGGAATTTATAGAGATGGTACTGGTAATAAATGTATTAATTAATTAATTAAACGAGAAACGGATAAATTTTATAGAAATTAATATAAAAAATAAATACGAAGCATCGACTCATGAAAGACTTGTAAATGTCAATATATAGAAATTTCAAATTAAAGCTGTATGGAAGACAGATAGATTTGTGGAAAAATAAGAGAAATAATTTTGATTCGGATGGCCACGTACGTTTGGATAGATATATAGAAAAAATGATCTATTAGTCCTCCATTGTTGAAAAAAATGTTAGATTTTAATAGACATAGTAAAATGTTCAATGCTTGTTCATGACTTCTGCTTGGTTTATTATTAGATAGTAGACCATATATAGATAAAAGGTCCTATACTCCTATTTCCACGTAGATTCATATATATCTTCTTCTCATCTTACAAGATTTCTTAAGGCAGCACTCATCCATGACTTTGACTTAATTTACAATCTAATAATTGTTGATGAGATTGTACACCTCTGTCGAAGTGAATGGATTTCGAACTTACTTGACATATTATTTATTGTTCAAATTTCATAACCAATGGCTTAAATAGGAATATAAACAATTAACTATTTTGTGATCCGATCATCTATCATCGGTTTGGTCTGCTTAAGTAACGTGATCCATGTTGATTTTTAGTTACTCTGGCACGTGTCAAAGAATCGGTAAAAGATCTCCTACGTCCCAGGCAGGCCCATGGGCCGGGCCGTTAATGGTGGCCGGCCTTTACCTGTCTACGTCCCGACACCTTCCTTTAAGTCGGGCGGGCCTTGACACGTGACCCAAGAGCCTGGTGCCAGGTGGGTATGACATCTATCGGGAGCCAAACCCTACCCACCACCCTTCGCGTGAGTCAGAGAAGGCGCGGGCTCTTCTCCTCCGTCACCAACTACCACTCCGCCACCGGGGCTCGCCACCGTCGACGCTTTCCTCAATGACTCGGTACCAATTCTTTGCCATCCTTTCACAAACCGTACGCCTGTAGATCTATCTTAATCTTTTCCGTGGCAGGCGGATTAGAGCTTTCAAGCGATGGATGAAATCCCACGGCCTCGACTGTAGCGATGCCCTGGAGATCGTGGACGACGGATGCGTCGGCGGAGGCATATCAGTCAGAGCTGTTTGCGACCTGAAGGAAGGGGACCTTGTGGCTACTATTCCCAAGAGCGCTTGCATCACTATTCAAACTTCGGGTGCGCGCGAAATGATCGAAAGCGCCGGCTTGGCGGGATGTCTTGGCTTGGCGGTGGCCGTAATGTACGAGAGGAGCTTAGGACCCGCATCTCCGTGGTATGGGTACCTTCAACTTTTGCCGGATAGAGAATGCGTGCCTCTAGTATGGAGCTTGCAGGAAGTCGACGCCTTTCTTTCAGGAACGGAACTCCACAAGGTAAAAGAATCACTTCCTCGATGCAATTTGTCAAATCACGCCATGGATGATTATGATGTATATTATTTATTGTGCTCGAGAACTCTATAATTTGTTTTTTGCGCTAACAATTATTCTTAACTGGAAGCCGGAAGCCTGAGATTGAGAGAAAACTCAGTCAGATTGCTGAATGTTAACATAAGTGATAAGTCACAATGCACTTGCTGACAAGAATTTGTGTATCAATTTGTATCAGATACAAAGGATAATCAAAGAACGATTGAGAAAGCCAGAGTGGCTCGATCAGCTAGTCATTTAGTCACCGTCTTCAATACCATAGTGATCTGTTTCAGAAATTGGCACCTATTTCCTGTTATCCATTCTGTCTTTCTGTTTTCTATCTTGTATCATTTCACTTGATATAAGATTCGTTAGTCCAAGACACTTTTAGTTGATTGACAATAGATTCGTTTGTCCAACTTATTGACTTTTATTACTCAGTCATCTTTTGACTATATAAGTCTTATGGAAATTAAAACTTCTCTTCAATTTCATGGAAATACCAAATCTGTTTCATCTCCTTTAAATTGTGGTCTATGATACTTGTCAGTCTTTCAAGTCAAACCGGTTTGTTTGCCATAATTTTATTGTTATCATGTTTAAAAGATGGTTATGCTGAAACTTAAATTTTGTTTATCCGTCTCATTGTTCATTAACATGTTTCATATTCTGGTGGTGTTGTATTCCACATTCAGTGTGCACTATGTGTGCATACAAACTTTGGGCGATTATGTTATTTTTATTACACACGTCACTTGAATGCTTTAGATGTTGTATGCCCTGCACTTTAATTATATGTCACTGCTTCTATATTGTGGTCATTCAATGTTTAGCTTTCTTTTGGTAAATTTCTAGGCAGACAGTAAAGGAAGACAAGAGTTTTGTGTATGAGGATTGGAGAGACTTTATTGAGCCATTAGTTTTATCCGGCACTTGGAATATTGATCCAGATAGGTTTGGTGTTGAGCAATATTTTTCTGCCAAGAGTCTAGTTTCTTCAAGATCATTTCAAATTGATAGTCGCTACGGATTTGGAATGGTGCCTTTAGCTGATCTGTGAGTAACCTTCATTGTGTCCAGATGTTTAATTGATGCTTTTGTCTGTATGTGCATATAAAAATTTCCATTTTTTTAAATGCAATTTTCTTGAAATCATTCTTTGGCTGAGTTGTTATAATGTTTTTCAGCTTCAATCACAAAACAGGAGCTGAACATGTCCATTTTACCTCAGTAACTTCTTCATCTAGTTCAAATGATGATGGAGATAGTGATATCAGTTATGAGTCTCATGATGGCGAATCATCAATAGCGAATTCAAATACTAGATCTTCAGGTTTTGATGAGTTGTAACTCCAGCTTTTAGATGAAACAAGAAGCTTTTTTTATTAAGAATTTAATTGAGTGATATTGTTTTTTGCTCAGGAGAAGATGATGCTAATCTTGAAATGATTATTGTTAAATATGCTAAGGCAGGATGTGAGGTTGGCATTCTGGTTTATAATTTTTCTTTCTTTTTTCTAAATGCTTTCGACTTATGCTTGGTAATGCAATTTATTTTTGGTAAATTTTGAATCTAGGTAAAATCCATTATGATGTTATTCCAGATTATTTTGTTCTTTGTTGGTGTGTCGGAGCTGGGTCTTGTATTCTATAATTGATCATTCACATATTTTTGGTCAAAATATTTTTTTGCCATGAGATCTCCAACTTTAATTCAATGACTTTCTTATTACTTTCATCCTCATTTATCCAAGACTAGCCAAGTTACTTGTTATTACATTGTGAATATACAGATCCCCATTTGATGTTCTAGTGTTGGCATGATATAGGGTTCCTGATTTCTTTCAATGTTTAATTTTTTTTCATCCTCATTCGTATCACATTGTGACAATTTTTTTCCTTGTTTCTGGTACCTTGAACCATATGGCCTGCTAGATTTAGTTAAATGCTAATGTTGTGGAAATGAACACTACACTCTGCCAATTTATGCTGAATCTATTTTATTTTGATTTTCTGTTACCAATCATCCTTGAAATCAAACTGCTCAACTGCCCTCTTGTTCATATATTATTCTGGTCAAGAAGATATCACCTCAATAGTTTAGGCTGTACACCTAAGAGCAAACAGTTGCATGCCCTGGCAGTAAAAGCAGCTTATTCCTCAATCCTTCAATATGTAATACCTGGGTTAATAAACCGATTAAGTGATAAAATTAGAATCTGTGCACTCCCCACTTTATGGCTTTTTGCTTAAGTTTGTATCCAAAATGGGAGTTGTTCTTTCTGCTAGAGCATGTTCTTTGGTAATTTAAATTGCTCTGCAGATTTCGTTGGCTATGTTGTTAGTTCATCGTTACTGTGTAGATGCAAAAATAAAATTTGCAAGGAAACAAAAAACAGTTCAATCGTTACTGGTATATGTTATAAGGTCTTCCACGCCTTCAGTTTACCCTTGATTTTTATCCCTCTTTCTTGTCTCACCCCCCTGTTTATTAAGAATTAGTTGGCAATACATTTACCAATTTCTTTGACCAACTAATCGGCATGCCCTGTCTTCCTCAGGTGTTCAACACTTACGGCATCATTGGCAATGCTGCTCTTCTTTACAGATATGGTTTCACCGAACCAGACAACCAATACGACATTGTGAACATTGACCTGGCACTGGTAGTCAGATGGTGCTCCTCGGCCTTCTCCGGTCGTTATTGTAGAGCAAGGCTTTCATGCTGGAGAAAGCTAAATTATTTAGGCTCTGTCAATCAACACTGTGAATACTTTGAGATTTCGTGTGATGGAGAACCAGAATTGGAGCTTCTCGTCCTTCTTTACATAATCTTTTTACAAGAGGACGATTATGAAAAACTGGGATATACGTCCGATGCATTAGTGGATCTGGATGAGTCCACTGCCATTGTCAAATTAGTCAAGGCCACAAGCAATAAACGCATCAAAATGGATCAGGAAACACCTGGAGATATCAAGGAGCTACTGGTATCAGACAACGTTTGTTCTGCACTAAGTTCACTTGCTGATCTGAGGGAAAGTCTGTATGGCAGTAGCTCGGTAGAGGAAGATACCAAAAAGATTGAAAGATGCTGTGAAATGAAAGAGAGGAAGGCGTACCATTCTCTTGTGCTGCAGAAGTGTGAAAGGCTGATTCTTGGCAGACTAAGAGATTATGCCTCAAAAAGATCGAGTAAGAAGCAATAGAGCTGTTCCATGGGTGTCAGTTGGAATAAGCAAGCGATTCATAGGTTTCAACCTGAGAAGTTCTATAGCAGCTTGAAAAGTATTGCGCTTTTTAGGCATTTACATCGATTTTGGGTTACATCTGACTCTGGCAGAGGAGCCTTTGTTAGAGTGGTTGTGTTTTTCTTTTCACTCGTGTTATTCCCCAATTGGATATTTGAAATTTGTCAGATAAATTTGATTTCACTGGATTTTTTTCTCACCATTATTAGTCATCTTTCTTACATTACAAGTCTTTCCGTTACATTACACGTGAAGGTAAAACCGAGTAAACTAGCCCAGAGAAATATCAAGCAATAGGAAGAAAATTTTCTCTATTTAAATGAATTTACTCTGTCCCAAATTCTCAAATTATGCAAAGGTACATGTAGAAAGTAAATCACAAGTCATTCGTCAATAATATCTTCAATCTTGAAAATTCTTAGAGAATTTTGCCAATAAAAAAATTATTTGAGATTGTTTACACCCAAAATGTTACAATCTTGCTTTGTCAATAACAATTGCTTTTAAAAATTGATCTATTCTAATAAAACTATTTTAAGTTGATATAATCTCAATAGATAATTCTCTTTTAGTGAATGTTAGAGTTTGGTGACCCGAATTCAGTTTGATCCGATTCAAAAAGATCGCGGTGCGACATATATTGTGAAAACTAAATTATGAAGAAAAATTTGGGCTCTACGGTGGTAGCGGAGGCCTCGGGAACGTAGCAGACGAGAACGATGGGGTGGGAAGGGAGTCGACGGGCTCGGCGCATCCGAGGGACGTGAAGGCTGCGAAAGAGTACATCAGTGGAGCAAGAAGGACGCGAGCGACGCCCAAGGGACGAGAAGCCGAGGAGGAAGTTTAGTCGGGGAGAAAGTCGGAGACAAATTCGGGTGAGACCAACTCTGGATGGCTGGAAATCACCCAAAAGACTGGAAGAATGATGGTTAACTGGAGTTGACTGATTAACTCCCAGGCGCCCGAGTTGATTTAGGTACCTGAGAAATCAGGAGCTCATATAAATACGGGTGCCTAACAATACAAGCGCCCGAGTTCATACGGGCGCCCGAGAGCTAATAGGGTTATAACTCCCAATAACAACGTGGATAAATAAATTGTCACTACACATGAAGGAAGAACACTTCTCAAATTATTCATAACTGAGAACTAAGTCCCTTACGTTAACCATTGGCATACTATAAAGACAACCATTGTGTTAGAAATAGAAAGGACATACTACATTAAGCATTGGCACACAACTATACGTGATTGGTAATTGCCAAAATTGGTAAATGATCAAAAGAACGGACATTGAAGAAACAATCCATCACAAACAATAATTCATTGAGGCATTTTATCGAACACCCTGGCAACCTAAGTGATCAAATCTCATTCCTATCAAATTTTAATTTCAAACAACCCAATCAACAAAACAAGTTGATTAATTTCACAATTTCTAATTAAACCTACTAACAACATTTTCAAACTGCACACGATACATCAAAATTTATTTGCACTACATTTTCAAACCACTGGTTAGGAGTTATAACGTAGAGAGAAACCATAAGTTAATTTGTGATAAAAGAAAACAAAATCACTTACCATGCGTGAAGAAGGGTGCAGCAACAGAGCTAAGGGACGGACAGTGGAAGGCACAGACGGTCAGACCAAGCTGGAACTACACGGACGTCGGACGATCACGAACACAACCGTATCAATAGATGAGATTTTTATATAAAAGAGAGAATAAAAAGATAATGTTTGAATATATTTATATAGATAATGTATTATATAAAAGATAACACAACATAATTATGAATATAGTATAAATAATTATAAAAATTATCATAATTGTGACTAGCGTATCAAATAATATAAATTTTATGGATTAGAAATAATTTATTATCTTATGTTTTATTAATATTAATAAAAATAATACCTATTGTCCTATATTAAAATTATCATAGATTTATAAACTATTACTATATCTAAATAAATGGTGAAATAATATAGTGTATAAATTAATGGTGAAATAATTGTTGACAATGATAACTTTAGCCTTCGTACACATTCATCTTTATTATGTTTATTTATAATAAATACTTAATTTTGATAGATTTTAAAGATATCGTATATATCTGATGTATTATTTTTAAGATTTCATGATAAATTTATAAATTATAATTTGTTTGAAAAATACTAAAGAAGTCATTTTTTTTTGATATTTTTAGTAATTAATAATACATGTAAAAATTTTATGAAAAAATTCCTACATTTCGTCGCCTCTTTTCCGAATAAAAGGGCCTTCTTCGATAGGCACAAACCCTAATCAGATCTGCGCTATGTTGTGGCGCCGCCTGGCCCTCTCCGGGTCTATTCTCCCGTCCGCAAGCCGCGCCGATGACGGTTGCCGCTCGCACCGCTTCCTCCCCAAGGTGATTGAGCGCATCTTCAGATTCGACGGCACACCGGCCGGCATATGCGACGCCACAGTGGCCGGCATATGCGACGCCACAGTGGTCGGCATATCCGACGCCACAGTGGCCGGCATATGCGACGCCACAGTGGCCGGCATATGCGACGCCACAGTGGCCGGCATATGCGACGCCACAGTGGCCGGCATATGCGACGGCACACCGGCCGTGATATGCGACGGCACACCGGCCTTCACATGCAACGGCGGGACACCGGCCTTCACATTCGACAGCACACCTGCCATCACATGCGAGAGCGGACCTGCCATACGCAAGAGCAGAGCAGGTGCCTTCAGATGCGCCGGTGCTGGTTGCCGATGCGAGGACAGATGCGAGTACATGGATCGTGGCATGTTCATGTCTCCTGATGAGTCCAACGGAATTCGGACTGGTCGACGAGGTAATTGTGCACCGGCCGTCAATTTCAAAGTAAGTTGAATAATTAGCTGTTTAGCTGCAAAGACATGTCAAAATTGGCTGTTTAGCTGCATTGTTAAATAATTAGTAAGTTGAATTCTTTTTAAAAAAAATAATGGATTCATAAATTTCAAAGTTTTTATGCCAGTATTGATTCTTCATTATTTTCTGATATGGCTTCTCTAATTAGTAAAGATTAACTTGAACTTAACACAATCTTTAGTGTTAGTTCCATAACAAAATATCTTCAGTATTCAGAATTGCTCATAGTTCAATTTTTTTTAATCATAGACATATTCTTTCTACCTTTTTCTGTGGATTTTACACGATCTAATCTTCCTCAGATTTCTTTTATTATTAGATTGACATCTCCACAAAAAAAATACAGAAGTATCTTCTCCTGTTTCCATCCTATTGATGGGTTCTTGATGAAGTGACAATGAGGGGTTCTTGATGAAGTGACAATGAGCTTTAACGTGTTCAATGCATTCTATAAATTTTGAATTACCTGAATGTAATTGTTAAAATATAATTAATTGATTAATTTTTATATATTGTGCAATACCCTAACTTTCAAGTCAAGTCAGTAGCTACCCTCAACTTAGTAATCCATATGATTTATGTTAGATTAAGTGTGACATTACTATATTATCATTCTATGTTTGAGCGAGTTATTAGATATCATTATAGGATTTTAAAGTGATTTGTGCTCTTTTGATAGCAAATTCAACATAATTAATTAATACTTTGATATTTAGATGTTCATATATGCTTTGAACCTTTCGACAAACTCTTTAATATAGAAAATTATTATCATATTTGTTTTTATTATTATTATTATTATTAATAATGAGTGGGATAATCATTTTAAGATCAATACCATCTTGAGACCTAAGAAGGTACGAAAATTCTTATGCTCTTTAGGCTTGTTCTATGCTTTGTTGCCTTGCAAAGACAGTCCTGATTTATCAGAAGCATAGTAATTTAGGGGTTTTGTCGGGTTGATAGCAGATTAGGGGTTCCACACGCACTAACAACGTATAGGAAGAGAATCGCGATCAAAGTGGATGATCGACTATTCACTCCTCTCTAGCCATACGTCAAGGTCCCAACACCTCCTTCCAACGGATAAACCTCCGCCTTTGATCTTCGTGGCTCAGATCACTGACATTTTTTCGGATGACAATGTGGCGGACTTCTGTAACTGATGTTTGTTTTGTTTCTTGTAACCCTTGCAGCGCTTTACATGATATGAATGAGAGACGTGATTGGGGGCTTATCTTATCAAAGATTGAGCGGAGAGTGGCTTGTTGTGGATATAGATATTGGTGCTCAGCCTCGAATGAGGCTCCACTCGAGGTGATGGGAGTTGGAAAGCCTTTAGATGAGTCGAGTCCCTTGGAAGTTGAGGATCAGTGATCATGGCTCGAGGATCTCGATCCGATTATATTTGAGTCAGGGGAGTTTGGGCCCTGAAAAAGACGTAGGCGATACGGCATGAGCTCGACTCTTAGAAGGTGAGGTTGTCATTGCAGCCCGAGGATTTCGACCCGGACTATATCCGGGTTGAGGGAGTTTGAGCCCTGAAAAGGACGCAGGCGATACGACATGAGCTCGACCCTTAGAGGGTGAGGTTGCTACCGCAACCCAAGAATCTCGACTCCGACTATGTCTGAGTCGGGGGAGTTTGGACCTTGAAAATGACGCGAATGATACGGCATGAGCTCAACCCTTAGAGGGTGAGGTTGCTACCGCAATCCGAGGATCTCAACCTCGACTATGTCCTAGTCGGGAGAGTTTGGGCCCTGAAAGGAATGCAGGCAATACATCATGAACTCGACCCTTAGAGGGTGAGGTGCTACCGCAGCCCGAGGATTTCGATCCCGACTATGTCCAAGTCGGGAGAGTTTGGGCTCTGAAAAGAGCGTAGGCGATATGACATGAGCTTGATCCTTAGAGGGTGAGATTGTTACCGTAACCCGTGGATCTCGACCCCGACTATATCCTAGTCGGGAGAAATTGAGCCCTAGACAATACGGCATGAGCTTGACCCTTAAGGGGTAAGATACTACCGTAGCATGATGATATCAACCCATGAGTTTGAATTATACTTGCCTCTCGATACCATAAAATTGATCTAGGTTTAAATTGACGTACGTAGAAAGTACTATAACCTGATTTCCAAATTAATTAACTATAAAATTTAGGATTAAAAATCCAACACTTTCAATTCTAAAATGTATAGTTTCAGGTGTCTCGATCGTAGTTAAACATGACAGAGTTCTAAATATGAATAATTGAATCTTTATCACATCTCTCAACAGGTCATTTGATTCATAAATTAATAATTTGTTATGTTTGGAGGCATACCATCATACCATTGAATAATAAATGTATAACTATTCTATTTTTTTTAAAAAATACTATTATGATATTACTTCCAGATCAACATTATTAGCTAATGATAAAATGGAGGAGAGTGGGCCCCTTTGGCTTAACTGCTTAAATATCTACCAATAATAAAATAAGAAAATGCTCTATATCTACCTTGTAGGGTTTGTTCACCTGCTTTTGTTATTCCTCCACGAGTACGAGACAATTGAATTTATTTGTCGTATGGTAGAACATGATTAACTATAGTAAATATGATGCCAAAATTTGAGGAGTTCTTTGTCCCTTGTGATAATACGGGTCTGTCATTTGTGTTTCGTTGTGATTACTTGGCATTAGTTTGACTCTGAATTAAATACAAGTTCCTTATATTTGCTGTTATACATATTTTGCAGTAAACATATTTTGTAATATTTTTTTTTCAAATAGATTGCTTAATCGTAAAATATTAGACTTCTAAATCGTCCGTCGCGAGTAATTTTTGATTTATCCAATTTTCGTAGGATCGAACCGATTATCTCAGATTCAATATTACGTGGCCTACCTGATTAAACATTTAAGACATATAAAATATCATGGTGGTAAAAGGCGATTTGCTCGTCCTGATCAGCGTCCCCGTCAATCCGTCTCAGGACCAACACGGAGGAGATAAATCACGAGGGCTACTAGTTCGGAATTTCGGATGCTGTGGCTAACACGTAGAGAGGATGGGCATACCGGCTTGACATATAAAATATCAAAAAAAAAATTAACGAGGTTTTTCCAACCTCGGGCGACCGACCCGGTTTCACGGAAGTTTCTCACCGGCCGCTAGGGTAAATCGAGAAGCGCTCGCAGTGGGCGGTTTAGAAGTGCAGCATTCCAGGGTTCGCGCCTTATTTGGAAGAAAAATTCTTACAAATACACGATATATAAAATATCAAGATCTTATAATGAGATGTTCAAATTACAGAAAATTCATGTTTATAATAAAACATTTTCGTATTGGCCCAACAGTCAATCCTACCTCCAACTCATTGAGATATTCTTTACTCTTCAAACTAGCAATATTTGCTTCGTCTATTATTTTCTCCACATTCTCAAGATTAGTTATATCTAATTTTGTTAGAGCTATTTCAAACCGTTTAATTCAGTATTGTGTCAATTATCGTTTAGCAATTTTTGAATGCAAACAAATTATGAAGAGAAGCTTCCCGACCTATGTTATGTTGGGAATAAATTTATCTACCTAATAACGTTCCTCAAGTTGATATCAACTTTATCATGTTATAACTTTCCTGACTTTCTAAGTTTTAACAATAATATAATATCAATGTCGGCGGGTTGTTCAAGTCATATAATGAATTGGTAAACCTTCTAATTTTGTAATTTTAAGATATGTGGTTCAGATAGTAGATATTTATATCAATTTGCCAATATTGATAGACAACTCTTCCAAAGCACAACTCTATGATGTCAATAATTTCATATGATACAAGTCACGTATATAATAACTCAAAAAACCTTCTAATATAATTGTTGGATAAGTTAAAATAGCGAAGATATATAATTGCCAACAATATCATGTAGCTCTTTCAAACCACAATAACTCAAGATAAGAATAAGAATCTTTTTTTAATTTTTTTCAAAACAAGAATAAAATGTTGGCATGTTTATGGTATTAACAACATTAGCGAGCACATTTATAGTAATAAGAGAATTTTGTTAAGATTTTTTTTTACATATCTTCTTTTTGTATGTGCATTGCATTTTTAATCCCGTAAGACTCTCCAATAAATATGAGTTCTAGGATTTTTTATTTCGGTCCTTAATTTGAATTAACAATTGATTTTAATTTCGTTGCTAAATTTAACAACCGAATTTAAATTCTGTCAATAAATTTAGCAACCGAATTTTATTTAGTCATTAAATTAAAATTTGGCCACTAAATTAGTGACTAATTTTAATTCCGTTACTAAATTAGCGGCAAAATTTTATTTCGGTCTTTAAATTTAGTGATCAAATTTAAATTCTATCTCTAATTTAGTAATCGAATTTAATTTTTATCGTTAAATTTAACGATTGAATTTAAATTTCATAACTAAATTAGCGATCGAATTTTATTTCGGTCATTAAATTAACGACAAAATATTATTTTCATCATTTTATGTAGCGATCGAATTTAGATTTCATCATTTAGTAACGGAACTAAAATCGATATCTATTGAATTAACCTATAAGCTAATATATTTTATAATTTTTATTGAACTTGTATTGTACATATTTATAAAATTTTCATTAAATTTTAAAAACATTTACGATCAAGATCAAACGTTAATCACAATGTAAAAATTTATCCAAAAACATTCATAAATGGTTATTTTCGAAATCATCTAAATGTTGTATAGTTAAAAAACATCACACAACTGAAAATACAATTATATGAAATTGATACAAAATGTTCTAACAAGCAAAAAGGAAATAAAAGAAAAAAAATCAATGTTAAATTCTCTAGATTAGTTATATGTAGTCTTGCCCGGAGCTATTTAAAACCGATTAATTCAACAAGTTTGTGTCCATTATCCTTTGGCAGCATACAAATTTTAAATAGAAATAGTTATTTTAGGAATAGGCGTATCTGCCCTAAATAAGTTTTCTCAAATTGATCAACTTTATCATGCCATGCGGGTAAGGGTAAACAAAAGGTCGGTTAAACCAAATTAATTGACCAAATCGACCGAAATTAAAAATTTAATTCGACTAATTCAGAAATTTAATTTTTTCTATTAAAATATCGATTATTAAGTTAAATTGGTTCAGTTTTGATATTAAAACTCCGAATTTGGTTTAACCAATTAAACGGATAGAATTGGAAATTTAAAATCCTCTAATTCCTAATTCATAACTCTTCTCCCCTTTCGGGTCCTGATTTAACAAAAATTTTAATATTTTTGTTTTAACCTATTTAATTGATATTTTACCAATTTGATTTGTTTAATTTTTATATGAAAATTGAGTTAATTTTTGATTTTGATGTAAACAAATCAATCGGGTTTATATTTTAGTTAAACAAATTCAGTTAATATATGAAAATTCAGTTAATTAATAGAAAATATTTTTATATTTTAGTACCTAATTACAATAAATAAATAATTTAATAAAAATAAATATTATTTGAAAAAATTAGTTTCTTTTTCACGGATTTTTTCCGGATGCCTTAGTCCAATTTGAAAAAACATAATACATATTATTTATGTTATTATTATTATTACTTTTTTTAATTAATAAAAAAATATTCATTTCAGATAGTCCAAATCATTCGATAGAAAAAGATAAAATAATATTTAAATTACAATCTCACATGAATTACAATCTCATGACTTTATCTAAAAAAAGAAGTATGATCATCTTGGATGTGCAACAATATTTGAATTACGATTTCACTACGCTTATAAGTAAGTCTAATACACGGCCAAAATTGATAAATACATATATAAGTCAAACGAACACTAAAAAATAAATAGAACACAATGAATTATAATTCTAAAAATCAATTAAATTAAAAACATTGGTATAAATTAAATACAATTTAAAAAAGTAACTCACCGACAATGCATCACATAGATGAGAAGAAATACTGTTGGACATTTGAAAGCATCCCAGATGTTGTTCTCATAAGGATATAGTTGAGGATCTGTTTCATTACCACTCTCATGTAATAATGATGAAATATATCAATTCCAGAACTTAAAAAGCATTTGCATGATACTGAGAGAATACTTTTGAAACACATAAGCTAAGACAGGTCCAATGCACAACTCGAAAGCCATCAAGAAGATTTCTATCCACCCCAACTGTAATTTATTAAAATAGGTCAAATTTGTCTTGGGTACGTCTTGCATAAAATAGATTGACTGTATATAAAAAAAATCTAGGTTCATGTTTGAGCTAAGAAACAGAACCAAATCTGCACAGCGGATCATGCAACTGCCCGCACGAGTTGGTTGCGCATGTAGCTACTCGAGGCAACCACGCCGGCGGCTATGGCTGTGGCTGCGTGAGGCGACCGCGCCAAATGACGCAGCGGAACAACATCAGAGTTAGGGGTGGGTATTCGATTAAAATCGAACCGAACAGACCGAAAACCAAATAAATCGATATTTTCCTAAATAACTTAACCGACCAAATTTCTTGATAAAAACCGAGAAAACCGAATCGATAAAATATCGATTAATTCAATTTTTAACCGATTTAACCGAAATTTTAAAATTGTATTCGATTTTAATAAAAAAAACAAGATTTTGTATAATTTAATTTAATTTTTAAATAAAAAATAATTACATTAATATTCTTATTCGATTTATTCGGTTTATTCGGTTTAACCAAATTACAAAATTTAAAATAAAAAACGGAACTAAATTAATCAAAAACCGAACCGAATTTTGAGAAAAAAATCGAAAATCAAATTAACCGAACCAAATTTTAGAATTCGATCGGTTCGATTCGGTTAATTCGATTTTTTTGAAATTTTGCTCACCCAATAATGTAGTTTGTATTGAAAGGCTTAGCATGGCTTCTAGGTAACTTGATGGAGCCTTTGGTCGGGAAGACTACGGGTTTTGTTGTCTAACAATTTGGATTGCAGCATGGTGTTGAAGAACGACCTCAAGAAACTATAGGATTTTCTCACCAAATCTAAACTGATCATTAACATCTCATTTAGGAAAGAAATTTAAAAAAAAACTTTAATAGCGATCGTTAAATTCAAACGGCATGTTGAATAGTCATGTGAAAAGGTAAATTATAAATAAAAATATGAAATTACTCGCTAAGTTCAGTAAAAACTCCATGAAGATATCGTTGATGTTTAATTTTCTTCTAGGGAGGAGTTAAGATCTTGATTTAGCATAGGCAATACTATAATATAATTAGTAAAAAAAATATAAAAAAAATCTTATAATCATAGTGGTTCAAGAAATATAATGGTTCAAATTTTTTATAACTTATTTTGATGTTAATTAAAAAAAAAAGTCTTCAACGAGTGCAGTGAAAAGTGTAAGCCATTGAACTAGGATTTGAGACTAAATATAGCTCTATATGTTGTAGAGGCTTGGAGTATCTTTTTTTTTTTTTTTTAAGTAAACTAGGTATCCAAACCTTTACAAACCCGGTTATCCTTGGAAGTGGATGACCCTCGATCTCTTGGTTTGCCTGAGTAAATCCGAAAGCTTTCGCAATTGTGTGCCTAGTAGTCGACCTCCGCAATTACCCACCCCCACCATTGAGCCGCATAGATTAGTTGAATAGTTTTACAAGACACCGTGCCACTTTACACAACCGCTATGTCAATTTGACTTGTCGATTAGTTCTAATGAATGATGAATTAGGCAGCAGACAAATTGAACCTGGGGTGACCGGTCCGGTCCCACGAAAGTTTTCCACCGATCACCAGGGTAAATCGGGAACCTGTCGATTGATTCTAGAAGGCATTGTGCGTCGCCTTATTAAGTCGCTTCTTCAATTAATAGCCTTATTGCATGCTTCAATTGAGTATTGAATCAAGATACTTTCTAAATCCACCGATCGGTCTATTCATCTTTCTATTACATAGACTTATGTTCGGTTTATTTGGGAGAGGGAAAAATTAAAGAAAAATTTTCGCATTGAAAACATTACTTCATTAAAATTTAAAGAGGGAAGAGAAATATAATCCATCAACGGATAATTTTATAGTCAAAATCGATTACCTCAAAATCAGACAGAAAGCAACGGATGCATAAAAAAATAATGCATGCACCCATTTTCATTCATAAAATTACACCATATATATATATATATATATATATATATATATATATATATATATATAACGCATATACACTTTTAAATTTACAAAATTATAATATATATCAAAAAAATGATGCATGCATCCTTTTTCATTAATAAAATTATGTCGCATGTACCCCATCTTTCTCAATCAAGATAAATAAGAATAAAGAAAAAAAAAGATTTTTTTAAATTTTTTTCTCGTTCTTAAATTTGTTTTATCTATTCATGATCCACTCTTAGAGGTAAAGAAGCATTATAATATCTAGGCGATTGTGTAAGATCAAACTCAAAAAAATAAATAAAAATAAAATAAAATATGGGATAGTTATTATTATTACTTTTGTATATGAATCTCATATTATCTCAGGGTGCTTCCAGGACTATGGTGCAGCGGTAGGGCGACTAGTCGCTATCCCAGGCATCCTCGATTCGATCCCCAATTATGGCGTATTTGTAGGAATTTTTTCTTCAAATGGGGCGTGAACTTTGAGACGCTGAGATTCTAGACCGTCCACTATGAGTACTTCTTGATTTATCCTGACGATCAATAAAAAATTTCCATGAGATTTCAATCATTCGAGTTTAGAAAACCCTTATTAATTATCATATTATCTCGGGGTATAGGCTATTCCACCTGTGGTGGATCACGATATCTATCAACATATTGTTTGACCATTCTATGATGGCTAGGGAATAATTTCTATTATTTTCATGTATTTGATGTGCCTTAATTAAAAGGCAAACATATGGGCAGCTATATTAGTTTTTGGGCACTGGACAACATAACTATACTATTTCATTGTTCCATGGAAAATGGAGAGTGGAAAAATATGAATATGGAGAAGTTGGGAAAGAATACGGTCTTGACGCCGGATGCAATCTGCAGGTCAGTTTGTTTTTTTAGCACCCTTATTTTTGAGTGCAGTAGATATAGCAAGGTGCAATTGTTGATCCCTTTATGATGAAGTTGGAAGAAAATACCCTATGTGTAATGACTTATTAAATTTTCTGATTTACATATCTATAAATCACTATGCGACCTAGAATGTGGACATTCGGGATCATCACATGACCTTTTACAAAATACATTTACATGCTGAGAAACATCTGAGATAGACGTAATATCATTTTTTGTTACGATTGTCACGCTCCGAGGAGCCGCTCGACCGATACAAATCGGCCAGCTTCTCTTGCGCCTGACGGACAATCCACTAATTACAAGACAAAATATTAAACACCATGCAAAACACGATAAAGTCGCATACCGGTATGACTCACGACCCCAAAACACATGTAGGCCTCCAAGGCTCACAAAAGCACAATGCAATGAATGTAGCAATAACAAGGACACATGCGGAAATAGAAACGAATACAATGTACCGAATCAAAACTACATGATAACGGCAAAACGGAAAATCATCTCAAAACATGTGGAGATGGGACTGGCAGCTGGACCCTCCTGACGATCAACCTAAAATAAAAACAAAGAGCTAACGAGGTGAGTTCACAGAATTCAGCTGATATTTCATCATATATCAAAGATAGTCTAAGCTAGCAATAGTAAAGTAAGCTATCAAAATGTCACATGTATAAGTAATGATAACTACAACTGATCTACTGAATAGAAATAACATACCAGTGATGCAGGGTTATCAAGACCATGGCATGAAGGTCTCCTGTATGTGCATGTCAATCATATACAACATCCAAGTATAGCAAGCATAGGCAAATGCAAAATATGCGTATGCACATGCATGGGCGGAGCTAGTGTAGGCCCAGTGTGGGCAGCTGCCCACACCGGGCCCTAAAAAAAAATATACATGTACTTAAAATAATTTTAAGAATAAAAACTTAATCATTAAATGATGATTTCTTTAGAGAAAAGAGTATGCAATGAATCTTCAAGGTCTCGCTCAATTCATGAAGATATTTATCAGCAGCTATAGGCAAATACAATCATAAAATTGAATTTCTACTAATCTACAACGACCCATCAAAGTGACAAATTGCATCACTATCATATTGATTTATTCTATGGTGTTATTAATATGCAACTTCAAGAATTAAATGACTGTTCTCGGAGGCAGATACAGAGCTACTCCTTGTGTAGCTTGTTTGTGCCAACAAAATTCATTTTTGGCTTTTGACAAGAAAAATTGATGTGGCAACTTGAGTTTTATTCGTAAGATTTCTTAAGATTTAATCTCACCCTACTTGATCATCAACTTGAAACAATTGTAAAGTAATTATTTTGTGGTGTTTTATGATTATAAAATTTTATTTTTTTCTTAATTAATTATATTATATTGTTGACTATAAAAGTGCAAACGAACGTAATAGAATAATATGAAAATATTGATATTTGAGTTCGAGTTCAAAAAAAAATATATACTTGTGATATTCGAATTCTATTTGAAGCTCGAAAATACAAATAGTTTTGGCTCGAGCTCAATTTGAAATAAAATTTGAGTTTGGTTCGACTTGGTTGAACCTCGATTTGAGTAGAATCGAACTAGTTCAAAATGACTAAAATTCGAGTTCGATTCAAATTATTCGGATCTTAATGTGAGCATATTTAAATTAAAAATGTCTTAAAAAAATCAAAGTTTGATTCCAGTTCGGCTCGCGAGCGATTCATGAACAATTGAACAAAATAGTATAGGTTCAAATTCAACTCAAAAAAATTATATCGAATTCAATAATTTCAAATACGAATCAAATATTTGTCAAGCCGGCTAGAAAAGCTCACGAACATGTTCGATTCATTTGCACTCTTGTTGCCTACAGTGAACCAAGATCTTAGCTCCGCCCCTGTGCACATGGTGCAATGACATAGTCACCCCTACCACCGATCAGACATCGTCACATATGTACGGGAGGAAGTTGAACGGAGGCCACCCTCCGGCGTAGAGCTGTGACTGTCATCCGTGCTCTGCCATCACTGCTCCTGAGCGATCGAGTAGACGGTATGTTATCGGTGTAACACCCCTACCCTTGACCTATCTGGGGGATATCTCTATCTAAAGGTTACATCTCTGCCGAAGTAACACTCCTATCCCAGGTCATCTCTGGGGGATATCTCTGTTTGAGTGTTACCCCTACACTATGTAGTATATATAGGGGAGAGACATCTCTCTCATCTCCTGGTATATGGACTACGGAAGGAGGGACTCTGCCTGCTACCACGTTCCGGTTCACTAACCCATGAGTGCATGAGCGAAGCAGCACAGAACACACTACCCAAACTTCGTCAACCACTAACTCATGAGTGACCGTATGGGTAGGTCAGGTATGACTGTCGACCTGTCTCAACCACAAGGGAGTCCCTGGTCGACAGTGATGCACAGTGCATGATGATGCATGACACCAGTCAAAACATCATCTACTATCTAGTCCATCTATATCAACATGATATGCAAGGATCATAGATAAACATGCATCATAGCCTATGTCCTAAAAGGTATAAGTATCACATGTTAAGTCTAGCATATACAATATCAGCATAGGGTAGAGCAGGTATATAATAATATATAACCCTATCGCTAAGTATAGCATATCAGGCATATAGTCTATGAATAAATCCAGAAGATAAGTTAGAGGTACCCGCCTCCAAGTGAAGTCCGAAAGCGTAGAGAACCCCCAATCCAAAATATGTATCTCCGCGACGAATAAACTAAGACAAGTCCCTGTATCATAAACATAATATTTAGCTAAACCATCACAAAAATACTCTAGCTACATAGACTACCTCAGTTAATTAGGATTAATCCTTATAATTATAGTTATTCAATTAGCCCATACCAGGAGTCTAAATGTCTAATTATAACTATTTTAATGAGGTTAGTTTTTGATATAGGTTTAACCTAACCCTTTCAACCCACTAGCTTCCACACCTCATCGTGTCAAAGCTCAACACCAACAACCACTCAGATTTGCAACAACAAGATCTGGAATCTGATCACAGTGGGGACTATAAAGCGATCACAATGAAAACAGGGGAACAGAGTAATAATAGTAACTATACTCACAACCGAATGACTTTAGAGATCAAAGCAACACAAATTCAAACCTACAGATCCAATCCCATACTTGCAACCGACTCATAAATTACATCTAAAACTAGATTCACAGCAGGAACAAAAGTCCAAACCTGGAAACAACGTGTATCAGACAAGTATCATGTTTTCAAACGAAATTGGAGTCTCCAAAACTTCAATCCAGGATCACAAATCCACTTATCTCAACCAGAACAACCCACTCCGAAACCCTTTTATATCAACCACTGTAAGAGGTCACGACAACTGTAAGAAAGAACTCCAAATCTCAAATCACAGAAGAAAAACATCTCGAATTCGATCCAATCTGACCAAAAAGAAAGCAAGAATGGCAGAGGAAACATATCGATCACAGAACAAAAAGAAAGAAGAACAGAGGAATCTAAGATCAAGCTTCTAATTCTTGGAAATGAAAATAGATTATGGTAAGGAATTCCCGAAATCCCAACCGAACCTAGCTCTTCCTATAGATCGATCCAGCAAATCCACACACGATCAACCGGAATCAAACCAATCCTTACCTTGATTTTGCGCCTCAGAGCAGATCGTCACTCAGATTGAGTCCACCTATCTCCTCAGGCCCTCTCTTGTCATGAGTGGTAAATCTCCACCAAAAGACTGGCACCAGGGTCCCGGATCAGGGAGAAGGCGACCGACGGTGACACTCCGACAGACGAGGTGGTGCATCGATCAACGGGAGAGGGGGAAGGAGAGAGCTCGGGTACGATGGCTTGGCGTTGGACAGAGAAGAACACAAGAAGAGCAGGGAGAAGAGGCGATCGCGTGGTTCGGCAGGTGAAGTGAAGCGAAAAGGGAAAGGAGAGGTATGGTCTGGTATTTCTGCTAGTTATTCTGATTTGAGAATTTTTGAATGTCCTGCGTATGCTCATGTTAATAATAGGAAGTTGGGGCCTCGTTCGGTGAAGTGCATATTTATAGGCTTTAGACAAGGAGTGAAGGGATACAAACTTTGGTGTCTAGAGACCGAGAAAGTCATCATCAGTAGAGATGTTGTCTTTGATGAGACTAGCATGCTTTAGAGGTCTACATCTAAAACTCCTTCTGAGGAAGATAAGCAGAAGACAAGCACACAGGTGGAGATTGAGATTGGGCCGATATCTACAGAGACTACTCCATAGCCTATTTTAGATGTTGTGGATAAAACGAACTCATCACAATCACCTTCACAATATTCCATTGCAAAAGATAGGACTCGGAGAGAAATTAGACGCCCTCAGAGATATGCAGAGGCTGATTTGGTCGCTTATGCAATAAACGTGGCTGAGGAGATTGATTCCGGTGAAGAACCTGAGATGTATTCAGAAGCAATTAGCTGCGATAATTCTGGTAAGTGTATAATTGCTATGCAGGAGGAGATGAAGTCACTTGGTAAGAACGACACATAAGACTTGGTGAAATTACCTAAGGGTAAGAAAGCCGCTCGCTGCAAGTGGGTATTTAAAAGAAAGGAGGGAATACCGGGAGTTGAAGAAGCCAAGTACAAAGCCAGACTAGTTGCTAAAGGCTATAGTCAAATTCCAGGAGTAGACTTCACAGATGTATTTTCCCCAGTTGTATAGCATAGTACGATTCGAGCTTTCCTTGGTATTGTGGCCATGAATGACTTTGAGTTGCAGCAGCTGGATGTGAAGATAACATTCTTGCATGGGGTACTTGGGGAAGACATCTATATGCAACAACCAGAAAGTTTTAAAGTCTCAGGAAAAGAGGATTATATATGCTTGCTGAAAAAGTCCCTTTATGGTCTGAAGCAGTCACCTAGGCAATGGTATAAAAGGCTTGATTCGTTTATGATCACTCATGATTTCAGAAGCAGTAGCTATGACAATTGTGCCTACTTTAAGAAGACTGATGAAGGATCGTTTGTTTATCTGCTCTTATATGTCGATGATATGTTGATTGCGGTCAATAATAAGGAAGAGATAAGAAATGTCCAAGGCCAACTAAGTAAAGAATTCGAGATAAAAGATTTGGGAGCTACAAAGAAAATACTTGGGATGGAGATTCTGAGAGACAGAAAGGCAGGTAAATTATACGTAAGTCAAAAAGGGTATATTGAGAAAGTCTTCATCGGTTTAACATGCATACTGCCAAGTCTGTTAGTACTCAGTTAGCTGCACACTTTAGACTTTCAGCTGATTTATGCCCGCAGTCATATGATGAAGTTGATTATATGTCACGAGTTCCATATTCTAGTGCAGTGGGATCTCTCATGTATGCTATGATTTGTACACGTCCAGATTTATCACATGCAGTGAGTGCAGTTAGTAGATACATGACAAATCCTGGTAAAGAGCATTGGAAGACAGTTCAGTGGATTTTCAGATACTTACGAGGGACTTCTGATATTTGTTTGCATTTTGAGAGTAATAGAGATGCAGTTATTGGATATGTTGATTCTGACTTTGCAGGTGACCTTGATAAAAGAAGATCACTTACGGGGTACGTATTTACTGTTGATGGTTGTGCTATCAGTTGGAAAGGTACTTTACAGAATACAGTTGCATTGTCCATTATAGAGGCTGAATATATGACTATTACAGAAGCTTGTAAGGAAGCTATTTGGTTAAAAGGACTATTCAGTGAGTTTAGTGAAGACTTGCATATTACTACAGTCTTTTGTGATAGTAAGAGTGTCATTTTCCTCACGAAGTATCAGATGTTTCATGAGAAGACAAAACACATTGATGTGAGGTATCATTTTATACATGATGTTATTGCTCGTGGTGATATTATTGACAGGAAGGTCAGTACTCATGATAATCCTGCTGATATAATGACTAAATCACTCCCTATAGTCAAGTTTAAGTATTGCTTAGACTTAATTGGTGCTAGATGCTGAGATTTGTCTGTGGGGCTTTGGTGGAATAGGTGAAAAATGTTCTTTTGAATATTCGTGAAATTCGTGTCAAGGTGAAGATGGTTAGAGTTTAGTGACCCGGATTCAATTTGATCTAACCCAAAAAGATCACGGTGCGACATATATTCTGAAAACTAAAAACTAAGGTACGGATCATTCCCTCTTTAAAGGACTTATTTTTAGGATTTTGTATTATTATTATGACTTTGAGTTGTTGATTTTATATTTCACCGTTCATAATGATTTTTTCCTCCTTTGTCCATATTTTTTTCCCATCAAAGATTTTCTATGTAAATCTTGTGTATTCTTTTTTCGTGTTAACCTCGTTTCACTTAATGTTAAATTTAATTGTCAGTCTATTATAATATTTGAATAATGGTTCAATGAAGATGCCAATAGGTCAATTCTGCACAGAGATACAAGAGATTAATATTTATGAGTCACCACTCGTTCTCAGAAAAAACAAACAAAAATCGATCTTCGTATGCTTTGTGTTAACGTCTAAAATTGGGTTTATACGGAGCAATGCAGTGATTTTCTCGCTGAACGGAATACAGCAAGTCATTCTCAATGCACTGGTACATTTGTCTGCAAAGTTTGTCGACGACGCTAGAGAGATTTATTACGTGCTGCATTATCTCCATGATCACATCATCCGAAAAGCTTGGAAAATCCTTCTCCAGGAACATAGATAGCCTCTCGACATTCAATTCTAGCTGTTGCTGTTGGTCCTCGAACAAATTCTTCTTCAGCGCTCGCTCCTTTGTTGTCATCTCATCCTTGAAGAACTCATCCCCAAACATGTAGAATGCAAAAGGATACGAATACAAAAGCACCCTTCTTGATCTGAACAGCCTCTTCAGTCCATCCGTCAACCAACTGTAGTCTCTGATTGTAGATTGCTTCTCCTCTGAAATGGAAATCTTCTCCTGAATCGTCTCCATGAGTTTGCTCTCCTGCTTCAGAGAATCAGTATGAGTCTTGTACCTGCTATAATAGTGCTGATAACGGTGTAAGTCACGCTCTGCACGCTCAATGTTCTTCATCCGCTCTTCTCCGAAGCGACCACAACTGTGACCAGCGATGGTAGACCACGTATGCACACTTCCCGTAGCTCCGCCACACAGCCAACAAAATTGTTGCCCACAGATACATGTAACGAGATTGCAACCGCCATTCTTTTCCACGGGCTTGTGACACTTTGGACAAGGCTTTGTGTGCACTGTCATCCAATTGACAGTTTCTGTTTCATCCCTGCATTTCTTCATCCATAGCTCCCACATCGAGCATGAACAAGGCGAATGCGCTTCTGACGAACAACTGAAACAGAACTGTAGACCGCATGCACATTCAACCTCGCAGTAAATATCACCATCAACGCGTATCGCATTTCCACAGTGCGGGACGCTGGGGCACCATTTAACCTTCGCATTGTCTTCAATGTATGATTCGAGTAGGAACCTATCGAAACGATCGGCAAAATCTGGGCGCCTCGCACTGACCAAGTTCCTTATGATTGCCTCATCGCATACGGCGCTGCATTTGGGCGCCATGCATCTGATGCGGCGGCTTTGCCCATCGTTTATCTTCACTATGAAATGCTCGGTCCAACAATCATTGCAGAAAGAATGCCCACAGTTCATCGCAACGATCGCATCTGTGGGAATGGTTTCAAAACAGACATTACAGGTGAGTGGATTCGCTGAAGCGGACAAACCTTCGTTATCGACGACCGTGAGTACTCCCGCTTCCGAGAACAATCGCTCCGATCCCTTTTGATCGAGCGATTCAAAGATCCTCTCGGTATCCCAGCGGTAATGAATGAGAAGGGTCCTCGCGTGCTGCTCGTTAAGCGCCAGCATCTCCATCACGTTCCGCAAATCCTCTTTCTGCGCTGCCAGGAGGGACTCTTTTGTGATAACCGACGATCGCGACCAGTGGCCTTCTTCCTTGCTCTCGTCTACGAGGCCCTGGAGGATTGCGTCTTCCTGATAGGTGAGGTCGCAATCCTCCACATCGCTCGACCAAGAGTAGTCCTCGTCGTCTGCCATGCGGGGATCGACGGCGAATCGGAGGAAGACGGTGTGATCGGATGGAATCGGGCCGAAATTGATTGACTTGGGGAACGGGAGCGGAGCGGCTTGGAGAAGAAGGCAAGCGCAGCAGAAGTACTGGGATCGGAGAAATCGAACAAGGGGGCGGTCGAGGAGGCAGTAGGGCAGCGGATCGTTTTATAGGTCTACAGGATGACCTATTCTTTACAAATATAACGGGATGGATTTTTTTTTAATAGAATTTTTAATTAATCTATTCTTTACAAAAATAACTGATCTTTTTATAGAATTTTTTAATTAATCTATTTTTTTACCAAAAATAACGGGAATTTTTAATTAAACTATTCTTTATCAAAATAACGAATCTTTTTTTACAGAATTTTAATTATCTGAATAGGATTTTCTAAATAAATAAAAAAGAATTTAAGTTATAAATAAATTCTAAAAAGAGAATTTATAACCATGAGTTTCCCTTCGTTATAAATTGAAGTCCTATATATTATTTATTATATTGATATGATATGATATGAAGGATTATAGCTTTAAATTTTTCAAAAAAATATATGTTTTAATTCTTCTAAAGAATGATTTATCCAACACCTTGAAACATGCTTCTGCCAATAAAACCGTGATTAATGAATCGGCGCTGATGTACTAACAAAAAAAATAGTTATCATATTTATGGCAATATAATAATGATTATTTCTTGATGGATACACGTACAAGCGTGAACATACCTCACGCCATTAATTTAGCACACTGATCATGTATTCTTCTGCATGACTATATATAGAAACGTGTCGAATTAGATCCTTGTAAATCTTATTGTCTTGTATATATATATATATATATATATATATATATAAATATATGATCAAGGGCAGAAGGTGACACTGTAGTCGGTGCCGCCGGGGCAGGTGAAGACGACGGTGCTGGTTCGATCGTCCTGCGGGTAGCTGTAGGCGTCCGGGCACCGATCCTTAAAGAACATCGAATAATTCGTGGGCCCGCACGGCCCATTGTTGCAGCAGTACTGCTCCGTCCCGAACACGGTGCAGGGGTCGTCGCAGCCACCCGGCACCCTCAGCTCCGCCGGGCAATCCCCCACGATGTTGGCGGAGCAGCGGATCCCTCGGCACCCGCCGGTGGTGGGGCTGAAGTCTATCCCCACGTTGTAGCCGGCCACGTTGGAGATGTCGAAGAAGTCGAGGTTGTTGTTCTGGTTGAGGGAGAACTCGGCGAGGGTGTTGGGCGCCTGGCCGTAGCCCTGGCACTGCAGCATCCCGCAGTCGCCGGACTGACAGCCTGTGCCGTCTGAGGAGCACCCAGTGCGTGCCCATATGCGGCCGCCAGTGGAGCCGGCGTCGATGTTGATGGTCCAGGACTGACCCGGGTCGAGCTGGTTACCGCCGCCTGTCTGGGGGCCTGTGGTGGCCCATGCGGCCCAAACGGTGAAAGAGCAGCTGTTGACGACCTGGAAGGTGGCGGCGTTAATGGAGGAAGGGAGGAGAAAGAGGAAGAAACAGAGCACGGCGCAGCTGGTTGATGTAGCCATAATGGACCACGTAGTATACAATGCTCGATCTCGTGGGAATTCATGGTGGAAATATTGAGGAATTTATAGAAACGGCGGTGGCAATTAATATATTAATTAATCAAGAAATGGATAAAAATTTAAAAATTAATATAAACAATAAAGACTAAGCATTGACTCAATAGAGACTTGTAAATGTGAATACAATTTTCCAAGGAAGTATGGAAGAGAATAGATTTGTGGG
The DNA here is from genome assembly GCA_024364735.1 of Boesenbergia rotunda. Classification (NCBI taxonomy): domain Eukaryota; kingdom Viridiplantae; phylum Streptophyta; class Magnoliopsida; order Zingiberales; family Zingiberaceae; genus Boesenbergia; species Boesenbergia rotunda. The sequence continues at coordinate 254,566 of JAGFNQ010000556.1, read as the reverse complement.
AAATTAGAGAAATAGTGATGGTCACGTATCTACAGAGGCAACTGCTAGTCATTACTGCTAGTCATTTTATGGGGCAACTGCTAGTCACTTATTCTACCAGTCAAAATCACCTAGAATAATAAAGATCAATATGACCAATCGTCTAGTATAATGAAGATCAGTATAATTAATAATGTGATAAATTTAATATCACTCTGAATTTTATTTTTAATCTCTTTGATATCGTTGAATATCTGACATCAGAATTTTTGGCTTGTTAAAAAGGAAATTAATAGGAAGTTGCTCGGATGAATAATATTGGTCTAGCAGCATAAATTAAATAGGAAGTAGGGTTTATAGTCGCGAAGGAGACAGCGAAGAAAACATACAGAAAAAGTAAAAGACAGAGGCAAAAAAACACTAAAAGCAGAATTGAAAAAAAAAACGAAGATTTAAAAAAAAACAAGAGAATAAAACGATTAAAAAAATAAAAAGGATGATTATAAACAAACGAAAAAGAAAGTCGATGAAGATTAATTAAAAATAATATTATGATCGACTAGTCATCGAAAATTATGGCAAAGATGATAAAAGAGAACTGAGTCGAATGAAAATTTAGATGAAGAACGATTGAGACAAGAAATATCATGACTCTGATAACACGAAAGATTAGAGAGGAAATAATAAATAATAATTCTTGATAATTTATTATTAAAGTTAATAGACTTATTTATTATATAAGTTGTCTATCTAATAAAAGAAAAGATTAATTATTACATTGAATCATAACAATTATAATTAACATAATAAATTTGAAAAAATTATTTTTGTTATTTATCCATATTGATCGTGTAGGATGTCAAATATAATTAAACTCAATTAATTAAAAACAGTTTGAGATTATTATGCATTATTATCAATAATTATTAAATTAATAAAATGTACCAGGTGCACCGAACCTAATCTCATATAAAATTTGGTATATCCTAAACAAACAAATTCAATTACAAAGTTAATCTGAAAAATCATCAATAAAAGATTCTATAATATTATTCGACAAAATTAAATATCCTCTTCTTTTTGATCTACTTGCTCTTCTTTTCAAACAAACAATTTAGGCGAACTAAATAGGAATAATTATTTAAGTCAGGTCAGATTAAGCTATTTCACGAATAAAAATGAATTCAAAAATCCAATCCAAGAATAAACTCAAAATGAAATTTAGTTTCAAGATGATTACACTTGTTCAACCAAGTTTCTAAACTCTGTATTTAAATACATATATGGTGAATAAAATAAAGGGCATTTCACAAAAATTAGTTAAATTGAATAATTCTCCCAACTCAATATTCTGCAACAAATAAGTTTGGATTGCAATCTTAATTAATTTTTGGGCTAAATTTTAAGACGGACCTAGAGTTTATTTATAATGATCTCGTCGGTAAGCGAAAAGCGAGCCACTCGATAATGACAAACTCGAGTGTTGATCGAAGGCTAATCACTGGGTAATTTAATGTAAATCTAGCGATAGACTTTTGTTGGCCGACAAAAGGGGGGCCGAGTCTGTCATCGTACCGCTTAGCCTCTTGACCTAGTCGTACGACCGCCCACTTATCATAACTGTCTGTCACTTCAATGGGCCCGCATTGCCTTATTGTCCCCTAGCAGTGCTCTAGGAGTATGGACGCCCACCTTCCATAATTGCTTGTCACTTCAGTGGGCCCTTGCCGCCCAATGTCCTGTAGCGAGATCTTAGCTACCAGATATCCTTCCTACTTCAGGAGTGCCTCAATGGTATCCTTTGTGACTTGAGCGAGTTCCCTCTCGACTGACTGGCCCCCTAGGACCGACCGACCGGCCGCTCACGGTCTTACCGACCGGTAGATGACGACCTGACGCTTCTCCCACGTCCCGTCCCTAAACCTTAAAACCCGAACCCAGCCAAGGCGTCCACCAGCCTTGCACCCAACTACCCCTCCGATTATCTTTCAGTGATCGACCGACGACTGCCTTGGCATTGGCCGACCGACCTAACTTGCAGGTCCTATTAGGGTCAGGTCCTACTAGAGTCAGGTCCTCCTGAGTGACCTGTTCGGGCGGGCTCGACCCTCCGTCCAGCAAATGCTCGGGCGGATCATCCGGGATCAACTAAAATTAAGGATGAATTCTATACTCGTAATTCAAAATTTGTCCTTAATTTTAGTGATGAATTTGTAATTAGTCTCGAATTCAAAATTTGTCCATAATTTTAGTGATGAATTTGTAATTAGTCTCGAATTCAAAATTCATCCTTAAAATTAGGGAAGAATTTTGAATTAGGCCCTAATTAATTTGGAACAAATTTGGAATTCATCCTTAATTATTAATTTTTGTGCTAAATCCATAGTTTTTTAAAGTAGTGGACAAAACGTTTCAAGATTTCATTCCTAAATTTAAGCATGAATTTTGATTTACGATGAATTTAAAATTTGTTCCTAATTTTTTTTTGTTAAATCCATGTTTTTTTTTTGTTCAGAAATTTTAAAGTTGGAGCAAAACTTTGTAACAAATTCTGAATTCGTCCAAATTTTACGACGAATCTAAAACTCGTCACAAATATGTTGGTACCCTGGTTAATTTTGGTGCGATTAATTAAGTTAAGTTAGGTCCTGTTAGTTTTGATCCCTCTATCTAAGTGTGCAGGAACTTAGGAGCGGAGGAAGTTGAGCGTAAGACGTAGTGGATGAGAAGAATTATACGGGGAAGTGAGCCGACGGGCTTGGACATTCGAGGGACGCGGAAACTGTGGAAGAGTACACCGGTGGAGCGAGAAGGGCGTTTGCGGCGCCCGAGGGACGAGAAGCCGGAAGGAAGAACGCTCGAGGGGCGAAAGGCCAGAGTCGGGTTCGCGTGAGCCTAACTCCGGTTGGTCAGAAATCACCTAAGAAGATCGGAAGTCAGGCTGGAGAGTGGTCAGTGATTGCTGACCAAAAAGGCCAATCTCGTGCACCCGTAAGCTTACGGGTGCCTGGCCTTGTGGGCGCCCGAGCACTAGGCGCTCGAGCAATCGGGCGCTAGCGAGCCAACAGACGCCCGAGAGGCTATGTTTAGCTGTTTGCAAACGTTGTGTGTTGGATAAGAGTTAAGTCACATGTCAGGCACTCAAGAGCACTCTGATGCCCTATAAGTGCCACGTCAGCAAACAAATAACTTTGACCAGAGCTATAAATATGCCCCTAGAGCTCAGTTTCCAATCATCCATCCACTGCAAACACCTCAGTAATTAGTTTTCTTCTGTCTTGTGTTTCAATGTTTATAAAAGGCTTCTCCGCCAGAATAAGATTTTGATAGTGAGCTTCAATCATCTTGGATTAGCAACCACATAGGTTGCAACCAAGTAAATCAATGTGTTTTAGTCTTTTATAAGTTCAATTAGTTTATGTTGGTTTTAACTAATTTTTGCAACTAATCTAAATTCTTTGTGAGACCGCACAAAGATTGGTTTTTATTTTACAGCGGAAATTCACCCCCCTCTTGCCGGTCCACCTCGACCCAACAAGTGGTATCAGAGCTAGGACGCCGCAAAAGGACTAACCGCCAACTGCATCAAATTTTAAAGAATGATTGGACTAGTGATCTACCAGCTGAAGTTTGAGGGGGAGCTCGAAGCTTGGAAAAGAAAATTGAAGGTATTTTTTACTACTGATTATGAACTATTGTTAACAATGAAAAATGATTTTTCAACTCGAAAAGACAGCGAAGAAAAAATCAAGGAACCTGACTCCTAGATCAAAAAGGAGCAAGCTGACACAATAGTAAACAGAAAGGCGGAATTCCATTTGTTGGCCATCGTCCCTGAACAAGATGTCAATCGAATCGGGAAGTACGACTCAATGAAGGAACTTTAGGAAAAGTTCCTGGAATTGCACGAAGGCACCTTAGAGGCAAAACTGGCACGACGAGATATCCTACGAAGCCAGCTTACCAACCTCCGAATGGAAGACGGCCAGTCAGTTGCTCAACTCCACGCCGAGGTAAAGGAACTAATCACGAGCCTTGAGAATCTCGGAGAAAAAGTATCAAGTCGCGACGCACAACAGCATGCACTAAATGCCCTTCCTGAGAACCCCAGATTGGATCTTAGTAATCGACGCATATTTTATTTCAAAAGATCTTGAGGTAAGTACTCTAGATCAACTATTTTCGGTTTTAGAACTTCACGAATCTCAATGTGTAGGGAAGAACAGGAAAACGGATAACATCGCTCTAAACGCAAGAAGAAACCAGGTAGTGGAGGAGTCGTCAAAAACGATGAAAATACAGTGGAGATGGTAAAATCTTAAAAGCATTTTTAAAAGAGCTAATAAATATTCTAAGTCTTAAGGTAAAAGACGATCTCCAAAGAAGCGTACAGTCCGATGCTATAACTGTAAAGAAGAGGGTCATATAAAAGACTAGTGTCCCAAATTCTGAAAACCCAGCCAAAGAAGAATAAGGCGTTGACAGCCACCTGGGACGAGATGTCTCCTATGAATCAGAAGCCGAAGAATACACTGGACTTGCGCTGATGGCAAATCATTAAGAGGAAAGTACTGAAGAAGGGGAAGCTACACCAGAGGAATGTAGCAACGAAGAGGGAGCCCATCTTTTCAAAAGCGACCTGGTAAGTGAGGTATATTTCCTCCTTCACGATCAATTGTGCTCGGATATAAAAGCAATGCTTAAAACTAATCTAAAATTAGAAAAAGAAAATCAAAAGTTAAAAATGAAATTAACTAATACATGTTCTTTAGATGATTCTGATAAAATGAAAAATGATATTGTTAATTTGAGAAATTTAATTGAAAAATCAGAATTTGATATAGCATGTTTATGCCAAAAGAAAAATAGTTATCCTGATAATCTAAACTGCTATATTAAAAATCACAGGGGTCAACTTAGAAAAGTATCCAAGAACTATATACCTGCAAAATTTTTAATTAACCCTGTAGAAGAAACTTATTTTGTGTTCCTAAATCGTTACTAGATTAATTTTTACTCGGTATATATTTTAGTGGTAACAATTTTTTTCCCAATAGATTATTTAGTGTCTTTGAAAAATAAATAGCAGTCAAATTTTAAATTGATAAAATTATCTTCATATTTTTTTTCTCAATACATAAATATCTTCTTTACTTACTCAGAATTTTTGAGATTTTTTTGATTATTTTTCGAATTTTCACAATTTTGCATTAAAAATTCAAATTTTAAATTTTGAAAATAGATCAAAAAATTATTTTCCCAGATCCAATTTTTTTGAATCTAAATCTACTCAGTAAAATTTTCACTAGAATTTTTTTTAAATGCTTTTGAATTTTAAATAATCATTCTGCAAACATTCTACTCAATAAGTATTTATTTTCAAACATAAATAAATTTTTTACTGTCAAAATTTTTAATAAAAGCTCAAAACTCTATTTCCCATCGATACAAAAATTTTCAGATTTTTCTAACTTGTTTTCACTTTTTATGAAATTTTTATTAAAATTTGATTTTTAATTTTTAATTTTGAAAGAAAATTATTTCAACGTATTTTTCCCTAACAATAACAAATAAAAACAAAAAAAAAATTAGGAATTATTTTATTCATATTTTCTATTCCTTCCTAGCTTTTGATGTGCCCATATTTTGCTGTGATAAAAAAGAGAGAGTAGCATAAGTTCAAGGGAGGTTGTGATATTTTTTTTTTTTTGCAAACATCTCTTTTATGCTTAATGATTTAATTTCCAAACATTTCTTTCATGCTTAATTTTATTTTCTTTAGTTTAACCCTAACTCAACTTGGGTTGATACATATCAAAAAGGGAGAGATTGTTGGTACGCTTATTAGTTTTGATGTGATTAACAAAATTAAATTAGGTCTTGTTGGTTTTGATCTCTTTGTCTAAGTGTGCAGGAAATTAGGAGCGGAGGAAGTCAAGCATAAGAACAGTGAAGGAAAAGGATTGTACGGGGAAGTGAGCCGACGAGCTTGGTGCATCCGAGGGACACGGAAACTGCGGAAGAGTACACCGGTGGAGCGAGAAAGACGTGCGCGACGTCCGAGGGGCGAGAAGCCGGAAGGAAGGATGCTCGAGGGGCGAAATGTCGGAGTCGGGTTCGATGAGCCTAACTCCGGTTGGCCAGAAATCACCCAAGAAGACTTGAAGTCAAGTTGAAGAGTGGTCAACGATTGCTGACCTTAAAGGTCACTCTCGAGCGCCCGTAAGCTTACGGGCACCTGGCCTCTAAGGTGCTCGAGCACTCGGGCGCCCGTAAGCCAACCGACGTCCGAGAGGCTATGTTTAGCCGTTTGTGAACGTTGCGCGTTCAATAAAAGTTAAGCCACGTGTTAGGTGCCCAAGAACACTCGAGCGCCTTATAAGTATCACGTCAACAAATGCATAACTTTGCCCGGGGCTATAATAAGCCCCTAGAGCTCAGTTTTCAATCATCCATCAACTGCAATCAACTCAGTTATTGGTTTTCTTTTGTCTTGTGCTTCAACGTCTGGAAAAGGTTTTCCGCCAGATGGAGATTTTGATAGTGAGCTTCAGTTATCTTGGATTAGCAACCACCTAAGTTGTAACTAAGTAAATCTCTATGTCTTAGTCTTTTATAAATTTAATTAGTTTATATTTGTTTTAATTGATTTTTATAATTAATCTGAATTCTTTGTGAGATCACATAAAATATTAGTTTTTATTTTACAGCGACAATTCACGCCCCCTCTTGTCGGTCCACCTCGACTCTGACAAAATATTATGATGAATCCAGAAAACGTTGTAAAAATCTTGAATTATCATGAATTTTAAAATTAAAAACTTGCCACATTTTTAAATTTTGTGATGAATTTTAGTTTCATTGTAAATTTTGTGATGAACTTGGAAAGTCGTCAAGTTGCGATGAATTTTGCAATAAAAGTTACTTTATTATTAATTTGCGATAAAAATATTTTTCTCTTTCGTTGTAAATTTTGTTGTAAATTTATATTTATTCACTAAATGAATGTTTTTTTTAGCGAAATTAGCAGTGATATACTTTAATATTAATTCCTGTACGTATAAACGTCACAACCCCACTCGAGAATCTGTTAAAGATTTTTTTTTTAAGAAAACATTGAAAGATAATTATGTTTTATTTATTTATTTATATATAAAAAACATAAGAAGAAAACATAATTATCAGCTTTATTGGCCCATGGGCTGGCCTATGGATCGTGCTGGACCAGTTCCTGTGTTGGTCCCAACACGTTCGATCCTTTACATGGGGCGAGGCCCTGGCGCATAACGTATTGTGGTCAAATAATTATCGGGTTTTAAGTTGCTCCAAGACAGTCTCCACGAATTATTATAGGTTTAATTCAAGATGAAAATTAGTACGTTTAAATTAAAATTTATAGTGTTTCGGAAGCATACGATGGGATGGCGAATCGCCAAAGTACAGCCCATGACGATGACAGAGAGAGGATATCGACGCCTGAGAGATTAACACGAGCGTAAATTAAGGGGATGCACCGAAAAATTTTCCGATGAAGTCCTCTCCGACGCTCAAGTTAGAACTCTCTCTTTTTAGGAGAATAACAAGGAATCAAAGTGCTATAATTCTGGAAATCTTACCCCCTTTATTTGGGTGTCGAGGTATCTTATATACCTGATGTCTTCCTCACAAATGTCCCCACGTCCTCCTCCACATTCTTTAATCATCGGTTACATAATAGTTATTCTCTTCTGTTAACGACCCCTGTCACTATTAAGGCCTTAATTACCGTGCGTTACGAACAATAATTACCTAATGACTTTCCTGTTCTGGAAGGAGGGGCAGGTGCTTGAAATCTGACTTTCTTATCCCTACGTTGATCTTTGGGCTCTACTCTCCCTAGTCAGTCTCGTAGTCTTATCGCCCGAGCTAACCTCAGGGTCTTCTTCCGTTTTCCCGAGATAGTCTCGGGAGCCCGATTCCTGGTTTGACCTCGAGGGCTTTCTTCCGTTGTCCCGAGATAGTCTCGGAAGCTCAGTTCTCGACCTGACTTCGGGGCACTGATTCGGTGATAATTTTCCCGTGTCACGTATTTACCCTGGGTAGCTCATCTCTATAGTTTCTGAAAGAAGGATATATCAAATTTGTAGAATCGAGTAGTTTACTCTTACAAACCTGAATAAATATTGAAAAAGAGAGACGAATTTGACGGTCTGACTCAACTTTGAGCCAAGAAAGGATTTATCACGTGAACACGACGAATCCATAAAGGGCAATCCACTATGTGTCGATCGTGACGAGAGGGAGATGAATTATCCATGTAAAAAAAATCTTTCTTTTATTCTTGCTCAACAAAAATAATGATTGGTTCACCATAAAAATAATAACATAAAAATGAACAAAACCAAAAAAGGAAAGAGACGCGGACAATTACTTAGTTTGCAATTAGGAAAAATAATAACATAAAAATGAACAAAATCAAAAAGGAAAGAGACAGACAATTACTTAGTTTGCAATTATGAAGGTTATTAATCCAAGGCAAAAGCAAAGCTCGATTCTCCTGAATTACTCTTTGGTAGAGATGGAAACAAGCCAGACATTTGCCTTGACAGACCAGATTTGTATAGTATCAAAATGGCCTGAGCCTGGCCTGTGACCTGTTATAGGCTTTGTTCTTGGCCTAAGTCTGATCTGTTCAATAGTCTTGCCTGGTCTGCGACCTGTTTACAAAGGCTGTAAGTTAGAACATTTCATACAGGACAACAAGCCAAAGCATTACACAGGCCGAAAACAAATCTTAACATACCTTGCATCATACAAGCCTTAAAACAGACCTTGTATCATACATACCTCAAAACAGGCCAGGCTTACAACTATATACATGTGTATCTAATCTTAACAGGCTCATGCCAGCCTGCTAGACTTGGTAGTTTTTATATTGAGTGTGGGCTTGGCCTGATAAGAAAAATAGATTTTGAAACAGATATGAATATTATTCTATTTCTAAACAGGCCAGACCACAATCCCCTGATATGCCGCTTGGCCTATTTCCATCCCTACTCCTTGGGGCGGAGAAACCTCTTACACACTTGTAGAACTCAGAAAATAGGAAAAACTAAAAGGAATTCATTTATAGTTGATAGCTATTTTGGAACTAAACTCTGAAGGTCTATTTATAGCTCCAGTTATATTTATCCACATGTTGACGTGGTCTTACACAGGTGCCCGAGAACTTAGAGGCGCCTGACACGTGGCTTAGAGATTATCCATTTGCAACGTTCGTAAACGGCTAAGGGAGTGTTTGGGAGAGCTTTTACTTCTTGAAAAGTGATTTTTGTAGTGATTATCTTGAAGTTAGTAAGAAGCTAAAGTAAGCAGTGTTTGAAAATAGAAGCCAAAAGCTGATACAAGATAAAGTTTGAGTGTTTGAGAGAATAATTGCTTCCAAGCTTAATTTTTAATTGAATGACAATAATATCCTTAAACTATATAAATTAATCATTTTTAATTATTTAAATATAATTTTGATACTATCAATAAGTTGTTCACGTAATTATTATTATATTTTAAATAGTGATATAATTATTATTATATTTTAAATATAATATTAAAATTAATTTTTTATAATTTGAATATTTGAAAAATATAAAATTAATTAAAAAAATATTATTTTTTATTAATAAAATTAATAAAAATTATTATTCTTTATTAATAAAAATATTTTTTATTAAAAAATATTATTTTTTATTAATAAAAATATATAAAATATAATAAAAAAATATTATATATATAGCGGCAAGTGGCAAGCAGGTAAAATGTTATATTATTTAAGGATATAAATATTATTTTTTAATGTTATATCAAAAATAAAAAAGCAGAAGCAGGTAGAAGCATCAAATTCTTGCTTCTAACTTCTGAGCAAAAGTAACAGAAGCTAAAGCAGAATCCAGCCTTCCCAAACACTCAAAAGTGATTCTGTGTAGCCAGAATCTAAAAATCAGGTAGCAGAAGCTCTCCCAAACACTCCCTAAGTTGTGGATAGAAAATCACTTCTCAGATGTCTATATACACTTGGGGTGCCCGGGAATAAGGGCACCTGAGTGCATATGGGTGCCCTCATTCACGGGCGCCTAAGTGCTCTCGAGCGCTCGAGTGGCTTTCGATCAATTTTTGGCTAACCAGACTCCAGCGGATCTTCTTCGGTGATTTTGGGTCTTCCAGAATTGAGCTCACCCGAACCCTTCTCTGACCTTCTCCTCGAGGGTGCTTCCGCCCAGCTTTTTGTCCCTCGGACGTCGCATGCATCCTTCTCACTCCATTGGCGTATTCTTCTGCAGACATCCGCGTCCCTCAGATATACTGAGCTCGTCGACTCCCTTCCCGTGTCAACCTTCTCGATCGCTGTATCTTCCGCTCGACTTTATGTGCTTCTAAAATCCTACATACTTAGACACAGGGATAAAGTACAACACCTAATTTGACTCAGTTGACAACATCAAAACTTCTCCTGGGTACTTAATACACTGTGAACTCAAGTTTGTTCTTGACTTGTCGCTCCATGCCACGTGCACGAGTGGTGACACCGAAGCACGCTGCGTCATCTGCTCCTCTTCTTCTTCTTCTTCTTCTTCTTTCCATGGTGGCAAAGTCTCTTCTTTAAGATCTGTACAACTTCGCCGATGGCGAGTATTAGGAGGATGTGATGAGGGTTGGTGATACGGCTGATAGAGTCCGATTACATAGCTACTGTTGTCTCCATGGGTTGGCTCGGTTGGTAAGGAGTTTGACAGTTTGCATCGGATGTCTCAGGTTCGAAAGTCACCAGTTGTACATGGGGTAAAAACCTGGTCTGCTGGTTTAAATCCTATCGGCTCCATGCACTTTACCCTACAAGTAAAATTATGATTTACTCTTCCTGAATATTTATGGGGCCGGGATGAGGGACCGCTAAGATGACTGTCCCACCTTTTGCATCGATTACGTAGCTACAGTTTCTTAATTATTTCTACGTCGTCAGGGAAACGCTGAAATATAACAGGAGGTCATTGTCATTATAAGCAAACAATCAATCAATCAACGTACGTTTCTGACCAACCCCGTAATTAAGCATGAAACTTATTTTATTTTATTTGAATCTAAGCACGCAACTTAATTTGTCAACTCTGCAAATGGAATGTCGCTGTATGTTTTTAATTAATATATATGTCGATCGCCGACCTCAAGGCATTTAGTTCGCCAAGAGAAATCAAGTTCCCTTCGAGTTTTGGTCAAGTGGGATGCATAAGTAATAATCACAATGACTGACTGGAGTGCTCAAATGTCAAAACCTTTTAGTTTTGATTCTGGTAAAAGTTCAGAGATAAAACAAAAGATTGCAACAAAGAAAATGCACATTTACACATGCATGCACTCCTGTACTAAACTGTTGTGCTTTAATAGTTCAGGCCAAAAGTTTTGGGACTTGTGAAATGAACGACGTATTCAGAGGAATAAAGGAAGAAGGAGTACTTCATCTTTAGTTGTTCGAAATTAATAGTGCAGAAAATTTAGTGAAATACAAAAAAATTGTTTGTCTTGGCTTCTATTTTGGTTTTCGTACACCTACACATCTTCCAATTGCCATCCATCAATTAAATTTTGGAGCCATCCATTTCTGAGTTCTGATATATTTTTTTTTCTTTTCACTTTCTTTTAATTTGTCCACTTCATCTGACAACAAACACACGTTTTGTGATCATGAAACATGATTCAAGGTATCTGACTTTGCCTCTTAAATGCCTTCCAATCTATCAACAAATAGGCAATTCAGTCAATGAAAAACATTTATGATACTGACGCTGCTAGATTTAAACTCTTCCTAAATTTTGTTTCTGTTTTCGCGTTTTGTGATTAGCAAACACATGCATCTTCAACTGTCAGAAGATTTCATTTTCTTTATTTTACAGAAGAAATTCTTGTTTAGAAAAGGAAGGAATCTTGTATGATATTTATGAAATCATAGTGTGAGACCATCAAAAAGTAAATTCTTTGAGGAAAGGATGAAAAGTTAAAATCTCCACCTTGTCTTTGGTTTTGTCGCACTTCATTGTCATCTCTAACGATTAGCTCGATATGTTGTAAGCATTTTTGGAAAGGTTTATGAAGTTTAAACTCCCAAAATAATAATTTTGGATCTTGTCCAGTAGTCCGCCCTTGGTTTTAAAGGTAAGACCCACTCACACATGCTCTGCATATGACAGCACAGTAAGTGTAACATGGCCGCATTGCTCATCTCCATCACAGACATGCACAGCTTCTTCCCCACTGTATCACCACCATAAAAGGGATCGTTGCATCCCAACAATCTTTTTCTAAAACAGTTGTGTTGTTCAGAGTTTGAAGTCTTAAAGAGCAAGGCGAGTTTTTCCATTTAAACTTCCTTTTAGATTCTTAGTTTACTTCTCATAGATTCTTCTGTGATGGCTTTTTGTAGTGGAAATTGATGTTATCTGAGAAAAAAATTGTTTGAATTTCATTTCATGCTGGTGCAACTTTTGTAGTATGCGATCTTCCTGCTCGTTGAAATGTCCATTCAGATTCATTATCAGACTTCTCACATGATTATATATTTTTTTTCAGTGTCTGATAGAATTATGTTGATTTCTTCTTTGAAAATATAGATAAACTCGAAGAGATGAACCAATTTGATCCTGAATGGAAGTTAGAACAAGATGGCTTCCCACATAATCTGGGGTCAGTGTTTGTTTTCCTTATTGCTTCTCTCATGTTGCTATAAGTTGCATAGGTCGAAGTTAACTTTTTCATGCATTAACCATGAGTTTCCCTTGGTGTTCCTATTGGGGTCGCGTAGGCAAAATACTGAGCTCGTAGAATTACTATGGCAAGATGGGCACTTGGTTATGCACAGCCATAACAATCGCAAAATCTCCATGAGTGGCAATGAGCTTAAACAAATACAAGAACATGAGGACTCCAGGAACTTGATTCAAAACGAAGAAACTATGTCATGGCTTCAAAACCCCATCGAAAATTTGTCGGAAAAAGAATTCTGTTCAGAGTTCTTCTCTGAAATGGCAGATACCAACGCAGTGTGCCAGGAAAAGATAAACACAGCAGCTATAGAGGGAAATAATGGTTTTGCATCATCTGCTCTTGAACATTCCCCCCAGCACGAGGGGAAAATGCTGCCTCCTAAACCAGGTTATAAACACGAGTCCTGCTGCAAAAATGGTAGTGAACCGAACTGTTTCCATTTTCCAGAGTTAGTAAGACAAAAGTCGAGTGAGAAAGGATCCATTGGTCTGTCGACGGTAGGGAGTCAGATGTCTACAACTCCAATGACGAGAGTTGGATCCAACACACACGGAAGTAGTCAAGATCTTAGTAGTGTTGTTGTTGTTACAACAGAGGGGTCGAAGGATGTTGTTAGTAGTTGTTTTCAATCAGAAAGTGGGCAAAAACATGCATATGATACTACTTATCCTTCATCATCAGGAACATCTGGTTCTAGCTTTAAATGCCATACCAAAGTTCAGCATGAAAAGATCGAGTTTAAAAAGAGGAAGGAACTATATGTTGATTATTTGGATGAGCAATGTAAGGTAAACCTTAACTGACTTAATTGTTCGTTCCTGTCTCACCCTTCATTGTGGTTACTTGCATGATTTCTGAGGAATAAGTTAAATTTTTAATTAGTCTTCAATCAAACGTTTGGTAGGATATAGAGGATTCGTTGGATGGAAAGAAGCAACGCAGAAACCGTGCTGCTGAAGTCCACAACCTATCTGAGAGAGTAAGGATTGAATATTGATCGATGATCAACCACTGAAATGTATTAAAGTAGTCGTTTATGTATGTTTGTGCTTTGCATGTACATTCCTCAGCCTTAGGTTTTGATTTCATGCAGAGAAGAAGAGATAGAATAAATGAGAAGATGAAGGCACTTCAAGAACTGATACCTCATAGCAATAAAGTATATGAGCCTATTTCCATGATCATTAATGTGCAAAATTAAAACTATATTCTAAAATACTTATGATTAATGTAAGATCTAATATCTCTTTTCTTTATCATTCACATTTCTCAGACAGACAAGGCATCAATGTTAGATGATGCAATTGAATACTTGAAGTCTCTCCAACTGCAAGTGCAGGTCTGGCAATAGAGTGCCTTTTAATTTCATACTTGATGCTTGTATGAACTAATCTACTTCTTAATACGCAACAGAAGATGTGGATGGGGAGAGGCATGGCACAGATGATGTTTCCAGGTGCTCAACAATATATGGCTCATGCTTCAGTTCTTTCAATGCATCATCCATTTCAACTGCCAACTGTTCCAGTAGTTCATCATCAATCTGTAGGGTTACCTACTGTCACAAACCAATCAGTCTTTTGCTATCCACCAGCCTCGCATGCAGTAAATATGGGAAGCCTGATACAAACTGGTCATCCTCAACAATTGCAGGCCTCATGTCACGGTTTTCATCACCTTCAACCTCGATCACAGGTCTGTATCTTAGCCCGACACTGCTTGACCTTTGCATCTTTTGTGAGAGAAAACTGACATAATCAGATGCAGGAGATGAACCTATGTGCTTGTGGATCCAACGTTGTGCAGCAAAGTCAGTTAGAGAATCAAAATCTCACTCAATGTGGCCCTGAACAAGGTCCTTGTGAGAAGAATACCAATGGCAGTAAATTTGGTAAGCATTCCACCAACAGGGGGGAAAATACTCTAAGTTTAATTACTTATTCTTGATTAGTATGAACATTTGCAAATGAAACAAAAGAAAAGCTCATTGATCTGCCTCCTTTCGCCCATATGATCATCACATCAGATATATCATAACAAATTTATATCATGAGTTGGCTTTGCAACATCCTTATCGTCGGTTTTGGATTTATGATTGACACTATTTTTCTTTAATGTATCAGGTTGATGAGCAACTTCATTTCACGTGGTTAGGATGATAAACAGTTTTCTATTTAGATAAAACAAAAACTGCTAGAACATTGATGCAGTTAATTTTGCTGTTCAAAAATAAACCGCATCATCATATTTTTTACATCAGTGTCAAATCAGAAATAGAAAGAAATTTTGATACATTTTCGTCTTCAGTTGCTTCCTCGTAGTAGTTATGCAATATGTTGAAGTAAGCATCTCGCATGTATATGTCCAACAAATGTGTAAATTGGATATATCTTCATGTTGAGCTACAAATCTCTTCTTGTTGCAATGTGATGAAACCATGAATGATTCTTTCTTCAATTCAAAATATCGTTCACCATTGTTTAGTTCATTGAGGAATCTCGAGACAATCTATGTTTTTTCATCAGTGAAATTCTGCTTTCACCAGATGAAGTCATAAAAACTGCCATAACCTTCCATTTATAGTAAGCCAGAGGACTACAAAGGTTAAATAATGGTTCTGCCTCATATCTTGTCTCCATTGACAGCTTAATAATATATTGAACAGTGTGACACAATGACACTCCAAAAATGGTAGGGCCACAAAGCAGATAAGATCTCTGAGGATAAACAACAGGAGGAGAAGGACAAAAGAGACTGAGAATTTCCCCATAAAGAATCTAATCATAGTTGGAATTTCTTCACTAAGTTCTCTCTGCAAAATAACATTCTGTGATTTCCTTTTCTGTCTTTTATTGATGTTGGAACTACTTAGAAGAAGGCCACTGCACATAGCTAATTGATTAAAATTATTTGTTCCTCCAATTGTGACTTTTAGCTTTCGATATCTTGATTTTTTCCAATAGATTATTTGTTTACTTGGTCCTTTGGGAAATCATAGGATATAAAAATTATAAGGATTTATAAAAACACAATTTGTGAGCTTTGGTCCTCGTATCATTTTGTTAATTGGAATAGTGTCTCCATTGTCATTCTTAAACTTTGCTTGTTCTTCAACAATTTTGACAAAATTTATAGCCGTCTGATCTGAATCACGTGATTAAAAACTCGTGCTATAGATCATACATCTATCAAACTCAAAATCAAATCCATGGAAGACACCACAGCTTCAAGGTTGACTCTACAAAGATTTGTCAAACGACTAAAAATATTCAGACCTAGGCGAATTGAAATAATCATATAACTAGTTAAAGGTGTAAGAACATATATATCCAAGTAAGAACATTCCAATAATCATCATACATTAATTCACAAAGCTTTGCTTTCTTTGTGGACATGGAGCTTTCAAGGCAAGCAATTCTCATGATACGGATGATAATTAACAGATTTTTTTTTTCAAAGAAAAAGAAGAGAAAAATTGAAAAGATATGGCCCCAAAACAAAGGAATTGATGCCAACACTAAAAGGAGTAAAATAAAGAAGAATGAAATGGAATCTTCAAGCATTCAAGGTCATGATCTGAATTTTCCATGGAAAGTTATGAAAACAGAGGATCTGAACATCTACCAATAATCATTATTTACATTGACAAAATGCTATCTTCAGTTTATGTGTTCCATTTCACTTTCAATCAACCTAAACTCGAACATTCTTTACCTCAAACCTCAATCAATATCAGAGAACCACATCAAATTCAATTGATGCTTGTTCTTGAAAAAGAGTTTTGTTTGACAATGGTAAGGTTGTATGAACTAAATATTATTCTCATGAATGCAAATTTTTATACTGTATTTTAAGGTTTACGTGTGCATGGTTTTTTATTATATGATTAAGTAAACATTATGCTATCACTATTAAGTACACATTCTTATTTCAGCCACTATGTTGCACAAGTAATTCAAGTGAACATAATAGACACATATTGTATGAAGTACCATTTCATGTAAGAGACATGATCACAAAGCATTAATGCAAGTGGTCACAAACTGATTGCAAGCACTATGCTAAGTGGCCACAAAGTAAGTGGTACATGCATTCATTTTTAGTGACCACCATTTTCTTACCTTATTTCTCAAGAAAACTACATAACTATCTAGTTATATAGTTAATACAGTTACTGGACCTCAGCCCTCATGATTTGTATCTGGACCAACTATATATGGGGATTTAAGCTCTATATATAGCTAAGTAGCTAAGGATCTTTCAGCTTTACTATACAAACTATATTCACACGTGACATTACAGAAACTGAAGAAGAAAACTTAATTTGATGCCATATATCAAACACATCAGTTTCTGATTTTTTTCCCCCTGTACTTTTAGCAAGTGTGATCAATTACATAATTGTGAACTTTAGTTTAAGTTGATCTCTGTCTCTTTGCTTGCCATGAGTGCAGAGGAATTAATCCCTTCAGCACCTATTTAAGTGCACAAGTAATGCTCCATACCAAGCCTTTGCGTGGAAGAGCAGCCAAGTTTTTATTGATTGCAAAAGAACCATTAAATTGCATGCTCTTCCATCATGAGAGCAAGGACACAGCTTCTTGCTCATACAAGCAATTAAATTAAGGCATGAATGACTAGGAGAGGAATAAAGTGGTTGCCTCTGTTTTTTTGGTTTCTAAACACTCAACGAAGAGAGTGAAATTTATTAAGAAAACTCCTTATATCCTTTAATTCAGGTGAATGATTGCGATAACAAGAATAGTTGAGAAGTATAAATTTTTGTTATTTATAAGGCTATTTTAATGGTGTGCTTCACAAAAGACAAGAGAAATAGAACTAATTTAATTCCATCCATGTGTTTAATGTTTTTGTTATTTATAAGGCGAAATGTAATGGTGAGTTTTATTGGAAAATACTCGTGTCCAATTTTAACAGAGAGATTTTCAAAAACAAATCTATTGATAGATTCTTTATTTTGACTTTCAGGTTGTAAACAGTAAATGAGTATCAGGATTATTGTCAGTAATTCAGCATTATTGTGATGGAACACGCGGCACTTCAAACGGAGGGCACGTCGCCTATCCTGGTTGGCAATCAGATCATGTCTCCTCGACTCCCGACACGTCCCTCCCATCGACAGATCTCTACCGTCCGATCTCCAATCGGCTCGCCTCCCCGAGTCCGTCGGTGGCCGAACCATCCGCACGTGCACGAGACCATGCCTACTGCTCGCCGTGTCGCCCGCCACAGATCGACCTCCCCCCTTCGCGCCACCTTCCGCGGCGCATAACGACTGTTCGATTTGCATCGTACGGCCCGCACGGTGCCAGATCCGCCAGGCGTGGATATCCGGCGGAGGATGGCGGCGCCTCGAACGGGCGCGCCCCTCTCTATTTAAGCGGCAAACGAACGCGGGTCTCCGCCATCCCCAATTCGAGCTGCTTGCGGTAGCGAACTGCTCGGCTGTGATTCTGATGGCATTCATCGACGCCGACAAGCTGAGCTATGAGATCTTTTCCTTCCTGGAGAGCAGGTTCCTCTTCGCCTCCTCCACCGCCGCATCACTGGAGAAGTCCGGTGTCTCTGGCGGAAGGATTCGCGTCCTGTCCATCGACGGCGGCGACCGCCCCTCCGACGTCCTCCTAGCAGCCGCCGCCCTCGATCGGCTCGAATCTTCCCTCCGCCGCCATACAGGCGAGCCATCCGCGCGAGTTGCCGACCTGTTCGACGTCGCTGCCGGATCGGGCGCTGGAGGCGTCCTTGCCGCGATGCTCTTCACGAGGGGCCACGACGGACTCCCACTCTTCTCCGCCGCCGACGCCCTCCGCCTCCTCGTGTCCGAGAGCCGCCGCCGTCGCGGCCGCGGCTTCGCCTCCTCCCGTGGAGGCCTCTTCCGTGTGGTCTTCCGCCGCCCGGGCGGGTTCTTCCGCCGTGTGTTCGGGGACGCGACCCTGAGGGACGCCATCAAGCCGATACTGATCCCGTGCTACGACCTTGCGACGGGGGCGCCATTCCTCTTCTCGCGGACCGACGCCTTGGAGGCGGACGGGTTCGACTTCCGGATGTGGGAGGTGTGCGCCGCCACCTGCACTGACTCCGCTGCAGTCGAGATGCGGTCCGTGGACGGACGGACGCCGGTCGCAGCGGTGGGCGGCGGAGTGGCTATGGCGAATCCTACCGCCGCCGCCATCACGCACGTTCTGCACAACAGGCAGGAGTTCCCTTTCGCCGAAGGGATGGCGGACCTCCTCGTAGTTTCTCTCGGCGCCGCCCCTAGCGAACCCTCCCCGACCGGAGCGCCGGAACTCCTCAGGATCGCCGCCGAGGGCGTCGCCGACATGGTACGGACTTCCCGTTTGTCAAAAACCTGACGTCATCAAATCGTAGCCGTTAAATTCTCGAATAGTTTTAGCGATCACATAATCGGACGGGCAGGATTGACCTATAATCTAGTCAACCGAACTATGGGGCGAATACCTGCGAATAACAAAAAAAAAACATATTTAATTCAAAATAAAATATCTCGGATAATTAAAATATACGTCAGTCAATATATTATTATCTTATCATGAAAAATAATTTTCTAAATCAATTAATTTAAGCAGGTGGATCAAGCTGTGGGCATGGCATTCGGACACTGCAGGGCAAATAATTACGTTCGCATCCAGGTACATTTCGTACTTCCAGTTTAGTAATTTAAAATTCCTCTAATTATGCTCTCGTAATTAATCTCCTAACTAATTAATCCATTCATCGAATCGAATTAATTTCTTCTAGGCCAATAATAATTTAACGTCCGGAAATTTCACGCCGACGAACTTCATGCGAACGGCGAAAGACCTTCTCTCACAGAGAAATGTGGAATCATTTCTCTTCGGAGGAAAAAAGCTCTCCGAGCAGAGCAACGCCGACAAGCTCGACCGCGTCGGGATCGAGTTGATGATGGAAGAAGAGAGGAGGAAGACGAGCCCGATCCCGGTTGTGGTGATTAAGCAAGCCAATATGACACCGCGGACATCGTCGGCGACCACCATCACCACCACCGTCGCCACCACTGCCACCACGACGTCACCAGTCCACTAAAAGAGTGTACTCTTGATGGATTAGTTCTTAGTTGTGCATGCATGTTCCATGTTATTGCTATGGAACATTTTTCTTTTCTTTTTTTGAGTTTATTTGGAGAGAATTGACGACATGGGAGACGAAATCAAGCTTGGTGTTTGCCTATGCATGCAATCTAAATTATTAGCGTGGTCAGTCATTGCCTAATGTTACTTACTTACTTCTATGAGTGATCCCGGCCTTGTTTACATGCAGCTCGTCCCGCTCAGCTAGCCAGCCTGGTGCCGCGAAGGTCCAGCAGAAGAGCCGACGAAGACCTCACCAGGGAATTCCATGAGCCAGGAAACTTCCGATGCGCTTACCGGCCGATCCCGGGGCAGGGTCGGTCGGGTCGACCCAGAGTGGCTACTTACTCGGTCGACTACACCTGTACCCCGATCCGGATCTGGGTCGGACAATCCAGTCGGGTGCGTGGTGGCTCACGGTCCCTCGGCATTCCATGAATCCGACAATCCACAGAACTGAGACAGAGCCAGACAGATATATCCCAACAGACCCCAACTCAGGGCGTATCCCGCACCTCAACTCTCCCAGTCAGACACGTGGCGGCCCATGCTCCCTAGCCATTACCCGACCAGGTCCTTGACGCTCGGCCTGCCGGTCGACGCTCGGGCTACGGACTAGATTATCCCTACGCTGCCCTATGTTATTACATCCGATGTACGATCTTGATGTCGGGGTAATACGCGTCTTGCCCATTTATGACACCCCTCGCGTCATCCCGCCGATTCAGTACTGTCGTACTGCCCAAGCGCCCCACATCATACCTCGGTACTTTCAGGTGCTCTCATACGAGCTGACAGGTACCATACCCCTGTCTCGTCGACATGGACAAAGGTTGTAAGCTCCCCCGACTATAAAAGTCACGCCCTCCACTCATCATTCCGCAGGTATGCGCGCGAGTTCTCTCTTCTACTGCATTTCCATTTGCTCTACTATATTTTCTGCTGATACTGACTTGACCGTCGGAGTGCCTTGCCGGGGAAACTCCCCTGCGGATTCGCTAATGGTCGCTGTCTTGCAGGCCGAGGCCAGGTCAGAGCTAGGTTGGCGCGACCTCAGCTGTTCAAGCCACTCGGGAGACCATCTAGTCCTTGAGACTTCCGTCTCGCTTCGCGACAGGATCAATGAGCAAGATGATCATTTCACTCCATTACCTACGTGAAATCAAAACCTATAGTTAAAGAACATAGTCAGCTGCCTCACATGTGGCCATGCCCCCTTGAGATCTTAATTAAATTCTAGCTCAATCAGCAAGTATTAAATTCACTGAACTCTTTAATTACCAGTAGTTGAACTAGGTGAAAGATAAAGTTCAGTTTCAATAGTGAAACAAAGATTTTATACTTTTAAGTTTTTTCTTCACTCTTCTGTGAAATTAACACTCTTTTTTTCTTCACCCGGAGGAAGAATAAGCTTCTTCCAAGCTACCTATCGACCGAATCTGACGATCTTAGGTTCCACAGCTCATAACCTAAATCCAACATGTAGGCCATACAATCTTTCTCTCTCTCTTTCTCTGTTCATATTTATTTATTTATTTGTTTATGTTTTAATAAATATATATAAATCTGTCGTTAATGGAAGCTGGATAATTAATTAACCTTCAACTTGACCAACAACAACAGCTCATTCATTTTGGCATCACAGACACTATCAGATGATAGAAACAGTTTTTAAAAGAAAATAAATAGTATGTTTTGGTTTATTATATTTGAGAAACTTTAATAGAGTCGGATCTCTCGTGTATTTGGGTGAACAAGTGAGTGTTCTGATACTGTAAGCTGTAATATTAGTTTATGCTGTATAAAATAATTCAAGCACATCTCTCGTGGGCGCTACAACTGATTGATTATTGAATAATTTAATTTTATTCACCATACAATAAGCATGCATTTCTTCATAGTAAATAACTGCTAGATTGATTAATTAACTGCTAATTTTTCTATATGGTGAATAAGACAAGGTGCATTGCTGCTCATCACATGGATTAGTGTGGCTCAGACCTTGTAAATCATAATTAATTAACTTAATTACTCACCTTCTGCCATTGATGAGAATCAGTGATGTTAATTATATATGCTTAGTCAAAAGTGGTTTAATTAATCTGAATAATCTATATATAAAAAATTATGCTGGTTGCTGAAGAACTTTCTTGGTAAATGCAATCAACGCTATTATTTTTTTTCTGAAAACAAAATTCCACGTGTGTGTGATCCAATGTGCAGGGAAAGAATCCTACAGCATCTCCATTGTTAAAATTTTATATAAACTTTTATTTTAATCTTTAATATGTCTCGCATCTAAAATCTAAAAAACTATCATTCTCTAATATATATATATATATATATATATATATATATATATATAGACACACAATGGGGCTCTGCTGCGGACTCGAAGCTACGGACCACTGCGGACTGCTCTCGTGGCAAGCAAATACCGCGCTGACTTGGCTCTCTTTTTTTTTCGCTCGTCTCTCGTGGCAAGCAAACCCCACAACCCTCCAAACCCATCGACGCAGCGCAAACCCTAGCCGAAACCGGCGATTCCCTCGCCCTCGCGTCCCGCAGCCCTCGCCCTCGCGTCCTGCGGCCCTCGCGTCCCGCGACCCTCGCCCTGGCGTCCTGCGGCCCTCGGAGTCCTTGAGCTCGTGCCCGCGACCCTCGCCCTCGCGTCCCACGACCCTCGCCCTCTCGTCATGCGGCCCTCGGAGACCTTGAGCTCGTGCCAACGCCTCCGGTCCCTCGGCACTGCGGTCGCTGTGTCGCTGGCATTTCTTCTCCCTCAGCCCAGCAGTTCCCCCCTGGCATTTCTTCTTCCTCGGCCCGACAGGCGGACACAGCTTGCTCCACCCCTCTTGCCCTCCTCGCCCTCTCCCTCGGCTGGTAAAATTCAAAGATCTGATGCTGCCTGATTATTTTTTTGTTGTTTGTTTAATTTATTTGTGTTGTTCTGATGCTTCATTTCTTATACACAGTCTGATCTGTTTTTTTTTTGCTGTAAGCCATCAACTAATATTAGTTGTTTAGTAAGCCTCCCCTGTTTTGTGTTGTTACAGTGTCTGTTTGTAAGTTTTGATTGTATTTTGTTTCCTGCCAGTAATCTAATTCTGTTCTATAGCTCTGTTTATGTGATCACTATGAATTTAATTCCATTGTTTTAGTTTCAAGTTAACTGTAATTTTGATTTCATATCAAAAATCTAATTCTGTTCTATAGCTCTGTTTACTGTTAGTTGTTTGAAAATTTTGATTCCAACCAGATCAATGTTATTAATCTGATATGGCAGATCTCTATGTTTTTTTTAGAATGGCTAATCGTGACACCAATACCAAAATTGGCAACCATGGGATGAAATGATTTCTACCATCGTACCAAAAACTCTAGTTAAAACTTGAACTGCACAATGTTTGCCTTTTAGGCTCCCATGTCACATGTTAATAGTGAATCAACTAATATTAGCTGTTTAGTAAGCCCCCCATGTTTTGATTGTATTTAGTTTCTTGCCAAAAATCTAATTCTGGTTTCTCAAATACCAGAATTAGATTTGTGAGAATTGTAATTTAATAGTTAACTGTAAATTAACTGTAATTTAATTCCATTGTTTTAGTTTCAAGTTAGTTGTTTGAAATTGGTCATTACTTGTTTCTCAAATAATGAAAATTGCACAGATGTTTCTCATTCTGTTCTAATCTTTTTTTATTTTTGTGTAAGTTGTTTGTGTTGTTTAGATGGTTTGCTGTTTCATTTCTTATAAAGAATATCTGATATAAGTTTACAGATTCGATATAGAAACAATCAACTGTTATGTTTTCACACTCTGTTTTCAGTTCACAGTCTGATGTTTTGAGTTTAGAGTTTCGAACGTTCTGTTTTTTACACCGTGTGACTATAAATTTAGTCAATATAATTATATTATCTAAGATCCGATTATATACATAGCAAATTATGTTACATGGAATGCTTCTATTTCTTGATGAGTTATGATTTCTGGTATCTATTTTGATGATTCTGTTGTTAATTCTTTTAGTATATTTGTTTTGGTATTTTTTTTTTGAAGGAAATTTGCAAGGCAGTTTTCCTCTTCATAAAAGAATGGTAAGTTGTTAATTTTAAATTCTAATATTTTGTTTATATAAAATTCTATTAATTATTTTTATATAGGGAAAAATATATGATGTGTTTGTTGGCCATAATCCCGGTATCTATGAAACGTGGGCGGAAGCATCAAGTCAAGTTGTTGGTTTTAAAGGCTGTATATATCAATCTTACAAAAGTAAAGCGGAGACACAACAAGCTTTTGAAGCGCACTTCAACAAAGTTGCACCAAATTCCAATTCATCATTTGCAACTTCAAATTCAGAGCGAAAACTTTCAAAGGCTGAAAAAAAATAAAAATATAAGGATGCATTGAAAAAGATAGAGCTACTTGTTGATGCTTTAGAAATTAGTGATAGTGATTAAGCATGTTATGTTGTTTCAACTTTGTATCCTAATTTAAGTTGGCATAATTATTATGATGTTGTTTGAGTTTCTAGTTGATATTTGAATTTGAAGTTGTGTATTGAATTTCAAGTTATTTGAATTTGAAGTTGCATATTGAATTTCAAGTTGTTATTTGAATTTCAAGTTGTTATCGTCCGTTATCAGTTTGAAATATTCTATCGGGCAACTCGTATGGCCGAGCTCAAAGAACAAGTTTCCACTGCAAAGAATATGATAGGAACCAAGTGATGAAGTAACTGTTGCTATTTCAATTAGTCCAAAGAAGTTGAAAAGGACATTTGGAACAGAACTCACTAACCTGGGCTTGAAGAGGAATAAGCTGATTTCTGCAGATGGTAAGAAACCAATGGACGTTAAGATGAGAAGTGAGAATATGCAAGAGCACAGTTTTATTCCACAGCAGCAATCCGCATCCAAGAATGGATATTCCTTTGGCCCTTTCCATCCGGTTGGCGTGATGAAACAGACTGCTAATTCTGAGGTTAAGTCTGGGAAAGGAATTCAACAATGGGAGAATTTGGCTGCCTCTTTCCGACCAATGTATCAAAATCATGGTTTGATTCTTTTCCCTATCTAGCACGTATGCCAATATATATTTTTAAAATGAATAGAATATTCAACTTTTTAGTTTTAGTTTTCTTTGTCTCTCCTACAATTTATCCTTTTTATGTCGTTTGGTCACGCTTTTGATCTTTTGAAGAAAAAAGGAATTGCTCCAGCAACTTCTCTGTTATTCTTGCAAGAGCAAATGATGCGTCAAAATTCTTGCTATGGAATCAACTTATCTGTTACTATAGAATTTTTTCTAGCTCTTTTATCTCCTTCCATATGACGATGCTATACCATCATGTAACAAGGATCACATTACTTGGATTGGTAAAAAGCCACATGTGGACATAAACCAAACTTGCACGAGATTTTTTTTAGAACAATAAGTTGGTACATGTAAACAGTTTGTCTCCTGTAGCATTGACTCTATTCAGAACAACGAGCAAAATAGTAAACAATAAACTGATCATCAATTAAAATGTTGGCATGACTCGAGAAAGATTGAGCTTTCGAGTTTCATGGATAATGTCAGCACACTGGCAGCCTGGCCTTGTACACTGGCAGCATTTCCTTTTCTCCTAATATTGAGCTTTCGAGTTTCATGGATAATGTCAGCTGTCTTACTCTCCACCATTGTAAGACCCTCCTGGAAAAATTAGGAACAAAAATATGATTGACTAATAGGAGAATATTCAACATGGTGGCAAGCAGTTTCTTTTTTGTGTTTTAAAATACGTTAATAATAAGAGAACAAGATTTTGGGTTCAAATGTGCCAAATATTGAACAAAGATAGATGACTTAAATCCTTGTATAAATATTACTGATTCTCATAAAGTTTTCATGAAGAAGAAACACAACACACTTTCGTTTGTTGAACCAACCTACTTATGTTTAACTGGGTTAGACAAAATGCCACGAGATTAAATTGAATATACTCAATCTGAAGTCAGAAGTACCTTACTCCTAGGTAAAATATAAAACCGACACCGCAACAAAACAATAATCATGAAGGGCTTAATTTGTTGAGAAGAAAAACTGCAATAGCTATTCACTAGTTGAAAATAAGCAAATGAAATCAAATGATGGCTACGGTAAAGTGTGGTAACGACATAGTCAAATCCAGGGAAGTGATATCGTGTCCTATTTTGTTATAATTTTATTAAAGTTGCATAACTGCAAGTTCAAATTGATTTCAAACTACTAGTGTTTGTTTCAGTTTATGCAATATGGCATGACAAAAAGGATTGACAAAACAATTAGACACAGGGAAGCAATACTTCTCAAAATTCACAAAGGAGACTCCAGCAGCTGTGAGCAAAGGGGGCAAGTTTCCAACATAGCTCACCTCAACAACATTTTTTATTGTGCCACCAATGTGGTTAAGGGAAGAACCTATTGTGCCTGAAAGTTTATGAGTTGTTTCCGTCCTCTTAACAATTCCTGCTGCTTGATTATTGTCTATACAGATTCATACAGACTCAAAAGCCATTCCCAACTCAAAAGTCATTCCCAACATGCTCAATTGTTTCATTTCAATGCGATAATCATCAGTTCTAACTACTATCATTAGTTCTAACTACTAAATGTATTGACATGTTGAGTATTGTAGAGGCAACAACATTAGTTAGCAAAACTAAATTTATAGTTAGCAAAAGAAATAAATCAATTATACAAATAAAAGCAATGAATGAATACCAACCATAGATAATAATAAGAATCCTAGCGCTTGTTGTTAGAACTTGTAACAATAAAGATAATTGTTAACTTTATTTTATCAATAAACCACTATAATTTAACAAATTGAAATTTTGACAGTACCATCTATAGATGCCAAATCTGGTTCATATGTGTCGTCAACACTGTTACGATTATTATCTTCAGTTGATCTGTTAATTAAAACATTATCATATAAAGTAAATTTGAATTCGGAAGTAACATTATAATAGTACTATAACATTAATGGACACCTACCCTTGATGTAAATTTGGACAATTACGCTTGTCATGAGATACTCCTCGATGTCCACATCCATGACATAGTCTAGAATTGGAGGTTGATTTTTTCCTTCGATGATTTCAATCTCTTCCCACATCCCTTTGTTATTACTGAAGAAGGATTCATAATACCAAGGCTCTCCTCCATGGATTTCTTTCTTTGACTTTTATCAAGGCATGTTTTGCTATTGTTCATCTCTTGAATTTTCTTGTAGATGCAATCGAATTGTTCATCTAAGAATGTTGTCCCCTCATTAGTCAAAGATGCATCATCAATTAATACTGAAGCTTTATAGGATAATCTTGAGTGTCTTGACATTAAAAACCTATTTGGATCTTGATCATCAATGAAATTTTGCTCCCTCAAAGTATATATTGCTCCAACTTTTGCATCTCTTGTCCATCATTTGAGTATATATCTATCAGGCAAATGAAACACTTGGTTGATACGAAAAAAAGCTAACATATGCCTGCATGGAATGCCCTCAAACTCAAAGTTTGTACAGCTACACGATATGTAGTCTGTTAGTTTT